>CM037852.1:239079640-239266363 GCA_021234595.1 Delia radicum
GCCAAACGGTTACTGTGAATGGTGAGCGCTACAGAGTAATGATCAACGAGTTCTTTTTGCCGCAACTTGATGAATTGCGATTGGAAAACATGTGGTTCCAACAGGACGGTTGCAACGGCACACACTGCACGTGCCACAACCGATATGCTGAAGGATGCATTTCCCGGGCGCCTAATCTCCCGTTTTGGCGATTTGCACTGGCCAGCAAGATCGCCTGATTTGACCGCTCCAGACTTCTTTTTGTGGGGCTTTTTGAAGTCGCGAGTTTATGTCAACAAGCCTCAGACTCTTGCAGCTCTTAAAGACAATATCCGTCAAGAATGTGAGGACCTATCGCCGGAAGTTTTGGCCAAAGTGATGGAAAATGCCATAAAAGGGTTCAAATGACAATCAACTGTGGCGGCGGCCATTTACATGACATCATATTCTCGACTTGATGTAAAAAAAATTAAAATACCAAATAAAAATAATCCACAAGAAGAATCAAAGTTTTTCATTTTTTTTTTTTAAATTACAGCCAAAAAAACATCGGAAGGTTATTTTTGCGCCACCTTGTATTTAAAATCGTTCGTGTGTATGCCTGTTATCTACCACTAATAGACGTATAGAAGCCATATTCACACACTATGATCCTTTGATGCTCTGCTAAGTTTCAAATTAAGGCACGGTAGGTGGCGCTGTGTATCTTTATAAAAAAATTTTTATGACCGTATTGGTATTTATGGTATTGTGGCCCGTATTGGCCCACATATAGAATAAATATTAGCTAACGAGGGAGTTATTTTAGTGGTATTAAGCCAAATATAAGTCATAGTAATGCCTACATAATTAAATCGAGGGTGTGTCTGAGCTTTTTACGATATTCGACATCGATTGGTTTTTATGCGACTTTTTCCGAAGATATAAATTTCAAATAATTCAAAAAATGTGGTCAATCTGGGTTCACTATACGCAATATGGGTATCAAAATGTTTGTTTTTTTAACAATATTAACTCTGCGGAATTTTCTAAATTTAAATTTCGCAAATTGAAGACAAGTTTTCGTACAAACAAAAATGAAATTTTAACCTCACTTTTTAACTGGGCAGCCCAAAAAAAAAAATATGTTTAATTTTTGTTTGCTCCTGTACAACATATCCAAAGTTAATTAAAATCTGAAAATTCGTATAGGAATATCTTCCTTGTAAGTGGAAAAAACAAAAAAATAAAAAGGGAAAAAAAATACAAAAACGTGTATTGAATATACACCAAAGGTGGACCTTGCACATAACAAGGAAGTTTTCAATTTATTTTTTGATTAATGGTGATAATCTTTAACTTCAAGCTCATATATTAGTTCTCATGTAGTGAGTAAACTAGTTTATATGAATGTTTGATGTTTGGCCTGGGATTGTTAACTCTTTCAAAACGTGTTCTGATGATGGGAACCTAGGAAATTCCCGAAAAAGATCTTTCAACACATTCCTGAAAGACTAAAAGAGTATATTTGAAAACGGAAACTCTATAGTTTATTTGCTAGGACAATATTCTAATAAAGAAATATAGAGTATGGCCTCGACATTAATTATCATTGGAAGTAAACTATTTTACACAATACTGTGCCATTATCTAGTGCTGGAGTTGCAAGACTGCTGCTTGTTACAGTTTTACAAAAAAAATTGTAACGATTTCGGACCGAAAATTGTTACAAAAAAAAAAAAAAAATGGAATTGGTTGGTGGCGCTGGAGTTAATATATTTATTAGGGAAAATGTTATTTGTTTTTGTATTTATGATGCAATTTGGCGCATATTTTAAATATATAAAAATAAATAAAATAACAAAAAATATTCCCGGTAGATGATACTGTGTTTCAGACATGCAAAATTCCTACTGGCGAATTACATTTTCAATGTTTCAAAAATAACATTTTTAACAAAGTTGAACAACAATTATAATTTTTAAACATCGAGAACAATAGTAATTAAGAGAGTAAATAGTAAATAGTAACTAGTGAAACACTTCGGGCGATACTTACACGCTTAATTACAGGGTAATGCCACTTTTTGCTGGGTATGTATTAAGGATAGCAGAACAATGAATAACAAAAAAAATAAATACATAAATGTTTTTGTTAACAGTTTTAGTTAAAATAACATAAACAACACAACATAATGTCTACATCTGGTCAACAACAGAATTGCTTTGAAAGTTGTTATTTTTATTTTTCTCAACAGATAACGCGTTGATAAATGTGATGACCCGCAAATTATTTGACTGGTTTTGAATCGAACAGCAAAATATTTTTTTTTTTTGTTTGTTATGAAAAAAATTGGCAAATTTAGCAAAAAAATTATGCTAAATTTTTGGCAATTTTTTGCTGATCCTCCCAGCAAAAATGTGACTGACTGAATGACATTTTTTTGATTGTAGTTAAGACTAGGGGTATCTATCGAACAGGCACACAAGATTTCCAAAAAACCTATCCGCAAGCAGAAGTACATCTTAAACCAGCGATAATATCATGCTATAAATTATTTTTAGCATTTATATATTCCAAATATTTGGAATAATTTTAAAAATTTAAATTTTTTCAGATACGAAGGCAATTTTTTCAAAAACGGTTCTATTAAAGATATTGACTTGAATCGCAATATAGTTCTGTGACATCTCATATACACACACAGAGAAAAATGTTTGCTATTTGCCAAATGAAATTCTGTTAATACCACTCAAATTCGGTTATTACGAATTTCAGTCGGTTGGTACAACTCAGCATTAGTTTTCACAACAAAGTTCGTTTAATTCCACTGAATTTTAGTTGCAGCACCCAAAATATTCAAAAAGCCAATGTAAATATCGTTGCACTAGATTACGATTAGATCAGAAGGCACTATGCACCGCGACCAATGTAGGTCTTTTGTGCTGCCTAAAGTTACCTACAGATTCAAGCTACCTATAAAGCCAAGTATCCTATTAGGCAAAATGTTCGCGATGTCGGAAGGCGAAATGAAGCGATCGCCTAGAAACCTAAGTCTCCTATCACAAAGCCTGGAACATTCGCAGAGAACATGCTCCGAGGTCTCAGATATCATCTCACAAAACCTACACATATCCGTGTCCGACTTGACCCTTCCTGTGCAGATGGTATCTGAGATTACAGTGTCCAGTTAAGTACGACGCCAGTGTCCTCAAACTCCCCCTTTCAAGCGACAAGAGTCGCCATCGACCCCCTACTGGAAAAAGAGATCAATCTTTAGCCTGGCGCTGACCAGGAGAGTTTTCCCAGTAACCAGAGAATTCAGACTCTCTTCATGCCCTGAGCCTTTCCCTAACATACCCCGCAGGTATTCCACAGAATGGTTCAGGACCAATAAAGGTCCTTCGGGCCCCGCGGTTGGCAAGACAATCTGCCCTCTCATTGCCCTCATGCCCCTCATGACCAGGAATCCACCCCAAGGTTAGAGAGTTGCCCCTACCGAGCCTATTGAGAGTCTGAATGCATTCCATGACCAACCCAGACGACACCTTATAAGCCATTAAGGCCCTCAGTGCAGCCTGACTGTCAGAAAGAATGTAGATGCGAGATCTGAGCCTGGTCCAAAGACGCCCGCACCCGTGTTCCCATTCGACTGCTTAGATCCATCAGTGAACCACAACTGAGAACCATCTTCCGGTTCCCAGGATTGATTGGTCCACATGTCTCTGTCAAACAACAACACATCAAAAATATCTATCAAAGATCCACTCCGGTGACACTTTGTCCGCAACCTTAGAAATCGGGTCATCTATTAAGATGCGCGCGATCCTCATGTGACCCCCCTCATGCCACCGAATTCACTAAGTCTAGAGGAACCCATACTGGCAACCTCCATTACAGAAATATGCAATGGCGGTATCCCCAGCATAACCCCCAAGGCATCCGTCGAGCAAGTTCCGCCGGCCCCTGTAATGCCAACACACGCAAGGCGGTAGATTCTCTTAAGAGCATCCCTTGCCTTACTCTGCTCAACTTTTGGCCACCATGCAAGGGCAGCATAGGTGATCATCGGTTTTAACACTACTGACCTTATTGCACTAGCTGAACTTATAAGTTGATACCATTAAAATATACTTTTTAATTCGGTTGGCACTTCATTTTTCTGTGTACATAATCAAGTAGAATATTCCTGGCAGAAGTTTTTTTTTTTCAATTTTTCGCTCCTGTTTTGTGCAATTTTTTCTAATTTTATTAATAAAGATTCCCCAAGACATAATAACAAATAAGTTCAAAATTTTGTCATTTCTTATTTGACCTCTCTATAAAAATCAGCATCAGTTTAAAAATTGCTTTAATTTGGTTATTTCTTCACTTTTCCAATCAAAATGGATTAAAGTACTTACTACATAAAGGATGGAAAGAAATATAACATTTTAAAATGAGGTTTGCGCAAAAGCTATAATCGCCAAGGATAAAATTTTAATTTTCTTAAATTTAACCTTTTAGGTATTTAAATATTATCCTTTTTTTTAGCAGCTACAAAAACAGAAAATGGAGATAATTGGATTTGTATAGTTTTTTTTTTTGGTTGAAATAGGATATTTTTAACAGATTTGTGAGCAGAAGAAGGTAAATCGATAAAATAAAAAAGGTATTATAAATTATATTAAAGGTTCATCGATGGTACACTCTAATAAAATTATGTTGAAATCTACACTCAAAAAAAAAAGTTTGTAAAGTCAGCAAAAAATTTTGCTGAGTCAGCAAAATTTTAGTCAGGAGGTTGCTAGCAAAAAAATTGCTAATGTCAGCAAAAGCTTTTGCTGAAAATCAGCGAGCTGATTTTTAGCAACAAAATTAGTAGATTCAGCAAAAGTTTTGCTAACACTTAGATTAGAAATAAAAAAGCCTTGGTAAATATTAATAAATTTTTTGCTGAATTTTAGTAGACTGAAAAAAAACTGAAAAAAACGCAATTGTAAAAAAATTGTAATTTAGTTAATATATTTGCTGAAAATCATAAAACATATTTTTGTGATTCTTTTAAAAATAATTTACAGTAATTACGAAATATAAAAATTTTCATTTTCCCACATTGATGTCATGAATTAATTTAATATCTGAAAATATATAGAAATAAATATATATAACATAACAAAAATTTTCTTTCAACTACTTATATCAATGGTAGTCTAAATGATGCTTTCTTTTAAAGGACGCAACTGCCGAAGATAATTATAGAAACGAAACGAAAAAATAAACAAAAACAAACGAAACGAAAAAAAACACCCCTTTTTTTTGCAATAAGAAAAAGGAACCATACTAAGATGTGTGTCTTTGTCTTTCGCTTTACTCTGTCTACATGTCTGTATATGTTTGTTTGCAATTTGACCACACTAGATTATTAATCTATTACATTTATTATAGAAATACATATTAAATTTAAATATTTTCTTTTGTCTTTTATTTTATTAATAGACAATTATTTTCACAAGCCGGTGACAACGCAAAATTTAAGTTGTTTTAATCCTCAATTTTGTTTTATGTATGAAAAACAGATACAAAAGTCTTCCATGGTCGATCTTTTTATATGTCTTACTAGAGTTGTACTTTTTAGTATCATTTTCCTCTTCTCTACTACATCTTGACATGCCGCGACATCTGCTTCATTCTGCGTATATCTTTCAATCTGGTTGTCGTCCACACTATTAATGTGCTTATCAGCACAATTTTTTTTAGCAGAATTAATTAGTAAAACATTAGTATATTAGTAAAGCATTAGTATAAAACAGTTAAGTGCTGAATAATTATAATAAAAATTTTAGCTGAAAACACGATTTAGCAAAAAAAATTTACTAAAAAATAGTATACCTGATTTACAAGACGTTTTACTAACTTTTGTACTAACTTATTTTTTTGAGTGTACTCTTTTAAATGTGTATAACTTGTTACCTACTATAAATTGGGGCAAAAATATATACAATTCCTATAATCACAATATATAAACACATTGTGTTTAAAAATAATAGACATAATGTGTTTAAAATTATCAAAAAGGTTTAGCAACATTAGAATTTTGTTGAACATTAAATTTTATGTGTCCAAAAAAAATAATTATATTAAATGGATGTCTCGAAACACGTTAAAAAAGGCGTATTTATACAATGAAAATGTTTTTTTAACAATCAATCCCTTAAAGTAAAACAGAATGCATTTTAAAAATAATTATAATGTTTTTATTAACATTAGAAATTCATGAAAAAAAAAACAACATAATGATTAAATATAAATGAAATAAAATCTGCGAATGTTTCCTACAGAAAACCACACATTTTCTAATTTTTTCCTCAACTTAAAGAATTTCTTAAATCAAAATGGTAGAATATGAAAATTTTGTACTTGAAAAAGTTTTTAGGATGTAAGAGGTTTTCCGAAAACAAAGTGTATTTAAAAAAAGAAAAGACTTTTAAAAATCTTATACTTTCTATAGAAAAAAGTTCGCAGATTTTTAAAAGTCGATTAATCTGAAGCATATGATTACGTTATAAAAACACTCATCTGAAAGTAACGTAATTTCTTAAAAAAAAATACTCAGATTATTAAGAATTTTAGGTCTTTTCTATACGAAAAAGAAATCTGCATCTGATGTTTTTTTTTTGATTGAAGAAATTTCTACGAGTCGAAGGGGTTTTCAAAATTAAAAAGCCAACAGAGTATTAAGATTTTTTTATAGAAAAATTACTAAGACTCGAAACGTTTTTGAAATGAAAAAGTCTTAAGAATTTCGATGTTTTTTATGTGAAATCTAAAAATTTTCTTAAGAAAAAATTCCTAAGGTCTGATGGTATTTTACAAAAACAATATTTGCGACGGAAAAATATTCGTTTTAAAAAAATGTATTAAATCTTAGACTGTCTATAATTAAAAAAAATCTCGCTTTAATAAATGTATAATCTAGCAAAAACTGGTCACTTTTCTGTACGTTAATAGAATAATGGAATGGATTCATGTACGATGATGTAAAAATTCACCAATTTGTCATTTGTTAGCCATACCGTTCTAAACATCAATAATGCAAAACAAATGAGCTAAAACTTACCAAAAATCTGTTATTTTTTAAATTAAGCTGATCCAAAAAGATGTAGTGCTCGCTTAAATGCGCAATAAAAAATTCAGAGTTTTCAGAGCATTTAAGCGGGAAATCATTTATCCGAAAACTCAGCTAAATGCTCAGTAACTCATTTAGGAAAATATCGCATATATGCGGTAAAAACGCATTTAATGGAATTATTTTTCTTTAAGTAAAAGTATTTTCACATTTTATTTAAAAAATAATTATATATATTATTTTTAAACAAAATTGTTGATTAAGTTTTTAAGTTTAGTTAAAAATAAGTAAAGTTTTTAACATAATTTTGTGTTTAACAAACAATTTTGAAAAAATTGTTTTTTTATGTATTGTTTTTTGGCCAAAAACTTATATTTTCAAAAGCGTATTTTAGCAATAAATTTCGTGCTTACACGCAGAGAAAAAATATGGTTACTAATATTGTAACCATATTTTTTCTCCGCGTGTAAGCGCACACAAAACTATGTTTCGTACAGCTATAAATGGTTGTTTCAATTAAATTATTTTTATATCAATTATGTTGTAGTACAAATCTCTTGTCTACAATCATAATATGATGTTTATTATCGTATTTCTCTTTTAACTACAGCCATAATATACTTAGTTGCACCAACTAGAAGATGATCACTCTGTTTTTTATTAAAAAATATTGAATAATATTAAACAAAAAGGCATAAAAATAGGAAAACAAACAGAAATGTTAATTGTAATGATGATATTTTTAGTGGAAGAAGGAATAATTTGTTAGTATCAACCCGGTGTACCATGAGAGCCTAGGCAGAAGTTAAATTGACACACATCCCTTAAAAGGAGTTATGGTTTATTATACATAAAAGTGCTAAAAATTAATTAAAAAGGATTTATTTTTAAATTTAAAGAACTATGAAAGAATAACTTAAGCAAATACACGTGCTTTTTCCAAAAAGGAGCCATCTTAGAAAAATTATAGCTAAAGCCAGGTAAGAGTTGCATCAAATTGATTTCTACAGGTAGGTGGAGAAAGGATTAAAATACTTTAGGAAAATGTTGGTGTAAAATTGGGGGTTGGTAATTATCTGTTCAATTGTCTGCAAATTTGCATATTCTGAAAAATTGCAAGAAAGAATTGAAATTGCCTCTGAAAAATTGGAGAAGCAACACATCGGCAAACTTTATTGTTGGCTAATAGTGTTAGGTATTCTTTAAAGTGCAAAAAATTTGTAGCTCGGTAGGACCACTCACTTGGGCTACAGGTATGATTTCATGACATGACCATTAAAATACGTATTTTACAGTTTTATGAAGTACCCTTGCTTGAAATATCGATTATTTTCAAGTAAAAATTAAGAGTTTTACATGAAAGAGCATAACAAAATAATTTAATTAAAAAACCACAGAGGAATTATTTTATATCAGTGGTTAATTCATAAGTCCCCAGTATGGGAAATCGAAAAGAAAATTGTATCAAATAACTTCCAAAACCGTATGTAAAGAATATGTGAAATTTCATCGATATTGGACAATGGAATCGTGGGTCAGGCATTAATGGGTTAAATCTGTAAAATGATATAATCATAATAAGTTTACTATAATTATAATATGGTAATAAATGATAATAAATATGATAATTAGGACTATAATATTGTTTAAGTAAAAATATTATGATTGCTACAAACATGTTATGATAATTATCAATGTATTGTAAATTTGTATTCTTAACAATATTTTAATCACATTTTTCCATTATTTAATTTTTTCTGACAAAATAGGATGTGTACTGAAAAAGAGCAAGTTAAGTTGTGCTTTTTTAGATACTAAAATATAAAATGTACACTCAAAAAAATAAGTTAGTACAAAAGTTAGTAAAACGTCTTGGAAATCAGGTATACTATTTTTAGCAAATTTTTTTGCTAAAATCGTGTTTTCAGCTAAAATTTTTGTTATACTTATTCAGCACTTAACTGTTTTATACTAATGCTTTACTAATATACTAATGTTTTACTAATTAATTTTGCTAAAAAAAATTGTGCTGATAAGCACATTAATAGTGTGTACGACAACCAGATTGAAAGATATACGCAGAATGAAGCAAATGTCGCGGCATGTCAAGATGTAGTAGAGAAGAGGAAATGAATAAAAAAATCAACCATGGAAGACTTTTGTATCTGTTTTTCATACATAAAACAAAATTGAGGATTAAAACAACTTAAATTTTGCGTTGTCACCGGCTTGTGAAAATAAGTGTCTATTAATAAAATAAAAGACAAAATAAAATATTTAAATGTAATATGTCTTTCTAAATTAAATGTTTATAGATTTATAATCTAGTGTGGTCAAATTGCAAACAAACATATACAGACATGTAGACAGAGTAAAGCGAAAGACAAAGACACACATCTTAGTATGGTTCCTTTTTCTTATTGCAAAAAAAAGGGTTGTTTTTCTCGTTTCGTTTGTTTTTGTTTATTTTTTCGTTTCGTTTCTATAATTATCTTCGGCAGTTGCGTCGTTTAAAAGAAAGCATCATTTAGCCTACCATTGATGTAAGTAGTTGAAAGAAAATTTTTGTTATGTTATATATATTTATTTCTATATATTTTCAGATATTAAATTAATTCATGTCGTCAATGTGGGAAAATGAAAATGTAAGGACCTGTCAGTAGATAAAGTCTGCTATAAGAAAGCGGGCAAAAACTTTTTTGAGAAATAAATAAATATTGCACGGTTTTTGGTTTAACAAAAAACAAATGATCTTGAACTCGAATAATCTTGCTCACATCATAGTGTATGATAAAAGATCGAAAAATAAACTTTTGGTTTTAATTTTTAAAATTTAAAAGTAAAACATTTAAAAATTGCAGAGTACGGCAAAAACTGATTTATGGTCCTGATACTTTAGTCAGAAAGTGTTGTTGTTTATTTAATAAACAATAAAAACACAGTGTATTATGACTAGAGATTCTAGTCTATACACGAACAATGTTTATTATTTAAAAATGTTTTATTTTTGATTTGAATTAGTTCAATTCTTCCAATTTTGTTTTTTACTTCTCATCGAGTAAATATAAAAATACGGGTAAAGCGTTAATCTTTTTCCTTCAAAATTTGGGTAGAATAATTCTAGGCCTTCTACATTGGTTCTCTGATGATTTTCGGTGACGCGAAATGAAACATGTAAGGACCTGTCAGTAGATAAAGTCTGCTATAAGAAAGCGGGCAAAAACTTTTTTGAGTAATAAATAAATATTGCACGGTTTTTTGTTTAACAAAAAACAAATGATCTTGAACTCGAATAATCTTGCTCACATCATAGTGTATGATAAAAGATCGAAAAATAAACTTTTGGTTTTAATTTTTAAAATTTAAAAGTAAAACATTTGAAAATTTTTATATATCGTAATTATTGTAAATTATTTTTAAAAGAATCACAAAAATATATTTTATGATTTTCAGCAGATATATTAACTAAATTACAATTTTTTTACAATTTTTTTGCGTTTTTTTCAGTCTACTAAAATTCAGCAAAAAATTTATTAATTTTTAGCAAGGCTTTTGTATTTCTAATATACTTAGTGTTAGCAAAACTTTTGTTGAATCTATTAATTTTGTTGCTAAAAATCAGCTCTCTAATTTTCAGCAAAAGATTTTGCTGACATTAGCAATTTTTTTGCTAGCACCCTCCTGACTAAAATTTTGCTGACTCAGCAAAAATTTTTGCTGACTTTACAAACTTTTTTATTTGAGTGTATGTAAAGATCGCGTCAAAATAATGATTTACGCAACTCCTTAATAACACAAATCTTATTCGAAAGCGTAAAGATAATTGGATTACTAACATAATTATTTTGTACTATTTAAAAAAAGAACATGGATAACTTTTTAATCAAGCTTAAACAAAATGATGGGAGAATAATATAGGAATCATAATATAATAATTTAAAAACTTTTCCATAACTATTATATGATAATATTGAGATCAATTATGAACCATAATATGGTAATCTAGTTAATATATTACGATTATGACAAAGATAAAGAGTATGGTTGTCACAACCATAGCTTCATGGTTGTCGCAATCATAAATCCAAAACTATATGTTGCTTTTCGAATATGGGTTTTCTTTGCGTGTACTTTATTTAGTTAACTCAGCCTAAGGTAATCATTTAAGCGGGGAACGCCTTTAAGCGGGGCACATTTAAAGAAAATTATTTTCATGCATTTTGTATGATATATTTTTGCCAGAACTTTTCGCCCATTTAAATGGGAAACGCACTTAACCGGGGCGTATTAAAACGTGAGCTACTGTAATTATACAGCTGTTGACAACTAATTAGAAACGCACTTATTTTTAAGACTCTGTTTAACATTTCAACATATATATGTATGTTAACCGTTACTTTTCCTCTCTTTCCTCTCTTTTATTTTCGTTTATGATTACTACTCTATTAATGACTAAATTCCATCAATTTTTGCTGTGCAGTTCGTTACGTGTACCGTTATCTTTTTAAAAATTTGCGTGCCTTCTTACTTTTTGTTTTTATTAATTGCGACAACTAATTAGAAACGCACACATTTGTGGTGAGTGGCGCTGATTAAAGCAAAAAGTTTTAAAAAGTCTTATTAAAAATTGTGAAAAATTAATAAATATTTAAATTTTGGTAAGTATTATTGTGTTTTTTAGAGCATAAATATTTTTAATAATTTTTTTCAAGATTTGATATGGGAAAACGCTAAAGTTGTACTCCGGGGGCGCTATATCAGCCCTTCGAGATGATGGCAAATCATACAGCGAGATTGTTGGACAACTCCACTGCTCCAAAAAAATGGTTTTTGATGCTTTGCAACACCTTAAGCATCATAAAACATTTGCAAACTTTCCCCGAAAAAATAGGCCAAGGAAAACATCTGCTGGCGTGGACGTAAAAATTGTCAATATATCAAGAGCCGACCCAAGGACGACGTCCAGACAAATTCAGCGCGAAATAAAGGAGCTGAAAAATGTCCAATTGTCGTCACGCACCATATCCCGCCGTTTAGTGGAAGCTGGTCTACATGGTAGAGCAGCAAAACGCTAAACAACAAACGCTTGAGTTGCGACAGTCAAATGGACCTGGAACTGAAGGGCTTGAGTTTGAGAGTGATGAGACCAAAAAATTTTATTTTATTAGTAGATGCAGAATATGAATTTTTATCAATAAAATGTTTAATTAGTTGTCAACAGCTGTAAGTGTCCAAACGTAACATTGAGTTTTACAGCCAAAAAGCTAAAATTCGCCAAATTTTGCAACGTATCGTTAATAGCAAGTGTAGGCAAAAATTTTAGTGTATTTTGCTTAATTTGTGATATAAAATTTGTTTCTATAGTTTTCAATATTAATAGTATTAAGATTTCAAAATTGTATATTTTTTTTCGTTTCCACCCTTTAGTTGTGTTGTTTATATCGTTGTATAAATGAATTTTTTAGATGTCAACAAAATGATATATTTGGAAAGGTTGAGGTTAAGAAGAAGAATAAACGTTTTTCTCTAAAAATTATAAACACTATTAATTTTCAAATCAGACTAGACTAGTTTCTGCCTCCTTTTAATGATCTAGAGTTTAATGATTTATTACTATTAAATGTACACTCACAATATTTTTTGTTAAGAACAAAGGAATATAGTCTTTATGGTTAAAACCCGGTCTACTTACTTATCTTTTAAGTCAAATGTATTTTTTAGTTTCTTTTTTACTATTAAAAAATTATATCAAAATCCGTAAAAAAAAGATTTGCTATCAATACCCAGCAAAAAATGTTCAAAAAGGTAAGCAGGTTTGTAATCAAGCATTTTGGGCAGAACGCATTCCATACTAGATTACCTACTCGATTCTTTTAACAGGGCGTGAGACTAAAATAATTGATTCTTTAGAATTGATTATTTTTTTTACCGAAGAACCATTTACTTTATATTTTTAAGAACTACATGCTTTTTTTAATAAAGAAATATTACCATTGTAAAACTACGAAATACTTACACAAAAAAAAATAAATATATAGTTCTCTAGAAAAAATAAGAAGTACTTAAATTTAAAAAAAAGAAGTAGTTCCATAAGTAAATTCAACTTTTACTCACACGTGATTGTACTAGGTCACTCAAATATAACGATCAAAACTCATACGGAAATAAAATCCTAAAATGTGAAACATGGAATTGTTATGATAACATGGGTTTGTCATAATTTTGGAGCATAAACCACGACAATAGAAATTTTTCATAAAAAAGAACAATTCAAAATTGAAAAACAGAAATATGACTCACGCACAATCACCCTCGAAAATTTTTTTTTACACTCACTCACGATAACGTCAGTAATTTCAACGTCCACTCACAGTTTTCTGCTCACGTGCGCTTCCCTAATTTATACCTAACCACAGTTTGACAAAATTTAGGCAACATGCAATTTCTGTTTTTAGTATTATTTTCCTGCAAATAAAAATTTGTTTGAAAAAATATATGAGATAAATTCTTTAAAATTGTATAACTTCTTTTTCAAAATTAGGAACTACTTCCAATGACGTCATTTTATTCAGAAAAAGTATATGATTACTTCTTGAGTACAAAAAGTTAAACATATAAGTTAATAACATTGTTATTTTCTTTTAAGTAAATAATTACTTTGTTATTGAGTTCATGCTTCCTGGTTTAAATTTAATTTATTGATTACAATACTACTTGCTTTTTGACTCTATCGTTGGAATGAGTTTGGTATTGCAGTTACTAAATTTGGCAATGAGATATGTAAGCAAGTGTGGGCATCACCTTCTTTTTGGAATGTGTAATTTTTTCCTGGGTAATAACGGCTATTAAATAATTCCTCCATGTTTTTTGAATAAAATATTTTTTATGATCTTCCAAATAAAACTCTTTCTGTGTACTTGAAAATAATCGATATTTCAAATAAGTCTATTTCATAAAACTGTAGAATGCGTATTTTAATGCCTATGTCACAAAATCATACCTGTAGGCCAGGTGAGTGTTCATAAGCAGATAAATATTTTTTAATAGGGCGAGGTCACGTAAGACTATAAATTACAAAGAAAGCTTTCCACTTTTTTACTTCCCTAATTTTTGAGAGCAATTTCAGTGTAGTTTTTCTGACTGGGCAAATTTGCAGACTTTTGAACAGCTAACTACCCTTTCTGGGAGGGGGTTAAATTTTACCCAATTATTTTTTTTTTAAAGAAGTTTTATCCTTTATAAACCTGTTTTTGAAAATCAATTTGCGATACCTTTTACCAGGATTTAACTAGATTTTTTTCTATGCTGGCTTTCTTTTTGCGTATTTAAATACCCATTAGTCCTTAATGAATTTAACGAAAGTTTATAAGTAAGGTTTTGCCAAATAAAGCAATATTATTGCTATCCAATTTATTGACTTTCAAAAAAATCTGAAGGGGCAATTATATTTATTTTAGTGTTTGCTCGTGTTGAAATTTTTGGGTCTTAGCAGGACAAATGTGCTTGCTTTAGTATATATTTTTAACAAAGACCTTGAAAATAAAAAGGATATACATTTTGTAGTTAGCAAAATTAAACAAATATTTATTCTTCTTATATGATGTAACGATGTCAGCTAGCTCCTTTTATATGTACTTAATGTTGGTTAACACTTTATAAATGTGAGATGCTCTTCCCAAAAATCTTTTTTGTTTAGGGTGTCCTGTAAAGTGGTCATTACATTACGATATTTTGAACTTTGATGCTTTCATAAGTTTATTTTTTGCTTCATTTGTTACAAACATTTTTTACGGTTTGTTTAAGCCGTATTTGAAAGCTTATGGATTAAAGTATTTTTAAGATAACTTGTCCAATAATCGAGATTATCTAAGTTTTTGATTAAACATTTTCAAAGAAAAATATCCAAACGTTACTTTCATATGTATAAACCATAAGTTTCGGCAATGCTCTTGCACATTTAGGTATCATATATTAATATTGACTTTCCCGGTTAAAAATCAACAGATATGCCTCAATTTATGAACATGTATAAACTCATTCATGCTCATATATGAATCGATTAGAGATCATATATGTCCATATACCACCATATAGGATTCATATATGTTTAGAGGAGTTCATATGCAATCATATATATATAAATATTTCCTCAAATTTCGTTAATGTACACATAAGACCGTGTATGGAAATGTATAGACATATATGATTATATATGTAAATATTGCCTCAATTTTCGTCAATGCACACATATGTACATATAAGATTTATGAACACATATGAATCATGTATTGATGCATGTGGATATGTATGAAGAATGTGTGGACGTATACGGATCCATATATGTCGATTTTTAACAGGGTTGTAACTTTAAAAAACTCTATGAAAAAAAAAACTTAATCTAAAATTTTTACTCGAAAATTAACAAAGTCAATATTTTAGGGTACAATTCAAAAAACTTCCGGAAAATTCGACTTGAGCCACCGACAAATCTAAAAAAAATCGCTAAAATAGTTTACTTTATAAGCAGGGAAGTTCATTCAAATGCACGTTTTTTTTTCCAAGATATATTTGCGAATTACAGAATTTGCGTTAAAATGACATAGATTTTATAGTGCATATTTTTAATATTGTGCAATAAATTCATATTTAGCAATAAATGCAAAATTTTTATTGCATTATTGCTTGCATATTTTATTGCTTTAAATGCATATTTTTTACTTATGATATAAATGCCATCTTTCAGCACCTTTCATCTCTCATCTCATCTTTCAGCACCTTTCATATCATCTTTTAGCACATTTCATCTCTCCACTGTCCCCTTTCCAAAGAACGCAACACATTTATTAATAGGAAGAATTTCCTGCGTGTTGCTTCTCTTAAAAAAAAAAAAAAAACTGCTAAGTTTTTTTCTCTTAAATTTCATACGCAAACTATTTTTAAGAGCCTATAACTTTGGATAGAAAGGTTATATAACAACTTAGTAGAAATCATATTAAAATTTTAAGTCTTTTCTACAAAAATTTTAAATTTGTAATTCCATGGTTGCCATATAACGATTAAAAAAACAATTTTTCGCCTTTTTTGAAAAACACATTTTGAAACAATATTAAAAAATATGTGGAAGGCCGCCAGGATTTATTGGTATCGATAAAAAAGTAACAAGAAAACTTTTAGAAATAGAAAAATTGTTCATTCAGCAATTTCATTACAAAAATGTAAAAAAGATAAAAAAATTAATTAAAAACACTCTAAGTTCCCTCCCCAAAACATTTTAATAGATCCGCAGCTGCTCTACTTGCAGATTACAAATATGTTAATTTTTTTGAAAATCGGAGTAGAAACAAAAAAATTGTAGGCACTCAAAATTTTATATGCGAAAAGTTCTGTGGTTTGAGTTTTGATATTGGCGCCCCGGAGTTTTTGGAAGGATCAAAACGTCAGCTCAATATTATGTCATTTATGACTGTTCCAAATTACATTTCAATCGGGGTACTAAGTAAGAAATGGCCTAATTATTTCCAAAAATTTTGTGATATTTCCCACAGTGGGGTGGTCCTGGAGTAGTTAAGTGTAAAACCGACTCCCAAAATTTGTGTAACCTCAACATTTTCTCAGAACATATCTACCCCCTATCTCATTTCCCTAAAGGGGCTTCCATACAAAATTATTTTTTTTATAAAATTTCCACCCACTTATCAAAATCGAAAAATAATGGGACACACTAATGCTACATGTCCAAAAAAGTTTATAGTCAACATTTCATACAAATTGGATTAATCCTGTTTGATTACAAAATATTAAGCAAATGGCCAGAATTTAAACAAATTTTTAAATTTAAATTTTTTTGAGTGGGGAAAAGTGTTTGTAACCGTCATATAATGACAATCGTAATTAATTTTATTACAATGAATTACTGAAGATTTTTTTTGGTAACATTTTTACAGGACAAATAAGAAGAAAACATTTTTATTAAAAAATTTAACGGACACAATGGATATGCGGCGCAATTTCGTCATATCCAAGAACTCGTCAGTGGTTAAGTTGAGTGTCAATTGAACAAAGTATTTTATATTGTCAAATTTCTCTATAGAAAAACCTTTTTACCTTTTTTAAATTAATTTATATTTAATATTAGTTGTATTACATCGCCAGTAAAAAATAAAACAGTAATGGCAAGCACTTGCATGTCTCTTTACAAATCTGTATGGGGATGTCGCGTAGAAAACCAACATATCATTACTAACCGTCTAACGAAAAATAATAAATTTATGATTAGCTATATGCTTGCCAGTATGGACAAAAATAATAAATAATAAATTGTCAAAAAACTTACTTTAATAAAATGAAATTATACATTGAAAAAAATTTTTTTAATAAAATATGCCCACACGGGATTTGAACCTGGGACTCCAGGTTTTCAGTTCACCGTACTACCATCTGAGATATATCGACATGTTATACCTGTTAGTTAAAAACATAAATTGCTTGCTTGCACAAAATGTAATTAGTCACCAGTTTTTCAAAATATTAAAAATATGTAGTTATATATGTCCTTACTAGATTTAACAAAATAATGAGTCTGAAGATAGATTTCCAAAATATTTTCAAATCATTGCTTTGTATTTCAGGTAATGATAAAAACAAATATTTTTAAGTAGTACTAGTCCAAAAAAAAAATAATTTTTCATTACTGATTCTGCATTGGGATGTTTTAATTTAGCGCGGTTTTTTCAGACTTAAAAATACCGATTACAAACCAAGTTCTCTTATATGTTTTCAAGGTCATACGTCTTTAAGACTTGAAAAATCCGATTACAAACCAAGTTCTCTTATATGTTTGCAAGGTCATACATATGTTGATAAGTACATACATGTTACATAACTATATTGCGACATTATGACTTTCTGTAATTTCATTTTAGAATGGAACGATAACACTTTCCGTTCATAAAAATTTTGCTAATGTTTAAATGAACATAACAAAAGTCAACTGCCATTAAATTGATATCAAGCTAAAAAGGCATAATATTTAGAAACCACAAACATATTTCACATGTTGCTGACTTGGTCATACCCTCTACGAGAAAAGGGATGCGTATTAAATTTTATTTAGCTAAAGTTGAAAACAATTCACAGACAGAAATTTGTTGTATTTTGCAAAAGTTATATATAAAAACCAGGCCCGTAGCCAGAAATATATATTTAGGTGCCCGAATTTTTTTTTTGCAGAATTGTGCACCCAGAAAAATTATGTGTTTTTAACTAAATTTGGCTTTGATCGAATAGTCAAAAATTAAAATGAAAAAAGTTTCGAAAAAACTTAAAAGCTAATTTGGTTTTTGAGATAGGCGTGGTAGAAAAGATTAAGCATACTTTTCTAAAAATCATAACTACATTGTAAATTTTTAATTGAATTAGACTGCGCAGTTTCTGGTAACACAACCTTCATCAGTAATTTTTTTGACAATACTGTAATTATTTGTTATGGATTTTATTGTTTGATTGCATCTATATGAAATGTTTATTTATTAAATGCAATCCTGACCGTGGCTTGAACCTGCTTTCTTTGCCACATGCACTTCGCACTACACTTTAGACAGGCGCTTTAACCGCTTGATCTAAAGTCAGGTCGATTTTTGCTGTGGCTTAAAATCAGTTTCAATTACACGGGGTCGATTTTACATTTAATTGTTATTGCAGAAGAATATTTACCGAATATTTCTCATTTTTTCCCCCATCTGTCTTATACCCAAGATTTATTATTGGTTCGGTGGTTCGCGTGGGGTTGCCTCCCTGGTAAGTGAATATAAAATTTCTTAAAATTAATCAAAAGCATTATACATTTTCAGAAATAAAATTTTAGGCTGCTTCTTATTTTTAAAAACGTCTAACTTTTGACAGGACATCCTTGGGTTTGATTAAGATTCACAAAGAACAAATTCTCTAATGTTTTCAAAATTTTCTAAGAAACCACACTTTGAAAATTTTCCCGATTTTCAAAACGGATATATTTTCATAAAAATGGTTGTGTTTAAAAAATTCCAAAAAAAAAGTAATATTAAATTTTTTTTGTATTATATTTAAACCCAAATACTTAGGAAAAAATATATATAGTTATTATAAGATTGTTAACTCTTAACCACACTAGGTCAAAGAAATGTTTAAAATGTTGTATTATTTTCAATGCTCCAATTATGATAAAGAAATTAAAAAAATTTAACGATTGCAGATATTAAAATAATTTTGTTAATTTTTCTTTAAACACATCACGGAAATTAAAAAAAATAATTCTGAAGGAATCCTTCCAGCCGCTTTGACTACTAAGCATTAATAAGCTTCAATAAGTTCGCCAGCTCTCCATCAGGTGTCGAACAATAACTGTTCTTAGACTTATCATCTCGCGCAATTACAGTGTTGCCCTGTTTGAAGCCCTTCATCTTTCCCCACCTTTCATCTCTCCACTATCCAATTTCCAAAGAAAGCAACACATTAATAAAAAGGAAGAATTTCATAATCTCTTACCAAAAAAAAAAAAAAAAAAACTAACATTGCGAAACTTCTTCAGATAATTTAAAACAAAAAATTCAATGTGAGTTTAGGAAAAGTCATGAGAAGCTCTCAAAAAGCATTAAGCATTTTCTTATAGTACTGAATAACTGATTGCCAAAAATAAAAAAAGAAGTCAAGGAGAAAAATTAAGATTTTTAAATTCAAAGACAAATATTTCTAAACTATAAGAGCTACTACGGTACAGGAAGCATGATTTTGCTTTATTTAGTAACCTAGATTACAAAAACTCTAAAATCAGTGAAATCGGTCCACATTTGTAAAAGTTATATACCCGATGTTGTCAACTTGGACACCCCGTAACACACCCAGTGTTAAAATGGGGTGACAGCAGAACACTTTTTCCCGATTGGATCAGTAGTTTAGGAGATCCATAATATGTTTTTTGTGTTTGAAACCACTGTGAGACAGTGAGACAGTGAGACAGTGAGACGAACATTCGATATTCATGCTGATCAATTATTTTATAAAAAATGGCTACTTTTTTTAAACACTAAATTTATTCTGGATAATTTTAAAACATTTCATCAGGTTTTTTTTTTAAAAAATTTGGGTATTTAAAATTGTTGATTTCTAGACATTCTAATTTTTAATTGAAGAGCTTATTGTAAAAACTTGATAAGCCACATTTACAATTTTCTAGTTTTCGCTGTTTTATAGACATACGTTGAATAAATATTGAATGAATTATTGCTTAAACACTTGTGAAACGTATATAAAGTATAAAAGTCCTGTCGCAGCCATATTTCCTAAATTTATTTACCTTTTAAAAGGCGGAAACTAACCAAAAATTAAATGTGGCTTATCAAGTTTTTACAATCAGCCCTTCAATTTAAATACTTTTAAGCATAATTTCAAGTTACAGAAAGCATATCCCTTATCGGCTAAAAAATTTTAAAATCAGATATATATAGATCAAATTTAATGTCCCGTATATGGGAAAAATCTTGGATAACATTGTATTAAATTATATCTAATTTGATGTAACTAGATGAACCATTTTCTGGACCAATGTGTACACTCAAATAAAAATGTCTGTAAAAGCTACAGAAAATACTGTTATTGTTACAGAAAATTTTACTAATATTAGGCTAGCAAAACGTGACTGTAAATTGTTAGTAAAGTAAAATTATTAAAAAAAATTAGTAAAAGTTACTAAAATTTATTAAAATTTAAAATTCAAAATTTAAAATTTAGTAGAAATAGATTTGCTTTTAGCAACCAAATTTTTTACTAAACATTAGTAAAACGTTTGAAAAGCTAAAATTTAAATAAGACCGAAGAAATCAGCATAACATTTTCTAAATATTAGTAAATAGAAGTCATATTACTTTTACTACAATTGGAAAGTATTTTTTACTTTTTTAATGGAAATTTTTCAGTTAAAATTTTAATTAAGAATCAGAAAATTAAAATTCAGATATGTTCAAAAAATTCCATTTAATATAACACATCAAAGAATACGCTGATAATACCAATTGAAATTTAAGAAATACAATATTTAGTAAAAAACACCATTTGTAATTCAAAAATTTAATTTAAGATTCAGAAGACACCAGTAAAAATTAGTATGAAATTTCTGATTTTAAATTTATGTTCCAGAATTTTTAATTTTTTTTTGAGTTGTTGTTGTGTTGGTCTAATCTTAGCAATAATAAATAAAATTAATTTAACATGAATAAAATTATTTTCGCAAACTTTATGAAATAATGAATAACTATGAAACATTTGTCTTCTATGTTTATGTAACTCTTCGTCGTGTTTACGAAAACGTCATGAATATGATGAATAATTGATGGAAAACGATTTATGAAACATTTTCATCAATATGATGAAACCTTTCTCCCTGAAAATTCAAGTTTTTCTGTATCAAATTATTAACAGCTTAAAAAACATTACATTACTGGTATTTTTTTATTTTGTTTGCTAATTTTAGCAAATCGGATTTCAAAAGTTTGTCAAATTAAATTAGTAAAATTAGCAACCAAAACTAGTAAACAATTTTGTGTTTTGTAAAATAAGAAGAGCAAAAAAGCTTACTAAAAAATAACTTTGTACTAAAAATTAGTATAGTAATTGTTCACTTTGGTGAACAATGAAGTAATCCCAACCCTGACTTTAACAGCGCCCTCTAGTGTGCAAACCCCACGCAAATGCAACTCAGCATAAAGTTTAGCTGTCAGCATTTGCGCTTTGATCATACACTTGTTTTCTAACACCCATATAAACAACATCACTCGTCTTGTGCGTGAACTACACAACAACAAATAGAACAAACAACCCTAGTGAAGAACAGAGGAATATAAAAACATATAGAGCAATTCCATATGAAAACAATCAAAATTGGCAAATTTTTGGACGACCCCTCTCCGATTTTAAAATAAATAGTCTCAATCGATTGCCCAGCAAAAAATAATGTACCTACATATTTTTTTTTTTTTATAGTGACTGGTTTAGTGGTGGTGTGCACCACTGTCATGTGACAAAATTGAAGAATTCTTCATAAGGGACCTCATTGAAAGTTGTTTTAAAAAAAACTACTAAAGCGATCGCAACGAGTGATAGCTCGTTGGAAAGGTATTGAATCAGGCTTTAATTGAAAAATAAAACATTCCTAATTTTTCTTGTTAAATAATTAAAAATAATTCAATTGTAAAAAATATAAAAACAATGAGAACAAGGTGGTCTCTTAAATGCTCTTCTCCTGTCCAAACAAGGAGTCGGGCCCATTTTTTTATTGCTGATTCTTAAAGCAAAAATTATGAGGAATCCAAAAAAAATAAAATTAGCCGGAAAATTTAGGAGCTTCTGTGGAAAATCGGAAAATTTAATTTTCATGGGAAAATTTAATTTTCATGGGAAAAAAGGTAAATTTCTGAGAAAAATTAGGAAAATTTTATTTTTCAATTAAAGCCTGATTCAATACCTTTCCAACGAGCTATCACTCGTTGCGATCGCTTTAGTAGGTTTTTTTAAAACAACTTTCAATGAGGTCCCTTATGAAGAATTCTTCAATTTTGTCACATGACAGTGGTGCACACCACCACTAAACCAGTCACTATAAAAAAAAAAAAAATATGTAGGTACATTATTTTTTGCTGGGCAATCGATTGAGACTATTTATTTTAAAATCGGAGAGGGGTCGTCCAAAAGGTGATCGCTTTCATATGGAATTGCTCTATAGTAAAAGAATATTAAAACTTGCAACAGATTTAAAATAAAACAACAAAAACCCAGTGGAAATAAATTAGTGCAATTTATAGAGCAATTCCATATGAAAACGATCAAAATTGGCAAATTTTTGGACGACCCCTCTCCGATTTTAAAATAAATAGTCTCAATCGATTGCCCAGCAAAAAATAATGTACCTACATATTTTTTTTTTTTTTATAGTGACTGGTTTAGTGGTGGTGTGCACCACTGTCATGTGACAAAATTGAAGAATTCTTCATATGGGACCTAATTGAAAGTTGTTTTAAAAAAAAACTACAAAAGTGATCGCAACGAGTGATAGCTCGTTGGAAAGGTATTGAATCAGGCTTTAATTTAAAAATAAAATTTTCCTAATTTTTCTCAGAAATTTACCTTTTTGCCCATGAAAATTAAATTCTCCCATGAAAATTAAATTTTCCGATTTTCCACAGAAGCTCCTAAATTTTCCGGCTAATTTTATTTTTTTTTTGGATTCCTCATAATTTTTGCTTTAAGAATCAGCAATAAAAAAATGGGGCCCGACTACTTGTTTGGACAGGAGAAGAGCATTTAAGAGACCACCTTGTTCTCATTGTTTTTATATTTTTTATAATTGAATTATTTTTAATTATTTAACAAGAAAAATTAGGAAAATTTTATTTTTCAATTAAAGCCTGATTCAATACCTTTCCAACGAGCTATCACTCGTTGCGATCGCTTTAGTAGTTTTTTTTTAAACAACTTTCAATGAGGTCCCTTATGAAGAATTCTTCAATTTTGTCACATGTCATATGGAATTGCTCTATAGTGACTGGTTTAGTGGTGGTGTGCACCACTGTCATGTGACAAAATTGAAGAATTCTTCATAAGGGACCTCATTGAATTAGAAAAATTTTATTTTTCAATTAAAGCCTGATTTAATACCTTTCCAACGAGCTATCACTCGTTGCGATCGGTTTAGTAGTTTTTTTTTAAACAACTTTCTTCAATTTTGTCACATGACAGTGGTGCACACCACCACTAAACCAGTCACTATAAAAAAAAAAAAAAATATGTAGGTACATAATTTTTTGCTGGGCAATCGATTGAGACTATTTATTTTAAAATCGGAGAGGGGTGATCGCTTTCATATGGAATTGCTCTATAAAGCTTAAATATAAAATAAATTAAAATCTACCAAAATCTAAACCCTAACCTAAAATCAATTTAATATTATATATATAAAACTGTTATATATAAAATATATAAATAAAAAAACCCCTATATTATAACGTTTACTTGAACACATTAAGAAGTTATTATTTCAAAAGATTCCCCTACACGGTAAGGTACATTAACCTTTGCACCCTATACCCTAACCCCTCTAACCCGTCTCTTCATGGTCCTTTAGGAAAAAAAACAAGAGACCTAAATAAATACAGTCCACAAAAACATTTGCAAAAAAAAAACAACAGTTAAATAAAGTCTCTTTTAAATAAAACAAAAAACGATAGAATTAAAATCAAAAGAATACAATTTAAAAACAGAATAAACTGTGGAAAAAGAGACAAAAAATAAACAGTGAACAAGTGAAAACAAATTTTAAAACTATTCAAATTAAAACACAAACAAATTATATTTTCAAAAACTAAATAAAAAAAAAAAATATAAAATCATAAACCCACCCCCGAAAAAATTTAAAAAAATTTTTTTAAGAATATTTATTAAATAATAAATAACATTAAATAAAAGAAAGTTACAAATAAACGTCACAAACAACAATTACAGACCCTACCACACTGTAACTTCAAAGAAGAATCAACAAGAAAAGAGTACAAACACACACCTACACGTAAAGTATAACACCCTACCCCACCGGAGTCGGTAAGTTGAATTCTTTTCAATTTATGTAAAATTCCACAGTGGGAATTTTTACATAATTTACCCTTTTTACACAGCGGTCAGCTCGAATTTAACTAAATATCTGCATTCACCCACCCACCCACCCTTTCGTTCTTAGTTGGCAGATTTTTAGTCTTTCGTCTGACGAACTGATATTGACGACTACAGTGTGTAGCGCATATCAGCTGTGTAAAAAATACCCAGTTAAAAATTCGTCATATATATGTTTTTTTTAATTTTTCATGTATTTTTGCCAATTTAGATTGTGGAACATTATTAACCCTTTTTACCCAGATTCAACCCGTGTTGTTCCACAATCGGCCTAAATAACCCTTTTAACACCGAACTCTGGTTTTGTTTATAACATTAACCCATTCGTTGCCGCAGTGCTCTTTTTAACCCTGTTTTTGGCGCTAAGTAAAATTGTACCCTCATTTAACCCATTTTTGTTATTCCCGCAGTTGGATTTTTTTTTATACAATTAACCCTTTTTGTACCGGTAATTTACTTTTAACCCACATTTTAACAGTCTTTTAAGAAAACACCCAATTATTACTCAAAATTAACCCTTTTTATGCCGCAACACAGCGTTTAACCCAATATTACCCACAAACCTGTTATTAACCCTTTTTCACCCGCACCCTAAAAATGTGTCCTGAAAAGATGACAGCCGATTTTATGCGATGCATTAACCAGGACTTAGCTGCATTTGATGATGAATGGCGAAGATCGGTACAGGGACCGAAAAAAGTGTACAAACTCAGATCCCAAGAGTGCCGACTGCAGAAATTGTGGGATAAAATACGTAATGACTACCAGAACCTGTTTGAAAATGTTGATATTGATGACCCAAGTGAATCTATATTGATAAATGGGGAAAATATTACACGGATGTATAGAGAAGCTAATAGGTATTGTAGACGTACAATGGTCTCAATCCTTGAGGAAATAGATGAACTTCGATTATGCAGTTCACAACCCACCCAAATTAAAGGAAGTTCACAACATTTTGAGTTTGAGCAAATACCCACCCTAATATCGAGCGAAGAAGAACGCTCGCAACCAACCCTAATATCGAGCGAAGAAGAAAGCTCGCAACCCACCCTAATACCCACAAATACTTTAACCCAACTACCCGCAATACAACAAAATCAAAATGCTTACCCTAATACTTCAGAAATTTTATTAGGTGCAAAAAGAATGTTGGACAATTTAAATGCGTCCACACAACCCAATGAGGCCGAATCTCACGGGTCCATTACCCCAACCCTAACCTCACCCACCCCACATATCAAGTTTGAGGTAGTCCAAGATTTGGACAATATTCAGAATTTAAAATCTGATGTTCAAAATGAAAATTTGAACAATATTTTAAGTCAAGATACCCAGTTTAGTAGGATCTTGACTGGACCTTGTGAAAACCCTAACCCAACCTCCGTACAGATCACACACCCGATCACTACCCCAACTTTAAAAAGTTTGAAGTATGTTGAGGATAATTCGGCTAGCTCGCCCACCCATAGCGAAGCTAAATGTACCAAGTTACCCCATGATCTCGTATTAATTACAGATCAGATTACGCAATCAGAATATATTTCTGGAATTCTTCAAATGACGAAGTATAAAATTTTTAACTTTAAAATTCCCAAATTGTACCAACACACTACTGTTATGGTGCCCAAACTTTTTTCAGGGCGGGGATGTCCTGCCGCTACGTTTTCTAAAAGAGTTAGAAAACCGCGGCAGAAATCTCCAAGAAGTCGTTTAGTTGTATCTACACGTAATCTGAATTTTATTAAACATGTTAAATTACATTTGAGAAACTCATTCAGGAGAAGGATGAAAGGACACAAGAATTTTATGAGACGATTTGCTAACCCTAACCCTCAAGCAGAGTTTGTCGAATCTCGGACTATCATTTCTACAACTAAACCCTCTTATTGGGACAACACTTTTACCCAAGGTCAATTTGGTGCTGGTACATTCTCATACCCAAGACGCAAGTGGAAGTATAAATTCCATTGGTTCAAATGGAGGAAAAAATGGCGTTGGATATTTGCAACGACTATGAATTTAACGCGACTTACAACGCAAGGTTGTGGTCCTACCCACCCACCAGTCAAAAATTTAGACGTAACGCCACTTGCGCATTACCAGTTTTGCACTTACCCAAGAAAAATAACCCGAACTCTGCAGATGGATTCCAAAATGGAAAGTTTTCGCAGATTTCTTTAACCGATGTCGAACTATACACAAATTTACCCGGAGCAACAGAACACGCTGGTCATCATCACATCACCATTCTTCAACTCAATGAGATCCTAGTTAATCGAAGAACACTGATAGCCCAATATTACACTCTTCGCTGATTGGTTATGGAATCCATTTCCAACAAAATACCCCATTGGCATAAGTATTTATAATACAGTCTCAACACCCTACTCTACCCTTTATTTCATATTTCGACATATAAAAATAATTGTCTTTTTGTTCACAGGTTGCCTGGCCCGGGAGGATGTTCACTTTGGTGAACAATGAAGTAATCCCAACCCTGACTTTAACAGCGCCCTCTAGTGTGCAAACCCCACGCAAATGCAACTCAGCATAAAGTTTAGCTGTCAGCATTTGCGCTTTGATCATACACTTGTTTTCTAACACCCATATAAACAACATCACTCGTCTTGTGCGTGAACTACACAACAACAAATGGAACAAACAACCCTAGTGAAGAACAGAGGAACATAAAAACATATAGTAAAGAATATTAAAACTTGCAACAGATTTAAAATAAACCAACAAAAACCCAGTGGAAATAAATTAGTGCAATTTATAAAGCTTAAATATAAAATAAATTAAAATCTACCAAAATCTAAACCCTAACCTAAAATCAATTTAATATTTAATATTAATAAAACTGTTATATATAAAATATATAAATAAAAAACCCCTATATTATAACGTTTACTTGAACACATTAAGAAGTTATTATTTCAAAAGATTCCCCTACACGGTAAGGTACATTAACCTTTGCACCCTATACCCTAACCCCTCTAACCCGTCTCTTCAGTAATAGCAAAGGGAGATTGAAAACTGTTTTCATAATTTTTTTACTAACTTTTTTTTTTAGTGTATATATAGGAACTTATCAAATAAGATATATTAGACTCCATTTTTAAATGTTTATCCGGGTGGTGATGTTCAGAGGTGCTGATACAAAAATATCTAGTATCACGAAAACCAATCCCATACTTATCATATCGACTTAATCCATTATGCCTTATTGTCACAGATCTAAAGTAAAAATCTGTCACTTTAAAAAAACGCCATAATGTGCCAAGTATATGTGAAATCATCCGTTTTAGGAGGAAACATTAAACGTGACTTTATTGTTAAAATTTCTAACAAAACACTTATGGCTTTAATTTTTCGTTTTAATATTAAACACATGTTTATCTCTATTTATTTTTATACCCTCCACCTTATGTGATAATTATACCCACCCACTATATGTGATCAGGGTATGGCATATATAAGTTTTTTATTCCTTTTGTAACGCATCCAATCATAGGTCTAAGACCGTAGAAAGTGTATATATTCTTGATCCTTGTTTTTTTTTTTTTTTTTTAAGAGATGCAACACTCAGAAAATTCTTCCTATTAATTAATGTGTTGCTTTCTTTGGAAAGGGGATAGGGAAGAGATGACAGGTGGTGAAAGATGAAGGGCTTCAAACATGGCAACAGTGTAATTGCGCGAGTAGATAATTCTTAGAACAGTTGTTGCTAGCCACCTGATGTAGAGTTGGCAAATTTATTGAAGCTTTTTGTTTCATAGCCCTGATTCATTATTTTACTTCGGTGGGGTTAATTGCTATGGAAACAGCGAAGGTGGGCGCAGCGATACATATAAGTGATAGAAAACTCAGACATATTATGTTTCTAAATTGATGTTGTCATCACCGGGAATCGAACCCGGGACCATCTGTGTAATAGTCCAAAGCGCTAACCATTACACCATAACGCCCACAATTGTTGAATTTTAAACCGATTTAGCGATATCCATCAGACTGTCCGTCAGTCTGTTGATATTGCGATCACCCAGCGAAAACGCAACAGAGACGACTCATATTTACAGAGGATGGTGAAGATTTTCCCAAAAAGTATGGTATTGAAAATGAGCAAAATCGGTACCTCTCATATGCAAATTGGTGTATAATACACGAGTATATTAGTACAACTTCGTCGTGTATAAAGTGAGTATTATTTCAAATTCACCTCATTATTTATTTTTACCTCAAACAATTTTTTTCGCCACCAAACAAAAATGGGATTTACTTAAGAAAACTCTTAAAATTCACACACAAAAAAAAAAACAGATTCATTGTGACAAACGAATTTATCGCCAACTCAACAAAAAAAAATTCATAGAAACAGTTAAAAATTCAACTGCGACTACAAAAAAATAGTACCAGAATTTGCGCCAGCAGAATTTTGAATAAAGTTGAATTATAATATTTTGCTAAATTAAGGAAACCTAAATTTTGGCTAAAAAATTTTTAAACATTTGAAATAACATTGAAAACCAAAAGATATTTGATTGGAAAACAATTGTGTGTTAATCTATTGACAAATTTGTTAACTTGAGAATCATGAATTAATAAATATTAACATGAAAAATTAACCCAAATATAGATGTTTTTGAGTGTTCTTTGAGGTATCAAGAATGAACAATCACATTAACCTTCGACGACACTATAATCCTGATATATTCAGATCGGTATTTGATAAACAAAAGATATTATAGAAGTTTGGCTCTCTTCGCATATAAACAAATATCAGGGTTGCCATATAGTTTGCCTAGTTGGGCCCAAAGTTTAGAAAACGGTATACAAGGCAAAAAAGTCACTTTTTTTAGTTTTTGTAAAATTTTTTAAATGTCGTAAAAGTTTTTACTCAAGAAGGTAAATTAGTCAAAATGAAGATATAATTATGTTTTTAAAAAGGTATAAAAACACAAAATCGGTTAAAAACTAGCCATATCGGCTACAAAAATCGCCCGATCTGGCAACTACGGCTATTTTTGGAATCGTGAAGACATTAGCTTTCATTTGATACCCATATTGTCTACGTAGGTGGGCCGGGTCGTTTTTCGACTGCCACGCCCATAAGGGGCGTGAGCCCCCTTATTCATTATGATTTTCGCACTTCTGGGGTCATTTAAGGGGGCGTGGCACTTTTTTTTTTTTTTCCAGGGGTGTCCCCCATAAACTGAAATTTTGCCCAAACTTTTATGTCCTAATTTCGTTAATCACATGCGTTCATCATATCACTCACCTACACTTTTCAACAACGCGGGGATTTAAAAATTATATTTTATTAGATTTGTCAAATATTCGACATATTTGAAAAAAAAGGTTTTCGAATTCTTAAAAAACCCGAATTTTTTAAACCCCGGCTTTTGGGTTTTGAAATTGAAAACTTTAAAAAAAAAAGCTTTAAATTTCTGATAACTGAAATTTTTTGTACAAATTAAAAAAAAAAAAAAACCTAAAAATTTTAATTTTTACCAGGGACCGTAATCATTATGAGTTTTATAATAAAAATGACACAATAATGATTATATTATGAGTTTTTAAGGATTTTCTTCAATGGTAATGATTATTCTTGAGTAATATTAATAAAAATCAGCCATAATCATTATTTTTGAGCAAAAAAACACAACTCAAAAATAATCACTATTTATGATTTTTTTTTTTCGCTCAAAATAAAACTCACTTTCAATTTGTGACTTTTTTGTGAGGTTTTTTTACCAACATAGTTGATTATTTTTGAGTTTTATTTTTTTTTTCCTCAAAAATAATGAGTTTATCTGATTTTTTTTTATTATTACTCAAAAATAATCATTACATTGAAGAAAACTTTAAAAATCAAACATTTAAAAATCATGACGGATATGCAAAGATTGTCAAAAATAATAATAAAGGTGCAATAAATTTTTTTTATGTCTGTTCTAAGTGATTGATTTTTTTGAATTAAAAAAAAACGAACAATAATCATTAGTTACGGTCCCTGATTTTTACACCAAAAACCAAACGCCTACATCAGATTGCTTTTCACAATTTGTTAAATAAGTTTTGGGACTTTAGCACATTTAATTACTATAAATACAAACACATCTCCTTTGGTCATAGTAAATTAAAAAAATCTCAAATTACAGAGTGAGAAAACTCACTACAACGCCTTGTGATTCAAATCGTATTTATTACAATTTAGAAGATAGCGTTTAAAAACATTCTTGACTTGACTTATTTTGATCAAATTTAAAACCTTTTTAATTTTTTATGTTTTTTGTTTTTGCTTTATTTTGATTTCCAGATTTTTAGCATCAGCTTTTTCTTAAAATTTTTGGGCTTTTCATTGTTTTTTTTAAGGTTTTCTGATTTAAAGTTTTGTAATTGTAATCTTTATTTAATAAATGAAAATAAATAAAGTAGGTAATTCATAACAATGACTTATAGTCGTCTGTTATAAAAATATATATAACAAACCTAAGTTTAAACCAATACAAATTCTTCTAATATCATTTTCCTATAATTTAATGCATTATTAAGAAATTTATATAGCCTATTCCATCCGTTAGCAATGTTACCATTTAAAATATTATGAGTTCAATTTCATTAAAATGACTTTTACCTAAATACCTGCTTCTGAATTCTCTGAGTATAAGGCACGTTGCAATGAAATGCTGCAGTGTTTCATCTTCACCAGTATTACATAAACTGCACGTTTAGCTGTCACTACTACTAAACGTATTGGTACGTAATGGCAGAATATCACATCTGGTTTTGAAAATTATTGTGATTTGGTGTAGGTTTTTGGATGTTTCAATGTAATCTCTCCCTTTACTGTGATCTAAATATCTAGAAAAACGGGTTCTGCTGTTAAAAGCTTTTTCTTGCATTTGTGCACGGGTTTTGTTTTTCATTTGTTGTAATAACAGGATAAATCTCGAAAGCCATTTTTTCTTCAGACGTATTTTCAAATCTTATATTAAACTCACTGCCTATTTCATTAATTTGTTTCGACCAAAATAGGTTGTGTCTTAAAATAAGCACTGAAAGTCTGTTAAGTAGTCTGTTTTCATTGTATCGAAAGAGGGTTTTAAAAACGTAGTTCATATGAAGGTTTAGAGTGTAAAAATAGCTTAGTTCTGTATTTGTTTCTAAATTCAAACCATAATTTGGGGTGATATCTGGTAACTTAAGTATTCTTTTTATAAAATAACGTTGCAACTTATCCACTTCGTCAAATAACCAACATCCCCAAATTTGAGCTGCGTATGTTTGTATAGAATGGCACACAGATTGAAAAAGCTTTCATTTTGTTTCAAGTGCTATGTTTGCTTTTCCCATAAAACTTTTCCAAGTGGCGTTTATACTGTTCTTCGCAGATGTCTTTCTTTTTTTCAAGATGCTTTGTAAAATTCTTTTTTGGCTTCAAGATTACTCCAAGATAACAGTATTCGTTTACGATCTTTACATATTGACCCTTGTATATTATTTTTTCAGTGTTGCAAGTCTACCACCATTACGGAATACCATCATTTCCGATTTGCCTCATATTTACTTCCATATTCCACAGCTCACAATATCTTTCCAAATTATTAACCATTCTTTGTAAAAAAGATATATCTTCTGCCAATATTACAATATCGTCTGCGTAGAGTAACAAATGTACATTTATCTCCTGTACCATCAAGCCACCTCCTAGATATTCGTTGCAGGTCATTAAGGTACAATGTAAATAGCAATGGTGATAAAAGACAGCCTTGTTTGACTCCTGTGTACGTATCGAAAAATTCTGATAGTTCTTTTCCAGTCAATACTGCAGATTCTGTATGTTTATATACATTTTTATAAAATTATTGACTTTGGTAGAAATGCCTAAGCCATGTAGTTAAAAAATTAAGGAACTTCTTGAGACTCTATCAAAGGCTGCTTTAAAGTCTACGAAAAATCTTCTTTTGTTCCATACCTTTCAAATGAACTAAAGCTGCCAAATTATATATATTGTCGACCGTTGAATAATGAGATCTAAAACCAGCTTGAAATTCATTTAAAACATTATGTTTTTCTATCCAGCTTGTAAGTCTTGAATGAATAGCTCCCATTAGCACCTTAGCAGCACAATTCATAAATGATATCCCACTGTAATTATTGGGGTTATTATGATCTCCCTTTTTGTGTATTGGAAATATAATACTTTATACAAATTTCTCATCAACTCTTCCAGTTTATAAGTTTTTGTTAATTCGATGATAAATTCTTTAGACGCATTTTGAAACATTTCGTTCGAAACTCTGTCTTCTCCTGGTGCTTTATTTGGCTTTGTTAAACGCACGGCTTTTTTAACTTCTGCTACTATTACCGCTCTATCTAGATCATCATCTGCGTACCATGTTGGAGCAAACTGCATATCCAAAGATTCTATTGGTTGATTCAACAAACTCTGAAAGTAATCCTTAAAATTATCTGCAGGTATAGATGAACCAATTCTAAAACATTCTCCTCGTATTTTATTCGCTAGTTCCCACCACTTTTTTGAATTATTTGTGTTACTAATTTTTATATTAAGTTCTACATAATATTTCTCCTTTTACTTTCTACATTCATTAACATAGCACCTTTTGGCTTGAAGATATTTTTCTTTATCCTGCGGATTTTTTGATTTTCTAAAATCATTTAAAAGCTCAAATGATTTTTTTCTTGCTTTTATTCATTTATAACACTGTGTGTAATTTTTTAAGTAATGGCTACAACTTTGCCATAGAGAGTAAATCGAAATTCTGAACGGTTTGCAAGATATGAGCCTGATAAAATGATCACTTTTTTGCGAAAATGATACCGAGGCCCCAAATCTTTGGCGGCCCATAAACAAAAAAGGAGATGACTTTGGGAAAAATTGGGAGACACGGGACTTTTTTGTTTTAGTCTTTTATCACGTAGTGGTATCCGTATATGGTTATTTTTTTCGTGTTGCACTGTGTAATTAAACCATTTATTTTTAAAAGTGAGTTTGTTTTCCATTTGTTTTGCATTCGATATTGACGCCTTAATTACATTTACTAATTGGTCTAGAGATAGAAATTACCTTGTACTTCTCGCACCCTCAGATTTTGGTTAAGTTTTCTTTGATACATTTCCTTTTCTTCATCTTTCCATTTTAATTTCGGCAAAAGGCTCATTCTTTCGACTCTTTCATTATGACCTTTAACGTTTAACTTTATTCTAAGCGGCATGTGATCTGACCAGATTTTAGAATCAACTTGAAACTGTTCTGATTTAAAGTTCTTTTTATTCTCATTAATATTATGTATTCTATAAACTTTGAACTTTTGATTTTAAGTATAGCTTTTCTAAGGATTTTACTTTAAATTTTTCACAATATTTTTGTTTTTTTTTTCCTTTAAATACATTGAATTTAAATTTTTTTTTTTTTTTTTTAATTATATATAAAAGTGATTGATTTTTTTTTTAATTTTTACAATATATGTTTCTATAGAAATTATATGAAATGCCATATATTAGAATTTGTTTGGTTTTATCGTTTCATATATACTTATATATATTTATATATGGAAGTATATATGATCTCATATTTAGCTATATCATATATATATGATGATATAAATATGTCAGCTTATATATAATATGAGATATAACGATATATGATGTTATATAGCGTTGTATTAAAAAGGCTCGTAAAAACAAATATGAGATGTAAATATATATCCCCGATTAAAAAAGTTTATATAAAATTATATATTATTAAATATTTTCCCCCACATGCACCATGATATAAATGTATCCGAAAAATGGTTGTATTAAATTGTATGTCTTTAGATATAATTAGATTTAATTACATACAATTTAATAAACATGTATTCAATTTTATCCGAGTTTTGTGCCGATCTGCTCACATCTAGTTCTATATCATTTGATATAATTAGATACAAATAGATACATAATAAATCAAATATCTTTAAATCAAAAGATATAAGGTAACATAAATTTGATCTCCATAGATCGGGTTTAAAACAGAACATGTATGCGCCTTATAAATGTATTGAAAGCTCATTATAAATTGAAAAGACTTATAAAACAATTGAGTAGATTTTCAATATTAACATTTCTCTGTCATTTAATTCGGCATCTTATCTAGTAAGTCTTCCCATGACATTTTCAAAATCTTCATAGAATAATCGAAAAAATTTGTGTTCAGGAATTACAAGGACTTCCGAATCTGAAGCAGATAAAAATTCAGTCGCCATATTTAAAACGTCATTTAGTTTTCTATTTGCTTGACGACCTTAAATATATATCTCTATACAATTGTAACAATTGATAAATTACACAAAACGAATTTTGGCCAAAAAAAAAAAAAACGTTTCCTCTGTTCCCCTGTGCAAAAGCACATTCATGTTCTGTGTTACCATATGGTAACTACAGGGGTGTTATGGGTTAATATAGTATAGTACCAAATTTCCTTTATTTTCAAGCTAATGTTGTTTATCTAAATGCACAATTAAATAAAACTTATATGTCACGTTTTATATTAACACAAATAAACTGAAGTATTTGTACATTTATTGTTTGCTTGTAGTATTTCAATAATTTAATTTCGTTTAAATTTTTTTAAAGTGCATTTATTTTAAAACTATTGTTTAAACTTGTTACTGAATATATTAACACAGAAAGAAAAGATTCGTTTTATATACACAAATTCAGTAAAGCAACTAATAAAGCTTTAATATATATAATTCAGGAATATTTCAATTTAACTGTGAACAAAAATTATTTGCTACACACGAATCATATAATTAATAACACATTTTTGGGGTTCATAAAATGTTTTATTCTACGTGTCAATTCTGCAAAAAACTTAATTATATTTAGTTTTTTTTTTTTGTTAAATATCATAATGGTTTTAAATCGTTTAAAACCTCATTAAAAACAATCCTCTTTTTATATTTATTTTTATTGTGAAAAATTAAATACGCATTTTATTAAAAACACTTTCAATGTTTTTTTTTTATATAATAATCACACCGAAAATAAATTGTTGAGAATTATAGTGCAACCAATAAAATTTAATCAGTTTGCAATAATATCATTTGTAAGTACTTAAAATTCATTATCAGAACAATTATCATTTATGAATTGTGCTGATAAGGTGCTTATGGGAGCTATTCATGCAAGAGTTACAAGCTGGATAGAAAAACATAGTTTTAAATGAATTTCAAGCTGGATTTAGACCTCATTATTCAACGGTCGACAATATATATAATTTGGAAGCTTTAATTCATTTGAAAGGTATGGAACAAAAGAAGATTTTTCGTAGACTTGAAAGCAGCCTTTGATAGAGTCTCAAGAAGTGCCTTAATTTTTTAACTACATGTCTTAGGCATTTCTACCAAAGTCATTAATTTTATAAAAAAATGTATATAAATATACAGAATCTGCAGTATGGACTGAAAAAGAACTATTAGAATTTTTCGATACGTACACAGGAGTCAACAAGGCTGTCCTTTATCACCATTTCTATTTACATTGTACCTTAATGACTTGCACGAATATCTAGGAGGTGGCTTGATGGTACAGGAGATAAATGTACGTTTGTTACTCTACGCAGACGATATTGTAACATTGGCAGACGATATATCTGTTTTACAAAGAATGGTTAATAATTTGGATAGATATTGTGAGCTGTGGAATATGGAAGTAAATATGAGCAAATCGGAAATGATGGTATTCCGTAATGGTGGTAGACTTGCAACACATGAAAAAATAATATGCAAGGGTCAATATGTAAAGATCTTAAGCGAATATGTAATATTTAAAAATAAAAAGAGTGATATTACTTGGAACTGTGTGTAGAAAATAGTTATAAAATAAGTACTTATAATCAGGGCGCGGATCCAGAAAATATTTTGGGGAAGGAAGTTAGAGTATTTTTGGGAAATCTTTAATAATCTTTTTGATTTTTTTTTGAATTGAAAATTTTTAATTTGGTATAGAAAATGTCATATTTTCTCTCCCTCTGGATCCGCACCTGGTATAATAAGCATTTTTCATGTGTATTCACTTGTTGCAATAGAAAAGAAGTTTATAAAACTTCTTCAAAATAAGATGACATTACTGGCACATACAAACTAAACAAATACATTTTTCAATATAAAAATACAATACAATGTCAATAGCAATAGCAATAGCAACTTCAATATGCATTATCTAAAAAAATAAGTGGAGGTAATATTGTATTTGATTCGATATTTTTTTTCCATTTTGTTTAACAAAAGAATTTTAGCTTTTAAAATGCATTTGTTAAAGTACCCAGCAAAAACATAGCAATGACTATAATTATTTTATATATTACTTTATGTGTTACTAATAAGGGTTACATAATGGGTTACCTATAAGAAACGTATAATGGATTACTTTCATACCAAAAAATAATTGGTGGACAATCATAGGTTATTCATCATATTATTTATGGGCAAAATATAATGATACAACATTTTTCTGAAAATTCATTTTTGGACTCATTATAATTCGTCTTTTAGTAAACTAAATTGTAAGGTATTAGTTTTGGTATATCTTGAAAGACTTTACATAGTAGAAAACTTCATTTATGTTTTCAACTACGAGTATCAAATGTTATATGCCTTAGAGGCTTATTGTATAGAACAGTCGCCTGTTAATCTGACGACCCGGCATTGATTCCCTGCTCGACCATGTTTTAAAAAAAATTAATAATATTTTTGCAAATTCGTATTTAAATATTAGTAGCGAAATTAATCATAAACAAATGTGAAATATTTAATGGGTATAAAATTCTGCAGTAATTACAATACTCTACTGCCAAAAAAACTAGCTTTGAACAGATGTTTTTTAATAAACCTACGTACGCTGATTCCAAATCTTGCAAACTTCAGGATATCGCACTGGTATTACAAGGAAGGAAGTTGAAAAATATCCTTTTTATTTTTAACCTTAATATTACTTTTTTAGTTTTGAATTTTATGTATGCCAAAAATCTTAAATTTAATCACAATACGTAAACTAAACAGGAATTAAACTGGGTGTCAAAATTATATTTAAGTAAAAGAATTCTTTTTTAACTTTTCTAAAAACTTTTTAAATTTTTCTCTCAGAAAAATTATTTGAATGATATTTTATGGATGTATTAGTTTTATTTTGGTAAACAAAAAGATGTGTCCAAATCAACCACAAATAGGCTGTTAAATGAGCCTATTGGAAAGAACTACCTCAGGAATCACAATATTTCTCAAAAAGAAATTGCGAAGGCGGATCGTTAAGTGCTTGGGTCGCTTTTTGTTTCCACGGTATGGTTGATTTGACATTACCAAGCACCAGAATGAATTATTTTGAGTACATAACAGTGTTAGAAGAGAAATTGGCGTCATTTATTGACAATAGCAACGAATAATATTTAAACAAGACAGTGTCTCAGTACATGTGAGTCATCATAATAAAATAAAGGGTCCGCCAAATAACTTTTTTTTTTAACTCCTGAACCAATTGGACTTTGTATGGCGTCATAGTAAGGTCTTTATGCAAAATTCGTCTCAATGATATCTCCGAAATGTTCAATTGTTGAGAACGACGGTGAATTGATGTTGATGGCGCTTCACGCACAATTTCTGCCACAGCAGCAATATTCTCGGGTGTACGCACTGTTTTTGGCTTTTCACGCTTTGGTTTATCGATGAGGATGCCAGTTTCTTTCACTTTTTTCACAAGATAATGAACATACGGACCATATTCGTTCAGCGGAAAGATAAAACTAATTATCTGTCAAATCAGACATGATCTAAGTGTTACCATTCACGATTGAAAAAAAACGTTAGATGGCAGACCCTTTATAAAAGTATTGGAATGGACCGCATGTCCTGCGGACCAAAACCCCATTGAAAATATTTTGGGAGTATTATCCCGTCGAATTTACGCAGAAACCCGTCAATGTGAAAGTGTTTTTCATCTAAAAGAAGCATTTATTGATGTGTAGAGATCTATAACGGAATAACTTCGAATAAATCTGATATGTCTGATCAAATTTTCGAGTTGATTACAAAAAAAAATGCCTCACGTATTATTAAAACTGCTGCTTTAAAATATTTTTCTTAAATTTTTGTGAATTTTGATATATTAAGTTAAGTGTATTTATAGTTATGAAACACTAATTGATTTTCTCATTCCTTTATAAATAGTAAAAAAAAAATAATTAATTGTTTTTTTTTTTTGTTAAATATTAATAATTTTCCATTGGTTTTTGTATTTCGTTTAAACTCTTCTACTTTTTTTAGCTTACGAAATTTAGTGAAATTAATGTATAATCATAGTTTTGCAACGCAGTGTATACATTAAAAAAAAAGTATTTTAGCAATTTTTATGCAAGGCTCCACCTAGCAATAATGTTGCTGGTTTGACTGACTTTTTTTTTTGGGTATAAGTACATATTGAGTGTAAATACATAAAATGTCAATTTCTTACAAATGGCATTAAAAATCACATGACTTTTATATACTAAATAACGACATATCATAACTAACCACATTACAAAAAATAGAAAAATATGTGGTTACATATATGCTTACCAGTATGGACAAAAATAATGAGCCTAAAAATAAATTTTCAAAAAAACTAAATTTAATAAAAAAATTTTTTTAATTAAAAATTTTTTTTTTTTGATAAAATGTGCCCAAACGGAATTCGAACCCGGGCCTCTAGGTTGTCAGTCAACCGCTCTACCATCAGAGCTATCTTGATATGCTATACTTGATAGATGAAAACTTATATCAGTTGCTTGCACAAGATTTCATTACTTCCCAGCTTACAAAAAATCAAAAATATGTACTTATATATGACCTACTTCAAAATGTTTAACACTTGCTGAAACTGACGTTAAATGCTACTTATTTCTCAAGGTTTTATGAACTGAAAGGAACGATGGATAGGGCTGGGTTAATAATTCTTAAAAACTATAACGTGCAAAGTTTAATGTTGAAACGTCTTCACCAAAAGATTTAATGATTTAATGACTTGAAACTTACAAAAGTTTTTTATTTCATTTTGAGAGATATATTTACTGCAAGTAATTTAAATATCGCTGCTTGGCGAAAATTTGTATGTTTGTTTACAAGAGAAACCAAAATTTTCCGGTTTTTTAAACTTTCGCAGTCTTTACCATAAGGTTTTTGCACCATTTCGTGAAATTGAGGAGAGTATTTGAAAACAAATGTAGTTTTATGTAAACTGAGCTATGCCAAGTTGAAGTCAGCGCACCAAGAATGGGATATGAACATCACAAACTTACAAGGAATTGCCGTAATGAAAATGTATGTTTTTTGCTGGCAATTAAATTTGAAATTAGCTAGCGTATTGCGTAAACAACACCGCCGAGTCAAAAAGGCATTTTAAAAATTGTAAACGCGAAACTTTTATTAACTTTTCCAAATGTTAGCTAAATTTAATTATTTTGTTTCGCATTTTCTAAGGACTTTAAATTTTATGAAGCAAACAAAATGTTCATAACCCCAACAATTACCCTTATATTAAATGTTTCATTTTGCGAATTTAAAAGTATTTAATATGATTTCTTGCAAATACGCAACCCTTAAACCAGCAAAAAAAATCGTGCTTTCCAAAATAATCGAGGTTTTCGTTTTAAGTTCTAATATAATTAAAAAAAAATTTTAAGTTTATTTTCATATTTTTTGATGGTTTTATATTTTTAAATTTCATAATTGCAATGAGATCTATAAATTGATGTTTAATCTAAGCAAAAACTGTACACATCGAATACTATGTAGGTAAAAACCACTGCAAATGCAGTTAAAAGCAAATGGAATTTTACTTGAAGAAAGACGACTTGCATTTCAGTAAATTCAACTAACATTGTCATCTGTTTTTTAGAGTTCAAAAATGAGCAACAATTACAGAAAAAATTAATCACATATATAATAAAAATAAGCAAAAATTTCTTTGAATCATTCGCTGAATAAAAAAAAACTACTGTATAAAATGAACGTAAAAACATAATACAGTAATTTGATATCTTTTGTTTTTTAAATGAACTGCAATTGTAGACAAAAACTAAAATTATTCCACAAATTACTGTTTTTTTTCACTTAAAAATAAAGATACTGTATTACAACTCAAACAGCTACAAATATTTACAGCAGAAGTTCGCTGAGTGTAATTTTAAATTAAAGACTTATGATTAGCGCGAAAAGATTTATCATGCTTAAACAACGGCTAACATACAAACAAAGGCTATTCTTGACATAAAATAAAAGTTTTTGAAAATAGTTTACCTAGAAGTATAGAAAACTTTTGAAGTTCCCTATATTTCTTGTTTAGAGTTGGGAAAATGATGCGTCGAAAAATAGATTTTTAAAAATTTTTTAAATCATTACTCAACCCGAACAATCCAAAATGAATATTACTTTATACTTAAAATAATGATTGTATTAAAGTAATGGGAAAATAAACTAGTTATTAGTAAATATTTACTATTTGTGTTAAAGTAATGCCGAGAGTAAGATGGTGTTATTACTGGTAGTGAGAAGAGTTATGACACCTTCTATTTATGCCAATACTGGTAAGCACATAGGTAATCACATATTTTTTGATTTTTATATGCACATGGTAAATCGTTATATTGTTCAACATTCCTATATAAAATTCAAAGTACTTTAGCCTAATTATATATATATATTTTTTTTTTCAATCAAAAATGAAAAAAAAAAATCACGGTCTTCTAATTTAAAATGTCGCTGAAAAGTGTTGAGTAGTATCGAGTGTAGTATCCAAAGTATAATGTAGCATCTTGCATATCTAACATCTTTAATGTAATACACATCAGGCATCACTGTGTATGCAGCTGCCAGAGATATAAAAATCTTAGAAATCGCAACCAAAACCATTGTCATTATAACTTTAAGGAAATTCAGAATTAAATACATTTTTGAATTATTAAGTCGTGCATTTTTATTTCAACACCACACTTCAAAATACAGCATCGAGTATCCAAAATATCAAGTAATATCGAGTATTACAAATTAACCCATTTTGCAAGCACTAATTGCGTCTTGTTAATTGTAAAACTTTTATGACTTTTTCAAATTCTTTGGTACTCTATAAACAAGCGTCTTTAAACACCATAAAATATCAAAAATAATTAAATTCCAGATTATAGATAAAGCAATAACATCATTTTTTTGCTGCATTTTCTAACTTCATTGTTCATATTATTGCATTTGAAGACACGGGGTAAGTCTTAGAGCACAAACCACCAATACGTATGATGAATATTGTATTTGTATGGAAATATTTCACATACGTTAAAGAATTTTATAAAATTATATACTCCTTGTATGCAGTTCATGCAAATGCAATGCGTTAAAATTTATGAATGCAATATTATATTTTTTTTTTTTTCAACAATAAGCACTACGTACATGCAATTGTTTATGATGCTTTTCAAGTCAATTCTCCAGTTAACGCAGCAATGTCAAACTAACAGTATTGAGACGAAAGAAAATGGAACAACTTAAATTTTTCCAAAAAGTGGGCCTATTAGTCGCAGTTTTTTTTTTTTTACTAATATTCAAGTGAATTTCGTAAATGTTGGAAATTTTACTATATCAATATATTTATTATGGAAAATGTGAACAAATAAAATTTTCGTGGAGTAGTCACGATCGAGAACACAAATAAATTCTTACTATTATATATAGAAAATACATAGCTAGCGGGAGTGCCGCACATTCGACCCAAGCGACAATGCCCACATAAAGATATTTCTCATCCACCAATATACCTTATTATCAGCGCCTAAATTCACAACGCGAATTAAGTTGATTAAAATTTTTTCAAAAATTTTTTAAATAGTTCCGAATTTTAAGAGCAAGACAAAAACAGAATTTATCTTAAAATAGGCCAACATTTTTTTATTTATATAACAAGTTTGGATGTTCAGAAAGTTTCATCATGTAACTCGGATTAATTATGGAAAAAATATTCGTCTCCTTCATAAATATTTAAATTTTTGTATGCTAAAGCTACATATATATTATATGCAATAATTTCGCATATCATAAAATTTCTTACAAGTCATGTAGTTTCAACATATAAATATTGAAATATATAATATATAAACTAATACGAGTTACAAGATGAAAATATCTGGATCGTTTGAAAAACGTCCAATTTTTTTTATAAGAAAACATATTTAAAGAAATTTTAGGGGATTCTTAGCTAAATTTAGAACTACTCATGAACTAATTTGTTCAAATTCTCTATAAAAAAGTCTATTAAAGTAAGAGGGCTGTCCCAAAATTAGCCGACGTAAAACACAACAAATTTGGGAAATACACAGCGATATTCAACAGCTTCGATACTCTGTTTATAGTAAGAACTGTCTAGTTCCTTAAAATAGTCATCAACCGCAAACTCCACCTCTTCATTGTTGGCAAGTCGTTTTCCACCGTGTCAGTCTTTTAAGTTTGGAAATAAAGAATAATCCGAGAGAGCTAAATTTGGTAAATAAGGCGCGTGATGAAGCAATTCGAACTTTAATTCACTGTATTTCGCCATCGCAATAGTTGATGCATTGTCTTGCTGAGATTGCCAAATGCAACCTTTTTCCTTAATTTCATCACTTAAACGCTGCAATAAGTTGCGATAATACTCGCCCTTGACCATTTTTTCCTTTTAGAACATAATCAATATTAATTATCCCACTCTCATCCCTAAAAACAGCCGCCATGAACTTCCATACAGTTTGAACTGTCTTCGAATTCTTCGGACACGATTCTCCCATTCCAGTCCACTGATTTCACTGTTCCTTTGTCTCAGGTGTGAAGTGGTGCACCCATGTCTCATCCATGGTAACGAATTGACCCAAACACTCTATTGAAACATGTTTTTGTTCTATTAAATATTATTTCTCATCTATAAATTTTATATCAATATGCAATGTATGACACTTTTTGAAAAGCCTAACATTTCAGCTAGGTCTCGCAACTTCAGCCGACGATCATAGAGTACCATGTTGTGGATTTTCTTAATAGTTTCTAGCGTCGACACCTCAATTGGGGTGACGATGCGAACACTACGAACTCTGCTCTCCTCGTAAACGAAAGAGCAGACTTCATCAGAGTAGAATCTAGCTCGACCTAAATATTGGTTGGACTGAGACCATTCAAATGAAAGTATTGAATTGCATAACGGTGACCAATTTGTTCACTGTTTACAAATTCATTGACAACATATATTTTTTATGGCTGCAATGTTATATAAGGTACTGCCGCCATCTATACGTCATGTCAGCTAATTTTGGGACCGCCTCGTATCTAGAATTATCCAAATTCGATTATCTTTAACCAAACATTGATGACATTGATACGATATACCTTTTGCCTTTAGCAGGCATTTGGCTTGAAAAGCGCCATATATGTATGTATTATATTCAAAGTTTGCAGTGTTTTCATCATAATTTTTTTTTTTTTTTTTTTTTTTTGAAACAGGCCATAAACAGAATTAATAATTATTCGGTTCAAAGCAAATAGATTAAAAATTTTAATTTTTTTAATTAAAAAATTGAGAAAATATATAACATTTCCAACATTTAAATTTATGGAACACTCTAAGAAACACTCTAACTACCATATATCAAAAATCTTGTTAAAATTAGATTTTCATGGTAAATGTAAATGCATCTTTTAATATTTTATTTAGAACAAAAGTTTTGTGTATTGTGTGACAAATATATTTCGATACAATTACCAAATGATAATTTCGGTTTACAAAAGGAAAACTTTAAAATTTTTAACAAAAAATTCAAGTTATTAGGTCACCAACTCTTAAACCCGCACCCCACGAGTTTTTCTGTAATAACTCCCAAAATCGTTATTTCAACAAAATTGCCAAGAATTTAATATTAAAATGGATCGAAAAAATGTAAGGTCTACCCGGCCAAACGGGAACCTATGGCAAGGCACTTTAACTGGTGGTACAAGTGCTTTCCCAATCTCAAAATGATAACATCATTAGACAAAAGGTGCGTCAATTCAAAAAACGTCGGTCGGACAAGAACTGGGGATACAAAATTTTCAACTGGAGCAAAATGTGGATAAAACCATGACATACCCAGTAAAATAGTAAATCCTAATTACAGGTTGCAGAACAACTTATAATGTTCAGGTTTGTAAAGGAGTAAGCTGAAAAGAATCCCTTACAAACCTGCTTACAAACTTTCTGCATTACAACCTGCATCTTTGTAAGGGATTAGGGTAAGCTGCTTACAACCTGCATCCTTTTTATGGAAAACTGTAAGCTGAAAATATTTGTTTGTTTATTTTTATACGAAAATTACTCGATTCTTTTGCTGCTTTCTCAATTTTTTACTGGGATATAACAGGTTCCAATTTCTGTTCCACTACCGATTCTTTTTATATGGAGTTTGTCCTAATTGCAATACGTTCTTTAGCTCCTAACTAGAACCGGTTCTAGAACCAGTAATAGAAATGTTTCTAGAACAGCGAAACCTTACATTTTACTCCCAGGAAGTTGTAATAGAACCAGTTCCATGTAACCGGTGGTAAGAAGAGCTTTGAACACTGTTCTAAAAAAATTTTGCTGGGAACTCTCACGAAAACAAATATATACATTAGGGTGATAACTTTTTTTGGGCAACATTCTCCCCAGGGGTTTTCTAATGGCAAATATTGTATTAATGATAAAAAAAACTATTTCAGTTCAATTTGGTAAAAAAACCTTGCGCACCGACAGCGATTTCTAAAATGCCTTTTAATTTATTTAATTTAAATTTTTTTTAATAACAATTTTTTTTTAAATTTGGTTTATACATATGTAAGTAAGCAAATTTGGAAGAAAACTATTCCATTGACTCGAAAACGGACTTTACTATTGATATCAGCATGCCTTAATTATATAGATGTGATGGTCAGACGTTGAGGCATCAAAAAAAGTTTTTTTTTTAACTTTGTTTGATTCAAAACTTTAACGCGTTTGGTGCGGAACCTTTTTTAACGATAGCGAAAAACTAAAAACGCAGTTCTTAATATTTGTCCATGCCCTACACGATTTTGTCTGGGGAGATTTGATATTTGCAAAAAATGCAAAAATTTATCACCCTAATATACATGAAACTGAAAAAATCGGTAAATGGTAGTATATAGTTTTAAAAAAATGTATAAAAAAGTTAAAATAAATAGTGGAAGGTGAGGTAATTTGGGGCGTGTGGTAATTTGGGACTTTGCATTATTCCTCCTACTAATGAATTATCAGAATTTCTAACTATTGCGTCTTGTTTCTTAATAAATTGATTGCTCAAAATGCAATCCATATTTTAGGAGACGCATTTTTTTTTATTATTTTTATGTAGCAAATAATAAAAAAAGTCTTACAAAAAAAGGGTTTATTGGTGTTCTGGTGTTCTGTTGTTTTGTAAAAAATATATTTTATTTTACATTTATAACCAGGTAAACATAAAAAATTATTGTTACGTTATGTACGACGAACGACGTATTGGTTTTCGCAAATATTTAAACACTGCAAAAAATTATAACAGTTTTTGTGTCTATGTCCATAAAGGGGTAATTTAGGATGTGTGGTTGGGGTATATTGGGACTTGTAATTTAAGCAATTTTAACGATTCTTCGTGTCGTTTGTAACACATATTTGGAAAGCTCTTAATTGGTTTTTGTTCATTAGGACTCGGAAGTACAACAATAAAGCATTTTAAACTTAAAAAATGGACGACGCTTCAAACGTTTCTGGTAAGAAACATCATGCTACTAAACCACCAATTGAAAAACCAACGACATAATTTTCCCCAATATCTTTGGATTTTAGTTTCTGCATGATTTTTGTCAATGAAATGTCCCTGAAATTAAATTGTAAAAAATTATGTGAACTGCAGCACATTCAAGAGGGCTGCTTACTTAAAATAGGCTAAATAACGGCCAGCTTTTATACCTGCATCCACTACACCAGTTGATGCAGATGAAGATTACCAACTTTCCTTTGCCTTTATCATATTTATGTAGATTTATTTCTTTGAAAATGAAAAGTATCCAAGTTCGAGGCCCTACTCTATATTTCTTTATTAAGATATGGTTCTAACAAATAATCTATAGAGTTTTTTTTTAATTTTTATTTTTTTTTCTTTACATTTTTTTTTTTGTTAAAAATTATATCAATTCTATTGCATTTATCTTGTTACCTGACATCCCATAAACAAGAATTACTGAAGTATATTAAAATAATAGTCATCTTTTTGCTTTCGGCTCTACTGAGCAACTGTTTCTTTATTTATTAAAATAACTTAAAGCTACTTAAAAATATCTGTAATCAGCATATTCCCACGGTAAAAGTATTTGAGTGTAGACAACCAAAAAAGTATGGTTTTTAGCCAATCACAATTAAGGTTTCAAATGTCATACAAAAGGTATGAGAACGTTGGCTTGTCATACAAAAGGTATGACAACGTTGGCTTGTCAAACACACTACATTACCATTGAAACTATTGTTTTTTTTATATATTAGTATATTTTTTATGGAGTAACAAAATATTTTTTGTGTTTTCTACACTGAGAGAATTATTATGCTGTTAAGTGATTTTTGCATTACATAAACGAAACTGCACTGGACTTCGTCAATTTAAACTTTCAATTTAGGTAATGGAAGTTTTCATTAAACTGTATGAAAAATATCATTTTGATAATTAAAAGTTTCATGACCTCAATAAAAACATTTCATTAAAAACAGTTTTCAGCTAAAAAAAAAATAAATCAAATCAATGAATTTGAGTAAAACTTTCGTTTGTTTTGTGTCGAAAAGTTTCATTGATTTAGTTTTCGTTCAACAAAATTCTCTCTGTGTATGTATTTGTATCGAAAGTAACTACCAATTTTACACTATTTCCTCAATAAAATAACATGCATTTAAAGTAATAAAGAAAATTAATAAATTTCAATTATTTATTTTAAATTTAGTATATATATTTAAACCACAAAGATTTAATCTAGTTTATTTTGATTTAATCTATTCTTAATTAAATCAATTGATGTATTATGCATATTAGTTTCTTATAAATATGCAAAACAAATATGTCATTATCAAGAAATCTATTTATTTAGCTTTTAAGAAACAAATACATATAAACAGTAGAGTGGACCGAAAGTGAAATACTAAAAAATTTTAAAATTAAATAGAGCTAATAAAAGTCCCTTATCCAAGAAACTGCTCTTGGAATTTCAGGAATGCTGATATGGTACAATGGGATCTTCAACTATGAAAGAAATAAAATACGAGAAGTTTACAAAAAGTCAAAACCCATATTATTTTTCCAAAGTATTAAATAATTTTTTTTTAACAAATTTGATATAATTTTTATTAAAAATAAAAATTATGTTTTTTTGAGCTTAAATTGTGCAATAAAAATTATTCAAGTTCGAGGCCATACTCTATATTTTTTTATTAGGATATTGTCTTTACAAATAATCTATAGAGCTTTTGTTTTCAAATTTATCAATTGACCACTTTCAGGAATGTGTTGATATATCTATGTCGGGAATTTTCTAGGTTCCCATAATCAGAAGTCGTTTTGAAAGAATTTTTTTAAATACAACGTTGTACATAAAATTGAACAAAATCAAATATGGAAAATAAATTCAACCATCTTGAACTCATAACCTATCAAAATTTTAACTTTGGATGAAAAATGTATACTACATGCAGACAAAAAGTAGGAGACTATTATCGAAGTGCTTAGTAATTATACAACTACATAAGTTTCAATTTAGTTTTACAATTACTTTTGTGGTGCTTATAAATAAATATTACGCATATAGTGTGTAATTCTACCAACATTATAAAGTACTAGTTAATTTGTCATTTCACTATTTTATGGAAAACAAAAAATTATAAATTAATAAAATTAAAATTTTTAGTTGGAAAAAAGTTAATGGCACGGTATTATTAGTCCTAAACGTTGAGAATATAAAAAGGAGCATTTGGGGAATGGTATTAAAGGTATGCACGTACATGCAAAAAATAAGATAGTAAAACATGTTGTTAATCAAGTTCTACTATCTGTAACAAATTTTTTTGCTGAAATTGTGTTTTCAGCTAAAATTTTAGTTATACCTATTTAGCACTGAACTATTTTGACCTAATGTCTTTCTAATATTTTACCAATGTTTTACTAATTTTGTTTCCTAAAAAAATTGTTCTGATAAGAGGAATTAAGTAGATATCGCAGCACATCAAGATGGTGTAGAGACGAAGAATATGATTCTCAAAAGTACAACTCTTCTAAGACATATAAAAAAAAATCAACCATGGAAATTTTGTGTATCCATTTTTCATACATAATAAGCCTAAAGGACGCTAACAATGTGTATCGCATACATATAAGCTGTGGATTTAAAAATCTTAAATTTTGTGTTGTCAACTGCTTGTCAAAATAATTATATATTAAATTAATTAAATACTAAATAAAATATTTAAATTAAAATATTTAAATTTAATAAAGATTAAATATGTGTTTATAGACAAAATTATTTTAGTGACTATTAATGCAGGGTTTTCAAATTGCAATCAAATATACGTTCAGGTAGGCAGACTATTATAGACAAGGACACATAATATTGCATGTTTCCTTTTCCTTATTGCAAAAAGAGGGTTGAATATTTCATGTTTATTATTTCGTTATTTCGTATTGTTTCGGTTCTAGAAAGTTGACATAATCTACACAACCATTGATTACTTACATCAACTAACTTGTTTAATTATTTAATTATTTCTATATATTGTCAGATATTAGGTTAATTCGTGTCATTAATGTACTAAAAGAATAACAAAAACAAAACAACTTTAGATTTTTAACAAATAAATTAATTATAGTATAATTTTTCTAAAAAATTTTTGAGTTTCTATCAGTCTACTAGTATTTAGCAATAATTTTATTAATTTTTAGCAAGAGTTTTTTAATTTCTAATCCACTAATGCCCAGTTTTTCACTTCGTATTTTAATGACATTTGGACTTTAAATTCTATTTAAATACAAATGTCAGTTTTAACTTAAAATGTAAATCACATTTAAGTGACCAATCTTGGGCATTTAAAGTCCATTTAAATTGTACAAATATAAAAAAAAGTTATCACCCTAATATACATATGTATAAATAGAAATAAAATATAAATTATAATTATAATTATAATTATAATTATAATTATAATTATAATTATAATTATAATTATAATTATTATAATTATAATTATTTTATTTCTATTTATACATATGTATATTAGGGTGATAACTTTTTTTGGACAACATTCTCCCCAGGGGTTTTCTAATGGCAAATATTGTATTAATGATAAAAAAAAACTATTTCAGTTCAATTTGGTAAAAAAAACTTGCGCACCGACAGCGATTTCTAAAATGCCTTTAATATGTTTATTTTAAATTTTTTTTAATAACAATTTTTTTTAAATATGGTTTATACATATGTAAGTAAGCAAATTTGGAAGAAAACTATTCCATTGACTCGAAAACGGACTTTACTATTGATATCAGCATGCCTTAATTATATAGATGTGATGGTCAGACGTTGAGGCATCAAAAAAAGTTTTTTTTTTAACTTTGTTTGATTCAAAACTTTAACGCGTTTGGTGCGGAACCTTTTTTAACGATAGCGAAAAACTAAAAACGCAGTTCTTAATATTTGTCCATGCCCTACACGATTTTGTCTGGGGAGATTTGATATTTGCAAAAAATGCAAAGAGTTATCACCCTAATGTATATATTTTATTTTTTTATTTTTTTATTTCTATATTTTATATTTTCTGTTTTTTTCTATTCTTTAAACAGCTGTTTTATGAATAATGATCATTAATTTTTTGACATTTCATGATGCTACCTTACTTTTGTCGCAAATAAATAACAATTATCATTTAAGACTGAAAAACTGAAACTGTATTTAAATACAACTTAAATTTAAATGGCAATTAACTAATTGCATATTTAAATACGAAGTTAAAAACTGGGCATAAGTGTTAGCATCTTCTTATTTTGTTGATAAAAATCAGTTCGCTAATTTTCAGCAAACAATTTTGCTGATATAAGCAATTTTTTTTGCAAGCACCCTCATGACTAAAATTTTGCTGACTCAGCAAATTTTTTTGATGACTACTAATTTTTTTGTTTGTGTAAAAAAAAATATTTATTTTTGATTTAAAAAAGGAAAACGAAATGCATGCAGAATTCTTTTATCCATATGCATTCCAGTGAATAAATATGCGCACTTGACATTACCACAACATCGCATGAAATTGGAAGATCCAATAACCGAATTCCTTTTAATATTCTCAGTTAAAAGACGTGAAATATCATCGCCTTTTCGTTAGCGGCAAACAAGTAAGTACATTTATATATTAATTTTTACAGTGAAATTTATTTAAAATATTTTACGCTTCTCTTAGAATTGTAGTTACTTGTCAACATATTCAATTCAATGAGATTACGAATAGCTACTCTCTTAAGTTTTAGCAATGGCGCCAGCAGGAAATCGTTTTATAAAGCATCTGTATAATCACAAATGGCGAAATTATACACAAAAAAAAATATTTCCCTACTTTTTTCAATTAAATGTGTTAGACTGTCTTAGGCATATGTTTTATAAAATATCAAATTTTTTACTCGTTTTAAAGCTAAAATTTAAGATTAGCCGATAAAAAAAATAGCAGGTGCTTTGAATTTCTCTTTTCCATAAATATCAATATATTATCTGACAAGGATTGGTTCCCCCTACTTTTTATTCCAGGTATCGTTAGTTACACAGGCTAACAATTTTTTTTTTTACCTCGATACCAGAGTATAATTTTATAAAGGCTTGAGTTGCGCTAAGTCTAAATCTGACCATAAAAATGTTTTAACATATGTTGAAGTTCCAAGATTCAGGGCGTAGTAACAACACGCATTAAGATTTATTCGCAAAATTTGGTTTGTCATCTGAAACTTCTGCCTAATGCATTCGAAATAAAAGTTTAACGTTTCTAATATCCTATTCCTTTTTTTAAGAAATCGTCATTTATCTAGTATTTTTGATGATAATGCATAATAAATTTTGCAAAGATTTTACGCCGACTTCATTTGAAAATTAGATTATACCTTAAAAGTGCTTTTCCCTATATTTTAGTTATCTTTTATATTCTCTAATATATCGTCCGTTGAAATTTATTAATAAAGGGTCCGCCATTTAACGTTTTTTTTTTTTCAACTAGTACTTATTTCGTGAATGGTAACACTTAGCTCATGTCTGATTTGACAGATAATTAGTTTTATCCTTCCGCTGAACGAATATGGTCCGTATGTTCGTTATCTTGTGAAAAAAGTGAAAGAAACTGGCATCCTCACCGATAAACCAAAGCGTGGAAAGCCAAAAACATTGCGTACACCCGAGAATATTTCGGAGACATCATTGAGACGAATTTTGCATAAAGACTTTGGTATGACGCCATACAAAGTCCAATTGGTTCAGGAGTTCAAAAAAAAAAAAGTTATTTGGCGAACCCTTTATGATGTTTAGTTACGTCGTTAAATTTGTATTTATTTTACATAAAATATATTAGAATCTATAATTGTTACTATTTCCTTTAAAATGCTTTCTACATTTTCCAGAAAGCTAGCTTATCATCTAAGATATCGTTCATAGAAATTTATTAAAACTGTGCTTTATTATTTTTTTAGCTAAAATATCAATAAATTTCAGCATCAATTTCTCCGGGAAGAAATAAGATCTTGGAAATGTTAGACCTGACCTTTTAAAGAGTTACGACTTTTTTTGTGAATAGAGCTTAATTCGCGAGGTCCCTAATGTAGCAAAAATTCAGGTTTTTAGAATGATGATGAAATTCAGATTGATCTCACTGCATAAAAAAGTATACTATGGTCATAGGGTTTTGACATTTTTCAAATATTGTCGGCCTGTGTTGTTCTTGATTTGATGTAATGTTTTATTGGAGTTTTAACGAATTCATTCTCTTTACAGCCTGTTTACATGGAAACTGTGGTAGAATCATATTTACATGGAAACTGTGGCAATACAATTGAAGAATCAAAAGGACACATTCATGAGGAAGTGATAAAGAACATACCTAATTTTTCTGATCAGTTGTCTACAATCAGCGTTGATTATTGTCTAGCGGCCTAAGAGGAAAGCGTAAAAATACCACCGAAATAGTAAATGTTCAGTCAGAATTGAACAGTATAACCCTTATATTCATTAAACACTTTTTATTTAAATTTACCAAATTAAAATCATTTTACTTAATCAATTCACTCTTTTATATGATTCATTCGTTCATATTATTATAACCGATTACTTTCCTTTCATTACACTAATTATAGCTTTTTCTTTGGTTTGCTGAATTAATAACGGTTCATATGTATTATTGTCAAAAAACTAGCTTTAGGCATCATTTCTTTATGGACAATTAAACAAAAAGGAACAAAATTGCTTGTTAAATTTTTCTTCGAATACAGTAAATATAAAACAGAAAAAGGTGACAGAAATTTGTAGAATATTTTAATCGCAGAAAACCAAAATAAAAATAAATATTTGAATTACTTAAATAAAACTTCTGTTATAAACAGATTGTATGTATAATAAGACATTTTTATTGTGTTTTATCAAACTTAGTGGTGCGTTTTTTAAGGTCTTTTGTCACTAGTTTAAAAGCACTAGTAAATAAGTTTTTTATATGCACCAAAACAGGCAGATCTACAACCTGAAGAAAATATTTAAAACACACATTTAATGTAAGTTTACACACATTGTGTGTATGAATATTACACACAATGTGTGTATTATTTGAAATTTACACACTCAGAGTAATTTGGCGAGCGACATTACTGTATGTAAGAAGGTAAAAACTTAAATACTATAAATAGGGTAAGTTTAAAAGAAAATGTATTAGAGTGTATATTCGACTTTAAAATATATAAACTTGTTTCAAGTGTTTCTAAAAAAATTTTCGCAAACTTACATGACACTTTAAAAAACTTCTTGTTTTAACACAATAGCGCCATCGATTTTTCTCGAGTTTTTTCGAATAGTTGTTCTTTTAAAATATTGAATATGGAGTCTGCAGGTAACTCCAAAAAATAAAAGTCTGTACTAAGATTTTCTTAAAAAGTTCTATAACACTATATTACATTTTTTAAAATCTGCATATTTTCACACATTTGTATGCGGGTGTTCGAGTTGGCTTATCTCAGAAAAACACCCATTACCAAATAATTGATAAAGTTATGTATCGCCATATTGATCCATGTATTACAATACACTTTACTTCGCTGATGAATCTTAGAGGCGATGTGCTTAAAAGTAATGGGGGACTCATTACCTTGTAATGGGTAAAGTAAGTGGTTACATAAATGGTTACCGGGTTTGGAAAAGTAATTTGCGTATAAAAAGATTTTAATAAAAAAAAATATTATAAATATTTTATTTAATTAAATAAATAAAGTGGTCACGCTGAGACTCGAACCTGGGGTCTTTGAGAATTCTACCATCTGAGCTGTCGTCACATATAATAATGGGCTGCTTGAAATGTAAATGAATTGTTGTGCTTCTAGTTTTTGTTTGTGATGTTAAAAATATATAACTTACCCTCATGCTTACAAAAAATCACAAAGTAATTTGTCTAAATATAGATTAACAAAAAAAAAATCTTGGATTGATTTCTGTGACACTATAAACTTGCGAACTCCATCTTCTGAAGTCTTTAAAAAAATAAGATCTCTTAATGGTGCCTCAAATTTCCACCAAATCACAGTGGTAGAAAACAACAATATGTTATTGACAGACAATAATGATATCGCTAATCTCTTAGCTATTGGTTTTTTTTCGTCTTCCGTAAACTACTCAACAAAATTTAGACTTTACAGTAGAACAAATAATTTTTCCATTGACTTATCTAGCAATAACGAACCATATAATAACAGACTTACACTATCTGAACTAAAATCTGCATTAGGACCATGTCACGGGATATCTTCGGGGCCAGATAATATTAGATATGAAATGATAAAAAACCTAGACGAAAAATCTACACAATATATTTTAGACTTTTATAACATTATTTGGTCAAAAAAGATACTTCCATGTAATTGGTAAAAAGCTTTAGTAATCCCCATTTTAAAGCAAGGGAAAGACAGTACAAATAAAAATAACTACAGACCAATTTCACTTACAAACTGCCTTTGTAAACTATTAGAAAGAATCATTAAAAAAAGACTGGTTTATTACATAGAAAAATATAAAATCTTAAATGTCAATCAATCTGGTATTAGAAAATATAGAGGAACTATTGATAACTTAGCGTTATTACATTCTGATATTATGGAAGGCTTCTCTCAAAAAAAGGACTTAATAGCTATATTCTTTGATATTCGTAAAGCGTATGATTGTGTTTGGAGGCAATTAATTCTTAAGAAACTCAATTCTACAGGAATACGTGGAAACATGGCTGCTTTCATTTCAAATTTTTTATACGAGCGACAGTTTTGTTGCATGGTTGGAAACACAGCATCAAATTATCATGTTCTTGAAAACGGCGTTCCACAGGGATCCGTATTGAGTGTAACACTTTTCCTCCTGCCAATAGATGGTATTTTAAATAATTGTCATAAAGATGTTAAGGCCCTACTGTATGCTGACGACATTGTTATTTACGGTTCCGGTAAAAAAGTCTCTGCTATAATAAATAAACTTCAAACAACTATTAAAAACTTTGTAGCTTGGAATGACACAAGTGGCTTTCAATTTCATGATGAAAAAACTGTAGCAATTCAATTTTCCAGACGCTATAAAGTTGACTCTAACAATACAACTCTGAAACTATACGGTAGAGACATACATTTTGTAGAAGATCATAAATTTTTAGGATTAACTTTCGACAAAAAACTAACATTTAAGGCCCACATTCGGAACATTAAGGCTAAGGCTAACTCTAAACTGAATATAATCAAAATGCTAAGATGCTCTCAGTACGGTTCTAATCCAAAAACTTTACTTAAGATATTATGCTCTATTGTACTCCCAACTATAGATTACGCATCGATAATATATTCATCTGCCATCAATACCGACTTAAAAACATTGGAACCAATCTTAAACTCAGGAATAAGGCTCTCTATTGGAGCCTTTAGAACTAGGCCAGCTAAAAGCTTACAAATTTTAGACTCATGCCCACCCCTTTACCTAAGAAGATTGAAGTTTTTGCTCAACTACACACTTAAAATATTTTCCTTACAAAATCACCCATTGTACGATAAAATCTCTGACATGACAAAAATTAATGAATTCAAACTCCAATCAAAAAATAAAAAATATATTCCCTTTTACGTAACGGCTATTGAGGAGTTCAACAAGGTAATTTCAAAATATAGAATCAATATAAATACTATAGAAAACATAATGCCCTCACATATAGCACCCTGGTGCTTCTCAACTATTAATATAGATTTTTCACTTGCATATACAAATAAACGAAACATGACTTCTTCTGAAGTACAACAGACATTTTTAGAATTAATTAAGACCAAATACCAAAATTATGTTCAGTTTTTACCGATGGTTCTTTTATAAACGAAAAGCTGGGTTTGCAGTTTTAGGTGAGAATTTTGCGATATCTATACGTATCCACGATTTCTCCTCTGTTTATACTAGTGAACTATTAGCAATAAAAACATGCCTGGAAAAGCTTGAAAACGTCTTTAAAAAACACTCATAATATCCGACAGTAAAAGTGCCCTAGAAGGACTACAAGATCCATATTCTAACAACGTAATTATACAACAAATTAGAACATTAATAACTTCTCTACCTAACCACAAAATTACCTTCCTATGGAGCCCTAGCCACCTAAATATATATGGAAACGAAAAAGTTGACCAGCTCGCCAAAAACTCTTTAAAAAATAATATATCTACGGAATATAAATTTCAATACTCAGACTATAGGCAATATATTGTAAAATATATTTTTGAAATCTGGAATGATTTATGGAATGATAATAACGATACAAAATTATTTAAAATTCAAAAAAATGTATCGCACAAATTTAAAGTTCGCAATATACCCAAAACTGATTTTATGAAGCTAAATAGACTAAAAATAGGTCATTGTTCATTCTAACATAAATATATTATTGAAAAGACTTAACCTCGTAGATGTGATTGCTGGCAAACGTTAACTATATGCCATATATTTAACGAATGTAGAGTTCTTCATAACAAACGTTTAAAATATAAAATAAATAGCATTAATATCCTTCTAAAAGAAAATGAATTTGAAAACATTAAAAAATTTTTAACTGAAATATATATTTATAATTCGATTTAAATCCATATAATACTATAAATGTATATTAAATAGAATATAAGTCCCTATGTAATATTAAATGGCCTATATAACCTAATTGTGTTGGGGCCTTTATAATACCAAATAAATAAATAAATAGATTAACATTACATTAATATTATAGGTTAAACATTACTTTATGTTTATATTTCATGCATTATGTAATTGATGATCGGTAAGTAAGTATTTTATGTTTTGCAATAGTGTAAAATGTAATGATGTATCTTTACAAGGTAACATATGAGTATCCAATTACACAAGGCAACAATTTTGAAAAAATTTTAGGGGCTTTGAAAACCACTATACAATTTTGATGTATTGTGGTCCCAGTAGTACAAATATGGTTCAATTTTGATATTCTATGGAGAGGTTTTTTTTTTAAAAATTTTTAAGTAAAATTATAAATTTTTTTAGACGTTTCTCCACATAATTAATGATAACTAAAAAAAAATTAGTCCGATATTATTCAAATAAATTTAGAAAAACTGAAATTTACATAGCCTTTAATCCGTTAATATATTGCGTTTTAATCGGCTCAGTAGTTTCGGAGTTATAATAAAAAATTGAGGGAAAAAATATTTTTTTTATGTGAAAATAGCAAATTTTTTTGTTTTAAAAAAATCATAAAAAATTGAAAACGGCAAAAATCGTTCAGATTTATTGCTTTATCGCAAAGCCACATGTAATAGGAACAAAATGAGATATCGATCATAAAAATCGATTGATTTTTTTCGAATTTATTCACAATTAAGTAAATTCGCTCATTTTCACCAAATTTTAGTTTTTTGTCTGATATACATAAATTGAGTAGTTAATGTTCTTCTTTCGATTGATTGAATTTTGAAAACATTTTCCCCTGTGCAGGTAGTGTACTTTGATGCTCATGTTGCATCCAAGATTCTGGAAGTGAGTTAACATCTCTTCAACGTGCGCAACGTAATCATCACCCTTGTTATTTCCTAAGAAATTTTGAATAACCCATACAAACGAATCCCATGCATTTTTCTCAATTTCTGACATTGAACTGCCAAATTCAATATCGTTCACCAATTTGCGAATTTGTGGGCCATCAAATATGCCTGCTTTCAGCTCTTCCATACTTAGATTGGGAAACTTCCTTGAAATATACTGGAAACATTCACTATCTTTGTTAAGTGCTTTAACATATTGTTTCATCAGACCAAGTTTAATGTGAAGAGGGGGTAATATGATGCGATCTCGGGGCACTAGAGCCACATTTATAACATTTGGCGTACCTGGAACTAGTGTTTCCCTAGAAGGCCATTGTTTTCTCTTCCAATGTTCTGTTTTAGCTCTGCTGTCCCATAAACATATAAAACAAGGATATTTTGTAAAGCCGCTTTGTTGGGCTAAGAGGAAATTTACCATCTTAAGATCAACACAAATTACCCACTTATGTTCATCATACTTTATCTTCATCATGACCAATGCAATTACAGAGTATTCTTCTTTTACTTTGGTTGAATGTGCGATCGGCAAGGAGTGAAATTTATTTCCATTATGCAAAAGGACACACTTCAAGCTGCGTTTTGATGAGTCGATAAATAAACGCCATTCGTTTGAATCATATTTCTGTAAGCCCATGGCAGTCATCAAACCAGAAATATCTGTGCAGTACACAAAGTCATCCTCTTCAGCAAAATAATGAAGTAAGTCTTTTTCTCGAGTACGGTAATACGAAACTTTAGTTTCTTTAGTTATGAGACCTGTTTCTTTCATCCGGGACGCAAGTAATTCAGAAGATCTTTTCGACAATCCAAGGTCTCTAATTACATCATTAAGCTGATCTTGATTCCATGGTCTCGGCGAGAAATGTTTGTGTGGGATGAACTCGTCATTTTCAGCTGTAGATGGTAGTGCTGGATCTGACATATCTGATTGGTAAGACATACTTGAGGTTGAGTGTCCTGGTGAAGATGAAAGCACATGACTACAGTTTGCACCCCGATCTTGAGCATATTCTATTTCTTGTGAATGTAGAACTGCAAGTGTAAACCCATCAGCAGGCCTCGTGGGGTAAGACCATCGCATATGTTTTCCAAAACCGCTTTTTGTACTTAAACAAAAATAACACTCGGATGCGTGGTTCGCTGTTTCTCTCCATAGCATAGGCTTCAAAATTTCCAAGTGTCGTCTGTAAAATGAAAAAAAAATTGAAATCAGGAATATGAAGAATTCAAATTTTAATTAAGAAATATTGTAATTATAAAATATTCCACATCTATTAATTTATACTTACTTTACGTTAGAAGACTTCATAGATAAATTCAATCGACATGGAATGCATATAGTACTCGGTGTCCAATGCTGGTTCAAATTGTGCGGATAGATATTATAGCAATCTTGATATGACTTTTGCAATGAAGTTAAGAAGCACTTCCGTTTTTTCCCGGTGATATATTGGCCGCACACATAACAAAATAAATCTGGATCGTTTTTACATAAAAATGTTCTGGCTTTCTGGCTCATTTTTATTAATATTTGAAAATTGTTTTTAACTTCTAAGCTGTATGACTCTAATTTTTGTGTAGATATTAAATGATGTTTGCGTTATCGCAAACACTTCTTGAATGAAATAAAAAGGGTCAAGGAGATCTTATAAATACTGATACTATAATTTGGGATAACCCTTTGTGTGGATACAGTTTGTGTGTGCTGCAAATTTTTTATTATTCCCAAGAATCCTAAAAAACATTAAGGACTTTTATGAAAAAAAAAAAATCATCCGTTACAGGTAGCTAACGGAAAATAAGAGCACTTCAGCGTACACGCACATTTATGAGCGTTTTATTACTATCCTACCGCAATCGTAAAATTAAACAATATTTTGGTTATTACTTATTTTTTTTTAATTATCAGAATCATAAAAATGTCATAGAGGTTTTTCCCAAAGGGGTTTTGCCAAAATGCGTGTCGTAAAATGCACCTGAGTTTTTATGTTCTGCATTTTCATTATATAGTAGGTACAATTTTATACAGTGCTTGTAAATATGCGATACCTTCAATTAATTGTAAATAAAAATGTAAAGCATGCATCGATTTTTATGATCCATATCTAGTTTAATTCGCATGATATGTAGCTTTAATACAAAAAAATAAAAAGTAATATTTTATGCAGTTTTCGATTTTTCCAGATTTTTGTTTTTCAAATTTTTTTTTTTTTTTAGCATTTTTTTTTTTTTTTGCTAACAATTTGTTTCATAACTTTGAAACTATTGATCGCATTAAAAAAATGTGTACACGTTCTTTAAAGATATTGTAAACCTTAATTTTTGTAAATTTAATTTGACAAAATCGGACTAGTTGTTTTTGAGTTATGACAACATAAGTGGAGAAATGTCTCAAAATATTGTCAATTTTACTTAAAAAATTTTAAAAAAAAAATTATCCATAGAATTGAAAAATTTTACCATTTTTGTACTTAGGCAGCCATGATGCATCAAATCTATATAGTGGTTAGTCAAGCCTTTTTTTGCTGTTGACCTGTGTTATTGATGACTCATTTCTTTATATTTCAAAATAATCTTGAAGGTAAGGAGTATACATTACAATGTAATGCATTATATAACCAACTATTGGTAACTCATTACTATATATTTCACTATAGTACTGAAGGTAAGCAGTATTGATTACAAAGTAATGCATTCAGTATGTAGTCCATAATAATTATCTCATTACTTTGGTAAATTACATGAGATATATAAATGAAATTTAGAAAATTTTGTAAAAATTACCCGCTTTCCTGGGAAATTAGAAACTTATTTATTTATTTATACAGTCTATGGAATAAATCCTTACAGACTGTGTTTTAACAATTTAAAATATAAAAATTACAATAAATGTTTAAATATTACAATAAAACAATTTAGCTATTTAAGAAAAGAATTATATTACGTTTAATAATGTTAACATTAATTGAAAAATCAAATAAATTGTAGAGATTATTGAAATCAGAACATATTCTTCTAACAGGATCAGCATTGGCATAGTTTGACGAAATACTTGAACGTTATATCATTTATAAGCTCGGAGGAAACATCGCCATTAATTAAGTTAGTTATGAACGTTACAGTTAGCATTGTTCTACGACTCTTCAGGGTAGGCAGTTTAATACGTGTTAGTCTACTTGTATATGATGGAGGATTTGTAATAGTATCACGGTAAAAAAAAGGTAAGCAGATTAAAAGAAACTGTTTCTGGACCGACTCCATTTGATCGATGTATATCTGGTATTTAGGATCCCAAATAACAGAGCCATATACTAAAATTGGTCTAACCAGAGACACGTACAATTGCTTTGTGATGTTATGTGCGGTGAACTCTTTTGCCCATCGCTTTATAAAAGCGAGAGAGCCGCGAGCTTTATTTCATTGCAATATGTTAAATAAAATCAAGCTTGGGGTCTAATAAAACACCAAGATCCAGGAAAAAATCGACTACCTCCAGCTGAAAACCACCTAAAGAATAGAGACCATGGGCGCTAATGTTTCTAGAGAAATGCATATGTTTATACTTTTCAAATTCAGGTCCATTCAAAGAAGTTATCTTAATCATGCTGAAGATAGATTTGATCAGAATCATTTTTAATAGAAAGAAATATTTTAACGTCATCAGCATACATTATAACATTAGAAATTGTATATTATTTGGCAAATCATTAATAAAAAGCGAAAATGGCTTCCTCTAGGCACCCCAGATTTGACCAGAATATTCAAAGACATAGAGTTATTGAAACGAACTCTTTGGTTTCTATTTGTTAAATATGAATTAATCCAGCTTAAACAGTTGTTTGTAAAACCCATCAAATACAATTTTTTAAACAAAAGATTGTGATTCACTTTGTCAAAAGCTTTGCTGAAATCCGTATAGATACCATCAGTATTTTGGCCAATAGTAAAACCACGATTTACTAATGTTGTAAGTTGCAGAAGGTTTGTAGTGGTTGAGCATCCTTTACGGAACCCATGCTGGGCAGGTGACAATAAAGATGAAACTTGATGACATATAGATTCTGTTATACATTTTTCGAATTGTTTAGGGATGGCACTTAGTTTGCAATACCTCTAAAGTTTGTAACGTCTGACTTAATTGCAGATTTATATAGGGGAATAATATATGAGTCCTTCCAGAATTTGGGAAAATAGCCGAATTTGATGGAAATGTTAAACATGATACTCAAGGGAACTGATAAGTTGTCGGCCCAATTAATGAGAACACAGCTGGGAACACCATCTGGTCCATTGTGTATTGAAGATTTAAAATTTTTTAAACAGCTTACTATGTCTTGCGTGGTAGTTAAAGAAAATTATATTGGTTGAAGTTCTACAAGTGAAAAAGGATAGCTATTTGAAATATTGTATTGTGCATCAAAATATGTGGTACCAAAAAAAGTCAGCAAATATATTACTTATGGCCAAATTGTCGGATGAGTCGTTATTATTATATTTCATAGCAGTTGGATAACCAGTAGATTTTCTTTTTTAGTTCACGAAACTGTAAAAGGACTTTGGATTTTTTTTGAAATTTAGCTTTATATTTTTTAGGTAATTGTTGTAAAGACTAGTGTTGAGTAAGTTATATTCTGCAAGTGTAACAGAATATTTTCCAAAATCGGTAAGTAATCCATATTTTTTATACTTTTTGTATTGTTTATTTTTTAAATTTTTTTAATCTGGACAATTGTCTAGGACCAGAGTGTTTGTGTACAGTGTATTTAGGGATACATTCATCCATATAGTTTAAGATAGCTTTGTAAAATGTGTCAATCATTGCATCAATATTTGTTGGAGTGCCGTCAGCTATTGATAACAATTGAAGCAAATTTGTGTTTGCAATATAATTGTTTAAGTCACTGTAATTTGCCTTTTTAAAATTGAGTTCCTTTACTTTCCCATTGCCTGAATTACATTTTGAAAAGAGCGGAAAGTTAAAGCTTATTTCAATAGTAGGGTGGTAACGGTCTTCTGGATTCGTGATAGGATTAACACGCTTACAATTATATTCAGTTGGCTCATTGACATACACTAAATCTAGAAACCTTCCGAGATCGTTGTGTATTCCTATTTGATGGAGACATAAATCAGACAAGCTATTGGTTACTTCATAGTTCCAATCCTTTGATTTTATTGGAGTGTAATAAAAAGAATCTGGTAAGAAAGTCCAAGAAATTTATGGCATATAAAAATCGCCAAATATACACTCACAATATATTTTCCGTTACCGATTGTAGTTTATTTAAAAAGTAATCCGTAAAGTTTGTTTTTAACTGAATAAACTATTAAAATACAAAGAAACATATTTTTCAACTTTTTTGCCTGTTATTTAAAAAACAAACTATGAATTAATACGGATTTTCTGTAGCAGTTAATATTTTCGTTTAAAATCTACATGTTTAAAAAAAAATCTACTTGTTTAAAAAAAATCACACAAGAATCACAGTAATCTTTTTTTTTAAAAGTTCTCTCAAACGTTTTTCATATGCATGAACTGGGGATGGTAAATAAATTACTTAATTTACTTAATTTTTAAATTTTTAAAAAATAATCAAAAATACTCCTTGAAAGTAGTCAATTATTTTTTGATTACATTTGATTATTTTTGATTATTTTCTCGTAATCCTAATTAATCTTGATTATTTTTGGGTTATTTGTAATCATAATTAATTAACAATCAGGAATTGTTCAAAAGAGAATTATGTAATCAATACCATTCTTTTTAAAATGTAATCTAATTGATTACTAATCGTAATCCAAATTTAACAGCTCTGCTTTATACATTGTTCATAAAGTATTGGAAATCCAAAAAAAATAATATTTTCAATTATATATTGAAATCTGCTACAATCCTGAACCTTATTATACAAACTTTAGTAGGATCGTCCTTGTAAATTACAAACTTAATGGGAAATTATTGTTCTTGCCTAGGAGCATTTATTAACATAGCTGCATATTTGACTTAACAATATTCGTTAACTCTGAAAAAAAAAACTCAAAATACACCAACATTTGTTTTAGGCAAAAACTTAAACATAACTTCTTTTATGCGTGCTAACTTTCAACTTGGATAATTACACAGTTCTACACAGGAAATTGACTAGTCAAGTGACCATGTGTAGTTTGTAAGTCTAGCTGAGTGTATTTCACAACCGGTTTGATAAGTGGCAATACAGCCACAAATTTTCGAGATAACGGTAAAACCGTATTTTTGCAACTGGAGCATTTAAATACTTGTTATTAAAAAATGTGTTATCCGATTTTTAGTTTTTAAATCGTTTTTAACCCTTTTACTACCCTTGTACAATACAGTGTACAAACTTTTAAATAAATATAAAAATTTTGATAACGCAATAAATCTATTATATTTTTGTTAAAATGTATTCAATGTATTCACGAAAATTTAAATTCTTACAAATTTTCTCCAAAATACTGTCGATGGCAACTATACAAAACATCGTGTTAAAATTAAACAAACATACAGTGTTTATACATAGTTAAAAACGCTGCTTACATGCAAGCAGGTTTGTAAGGGAGTGGGCCAATCCCTTACAAACCTTCTTATATATGCCATCATTTTTATATGGCGAATTTCCACTAGGAAGCATTACTTTTGGGAAAAATAGGCGGTTATAAAAAGCTGTGATTGCATGGCTTGTAGTAAAATCATATTTCATGTCTAACGTGAATATACAAACATAATTTATTTTACATAAAATTCTGCAGATATTAATATTTTGTTGTTAAACTTTTTGACATACAATATAATCATTTAATTTTTTGATCGCTTCACGTGCTAGCTCTTCAGAAATCGATACTCACTCGGGAAAATTGGTACAGGGCGTTTATAATACACGATATAAGACTTTCTGCATTATAACCTGCATCCTTATAAGGGATTATGGTAAGCTGCAGAGAAACAAGCCGATCAGCGCAAAATTCACTGCGCGCCGCCGCCGCCGCCAATTTTTTTTTAATTTTCAGCCGCCTACGTTTAAATCGACTCGCATCGGCTTAAAATGCGAGCCGGATAAAGCGGCAACATCCTAATTTTTATTTTCAGCGACCAATTTTGTTACCATTTTAATCAGTCGTGTTTGGTTGTAAAAGATGTAAACCAAAAATTATTATACGAAGGTAATATTAAAACAAAAAATTGTAAAAGATTACGCCAAAATTAGTGTTAGTTAAAGCAGTGGCTTAGAATGCTGGAACCGTTTTGAACGCATAATGTAAGGGAAAATTCGCAGGTTTTCTGAAAATCTTTGATTTTTAAGACATTACATTTTGGGAACTAAAAGGAACAAAACGCTTAAGCTTTGTAAGAGTATTTGTCGTTCATATCAATTGTCGTTAAATTTGAGAAAAGTGCTGAAAAAAGTGCTTTGACATGCATTAAATATATTTTATCAATTTAAAAAAAAAAAATTTTAATTATAATCTGTTTTTTTTTTCTTTGAATAAATTTAATGAGTTTTTTATAGATATGAACTTTTATTTGTTTTATTAACAATTAGCCGACCCAAATTAATTAAATCTTTATAATTAAAAACTTGTGCATATGCTTGGAAATGTTTTTTTTTATTACTAACAATCTGATGAAAAATATAGATATAGAGAGATATTACTTGATTTTATCTAAAAATCGTCAAGATACCAACAGTTAAAAAACAGCATTTTAAGCCGACAATTCAGCCGCCGACGTTTTTTTTTAACCTAAACGCCGCCTTAGCTAAAGCGGTTGCGCTGACGGTACCGAACATTTAGGATCGGCTTGTTTCTCTGGTAATAGTAATAGTAAGCACTTACGGTATTGAGAAAGAAGTTATTTAGAAATAACAGGTTTTTATAATTTAACTTTAATTTAACTTTAAAGCGCTGTGTGAGCGCCTTCCGTTTGTACATTTGCTATAATTTTTAGTAGTTTTTATCAGGGCTTGGAAATAACTGTTATTTTTTTTTTTAAATATGCAATAGGTTATAGAAAAAATAACTAAAAAAAAATCTGTCCTGTAATAACAATTATAAATCACCCAAAAAAGTGTAGTCCTGCCATAAACGTTATAAAAGATTAATATTTTTTTTTTTGGGCTTTGATAACCGTTATTCATTTTTATTGATGTCTATGTATTTATTCTCCATGCGTCCAAAAAACTTTTTATTTACTCATAATGATTATAGACAACAGAAAAAAAAAATGCTTTCATAATGGTTACAGAAGACCGAAAAAATGAAATTCTTTTATAACGATAATAGAAGACCAAAAATAATAAAAGTATTTTGTAGTGGCTATGAAAGACCAAAAAAAAAATAAAAATCTTTGGTAATGGTTATGGAAGATCAAAACAAAACAAAATATTATGGTTATCGAAGACCAAAAAATAATTGGTTATATGTAACTGTTATCCAGAAAACAGTTTTTAAAAATTCTTGAAAAATTATTATTTCATTATTTTTTCGATATTGGTTATAACAGTTATGTCCCTGGTTTTTATAGATGAAAAACTTTTGGTTATACACTCAGGGAACTTCTGCAGTAAATATTTTCAGTTGTTTCAGTAGTATTTTATTTCTAAGTGAAAAAATTGCAATGTTTACGTTTTTTTTCTGCTTTCAGCAGAAAGAGCTCAAAAAAAAATCTTGAGCATAATTTTAAAGAATATTTAACAAATTTATTAAACGCAAAAAGACCTTACAACAATTTAGTGAAAAATTAAATTCAGTTATTTTATAACAGCCGTTAGCGAAGTATCGAGCTTTTATACCGGTTATTTATTAACAAAAAGCTGTATTTACGTATTTTAAATCCTGCATTAAAAGCGAAGAGTTTATAATTATAGCTTTTATTGATGCTTATAACTGATTCAACATTAATTACTTTTTTTGTTTGCATAGTAAATTTTATTACGACAAAAGTTTAATTTATTGTGAATAAATATAATTTATGATTGTGGTTTGTTAAATGCAGTTTGCAAGGAAAAATAAATAAAAAAAAAAAAAAAAAATCTTTTTCCGAGTTTCCATGGCAATTAAATGTATGTAAATTAATAAATATCAAATCTTTATACTTGTGATGTCCTTAGCTATTAAATTAACACATTTGAAAGAAAAAACACCAATCAACTTCATACACTAAAAAAATTATTCTCATCATTTTATTTAAATTTTTCATAACATTGTAAAGATTCATTGCAACGGATACCCGCTCTACGTATGACTCCGTCCGTCCTCAGGGCTATGGGGTGGTGATCTTGTCTCTGCAGAAGTACACTGAGAAAAAAATTTTGTAGACACAATTTTCAATCGCACTTTCCTATTTTTGTACTTTTTTTTAGCATAGATGGTCACTTTGGAGTATCAGTAAAATGTCAGTAAAAAAAAATTTTACTGGTTATTGCAACGAAATTTTCAGTAACCAGTTACGTTTATTGATTACTGAAATAAAAATTCAGTAACCAGTAATATTTACTGATTACTGAAAAAATATTGCAGTAACCAGTATTTTTATTGATTAAAAAAAAAATTCAGTAATTAGTAAATTTGTACCAATTCAGGCATTTTTTTTTTTTTTTTTATTTTTTATTTTAAAGTTGTATTTTACTAAGGTAAAATAGAATTTTAAATTGTTTTTGGCTAGTTACAACAATATTTAAATTAAAAAAAAATATCTTCTTAGATAAGTTCCAAGAAAAACTTATGTTACTTAACAAATTTTATTTATTCAGAAGAAAATGCAACAAAAACTACTGAAAGTTAACAAAAACGAAAAATGTATAAATCTATACTAATTTTTTTATTAACTGTTACAAAATACTTTTCAAGTCAAATTTTACCTAAGTACTTATTTAAGAAAATATTTTTTTTTTAATTTAAATATTGTGTAATTAACCAAAAACAAAACAAATAAAAAACTGTTACTGTGTTGCAATATTATAATTAACCTGTGATATAATTTTTAAGTTTGTGTTTAATTTAATTTTCATGTTTACTGTTTTATGTTTGTCTACAATAAAAATTATTGTTCAATGTAATAAAATAATTTTTCTTACAACGAATCCCTTGATAAAGTGAACATAACATTCACGAAACGTTGGGAAAATATGGATTAAATGCATTTTTAATTACATAAAGAACTTTAGGCCTTATTAGCTAAAATAAAAACAAATTTATTACAAAATGCATTAATTGGTACAAATTTACTAATTACTGAATCTTTTTTTTAATCAGTAAAATACTGGTTACTGCAAAAAACCAGTATGCACTATGCCCATGTATGATTTTTAGTAAAATTTTTTATTTTAGCAATATTTTTTGCTATTCTTATTTCAGAAAATAAAGGAAATTTGTACTAATTTTTGTTGCTAATTTTAGCAAAGTATTTAACTAGTTTTTTGAAACCATTTGCTAAATTTAGAAAAAATTCAGGTAATAACAAAAAAAAAATAATTATATTAAATAAATAATATTTTTCATTACGGAGTCAAAATTAAAATAAAGTTTATCTATTAGGAAAAAAAAGGTAAAAGATTGAAGAAGATTGGAAAAGGAAATATATAATAACATAAAAATAATCTCGATATATATAAAAACAAAAAACTAATAAAACTTAAAAAAAAAAAATACTTGAGATAGAGTAAATACCAAAAAATTTTTATAAATAGAACATTTTTGGTCTTCAAAGTTTAGTAACGTCTTGATAATTGTAAGAAAAAGACCCTAACCACGTGCTGGATTACTAAGAAGACAAGAATGGAGCAAAATTGATGATTACTAGGTTTTTTGTTAAAGTTCTGCCTATTATGCAGCTTTTCTAAAACTTCGGGTTCTGATGAGATCTTTAGCAAGATCGAAATACCTCCACCAACCTAGCTAATATGTTTGATTTGCTTTACTTTTTTAAATATACGGAGGTTATTTTTAGTTTACTTTTTTATTCTGTGAAGTTCTATTGGCGGTACTAAAATCCAGCAAATTTTTTGTTTTTTTTTAGAAAATTTATTTTAAATTGCAGTTTACTAACGTTTCACTAATATTTAGTAGCGATTACTATTTTTTTTTTTTAAACTTCATTTTACTACATTTCAGCAGACTTGTGTTGCTAAATATAAAAAATATACCGCAGGGCTCAAAATAGTTAAAATTCCCATAATAACAGCAAAATTTTTAGTAGCCTTTACAATTTTTTTTTCTTACTGTATACTGAGAGAACTATCTACCTTCAGTAATGAATTTCATCAAAGCTGTAATGGAAACCGTCACTGGAACTCGTCCATTGAAAATTTTTCATTGAATCTATGAAACGGGTTTCTTTAAAGTCATAAAACTAATGAATCGTTCCGACAATGAAAAGTTTATAGAATTTATTAAACAGTTGCATAACAATGCTTAATATTAAGAAGTTTACTTGAATTAATAAAGCTCTTGATGAACATCTTGAAAAATGCATTGGAACTAAGCTAATGAACCACTTCACATGATTTTTTAAACAATTTAATTTCAGTCCAAAATTAATAAAATGCTACATTGAAATATTTAAGCACTTTATAAAATATATTGAGTACTTCAGAAATAAATTTTTTATACTGAACATTATTTTTGATAAACTTTATAAGATGTAGAGTAATTTCTGTTACGAAATCAATTTCTCTCAGACTTAAGACAAACTTAAAATTCTAAGAAAAACCACAGATGTATAATGGAGACTTGTTTTATAAAAAATCTCAGGTCCTGTTAGAAATTTTGCATACAAAACATATGATCTAATTCAAAAAAATTTATAATTTATTTATCGAGCTGCATCATGAGAAATTTTGAAAAAAATCCCTAATCATATACGTAATACGAAATATCAAATTATATTTACTATTAATATTGCTCATACGCTTAGGTACACTCAACACATTAAATAACCTAAGCATATGATAATTTTTAATAAAAATATTAGTGTCCGACCGAACAGTTCGGCCAGAAAATGCATTTGGTCTGTATTCGGTATTTTAAAGCATTATGAGCAAATTTGGCGGATGGAAAACTGTTTATTGGGCTGATTAGATGCTACTTTGAGTGTCAAATTTGAAGAAAAGTCTTTAGTTAAGCAATTGAAAAAAGTTCGGCGGCCGAAGTTTTAACTTTGGCTTTTCTTTTAAATTGTATACACAAAATCGAATTAAATCAGCTCAAGAAACATGTTTCCAATACCAAAATTTGTCATCATTGCCTCTAGATATCAAAAAACCGACGAAATATAGTTTTTTGCCGAACTGTTCGGTCGGACAATAAAAATATATATATTAATATAACTCATACGCTTACAGGCTTTACTTTCCAGGTGCTTAAAACACTTTTGCCCACTTAAATTTTGATCAAAATTTCAATGCACAATTAAAGGTCGATAAAAACATAATTTTTATTTTAAATAAAAATTATATCAAACTTGTATAAAAGACAAAGTACAGTCTAGTTTACTCCCCTGTGTTGTTTATAAACTAAACAAAATATAAAAAGGAGAGAAGAACAAAAAACGTGTCTTGAATATCAAACAAGTTTTCAAATAATTTTTTGATCAATGGTGATAATCTTTAACTTCGAGATCATATATTAGTTCTCATGTAGTGAGTGAACTAGTTTATATGAATGTTTGATGTTTGGCATGGGATTGTTACCGCTTTCAAAACGTGTTCTGATGATGGGAACCTAGAAAATTCCCGAAATAGATCTATCAACACATTCCTGAAAGGGTCAAATAATAAATTTGAAAACAAAAAACTCTAGAGATTATTTGTTAGGACAATATCCTAATAAAGAAATATAGAGTATGACCTCAAACTTGAATAATTTTCATTTTCAATTAATCAAAATTTTGATAAATTAGGTTTTTCTGTTAAAGATTTGCCACATATTTGGCGTTTCTGCTAAATTAATTAAATTTAGTCCACATTACTTAAAAACTCAAAAACGTTGCTTTATGTTTCATTTGTTTGTTAATCCCATATTTTCACGTAAAATATTTTTTTCAAGAAAGTAAAGTAAATAAAAAGTAATGTTATGATTGGGATTTTTTACTAAATGAAAACAGTTTTTACACTCTCAGAATTTTTATTACGTTCTGGACAAAACTTGTTCGCTTTAGTCAACATAAGAGAGAAAAAAATATCATAATCTTTTTTATATTAAAAATAACGATTATTTTGAAGTTATAAAGGGTGGTTAAATTGTAAGGGCCGATGTTGAATGTGAACCACACCTAAACGCCAAGTTTTTTTCCGAATTTTATTTGACATTTCTCTATTTCAGACTTACTCAATTTGAACCATGGAGAGATACACAATCCAACAAAGTGTTAAAGTTATCCAGACTTATTATGAAAATGGACGTTCAAATCAAAATGCATATCGTGCACTTCGTGATTTTTTTTGGTCAATTTGATCGTCCAAATGTGCGTACAATCGCAAAAATCCTGGAAAAATTCGAGCAAACCGGGTCTGTAGAAGATGTGAGAACACCAGTGCATGCTCGTACAGCTCGTACTGCAGAAAATATTGCTGCTGTTCGCGATAGTGTGGCTGAAGAGCCGTCCACCTCAACTCGTCGTCGTGCCCAACAACTGCACCTCTCACGCTGGTCGTTGATGAACATTATGCATAAAGACTTGCATTTACACGCTTACAAGGTGCAATTGGCTCAAGAACTAAAGCCTCTTGACCATTCCAAACGTCGTGAATGGGCAGAATGGTGGCAAGAAATGGCAACAGTGGATGATCAATTTTCGAAAAAAATCATCTTCAGTGATGAGGCACATTTTCACCTCAGTGGATTCGTCAATAAACAGAATTGCCGCATTTTGGGCGAATGAGAATCCAAGAGTGATTGTCGAAAAACCAATGCACCCACAAAGAGTGACTGTTTGGTGCGGTTTATGGGCTGGCGGCATCATCGGCCGTATTTTTTCCAAAATGAGGCCGGTCAGGCAGTTACTGTGAATGGTGTTCGCTATCGTGAGATGATAACGAACTTTTTATGGCCCGAACTGGAAGATATGGATGTGGACGATATGTGGTTTCAGCAGGACGGTGCCACTTGCCACACAGCTAACGAAACAATGGCTCTTTTGCGCAACAAATTCAATGGCCGTGTTATCTCACGTAATGGCGATGTTAATTGGCCGCCAAGATCATGTGATTTGACACCGTTGGACTTTGTTCTTTGGGGTTATTTGAAAGAAAAGGTGTACGTCGATAAGCCAGCAACAATTCAAGAGCTAAAGGATGAGATAATTCGGCACATTAACGGCATAGAACCTCCATTATGCCTCAGCGTCATCGAAAATTTGGACCATCGGATGGAGGTGTGCCGCCGTGGTCGATATTTTGTTCCATACATAATTGAGTAATACCAATATATCATAATAAAATAAAATTACAATAATTTCCTAAATAGTTTGTGTTTTATTCAAAATCAACATCGGCCCTTGAAATTTAACCACCCTTTATATGAAAAAAAAATTTATATGGTTTTGTGCAATTTCATATGGTTTTGGATAATTTTTGTCCTACGACTGTGTAATTTTTTGTTTTAGTGGTTGCAACACTGAAATGAATCTAAGAAATTACATAAATAAATATTTTTTATTTAACCATCACGCACACAATAGTAGTACAAATGTACTACCAGCGTGTTGTTTTACCTCCTGTGTTTTTAATGTTGGGTGTATTGATAAAAGTACATCATGTGTTCCTCATTGAGGTTATATACAATATGGTTAAACTAAAATATGTAAGTTTTTTTAATAATTTATAAGAAAAAAATGCTAATACTTTTTATTTATCCTATTCTACACAATGGTACATAGAACACTGCAAATGTAGTTAGAAGTAAATGAAATTTCACTTAAAATAAGGACGACTTACGTTTCCGTAAATTCCACTAACATTGTCATTTGTTTTTAACTGCTCAAAAACTGAAACACAATTGTAGTGAAAATGAACCACATATGTAGTAAAAATAAACAAAAATATATATATATATTTTTTTTTTTTTTTTTGAATATAAAAAACTACTGTATAAAATAAATGTGAAACTATAATACAGTAACATTCCAATTGTCTTATATTTTTTTTGATGATAACCATTCCATCGTCGGGCAACTTTCAAGTACTGAGACATTTTCTTGTTTGAAAATAAATTCGTTTTCGTTGCTACATTGGCAGAAACATCAGCTTTTGCCGACTAATTCTCTTCGAATCCTTTAACAGCCTACTTACATTCGTCGTTTATCTGATTGCGATTCTTCATTGAGTTACTGGCAAAGTTGATTATTTTACTTCGGTTCCGATCAGACTGCTTTTTTCGGAGTACTTGCAAAATTTGTGACAACCACATGTGAGCGGTTTATTTTTCTAGCAATTTCCCGAAAAATTAAGCCACTTTTGAAATAGGCTGAAATTTTCTATTTTTCAAAATCACTAGATATGAACGACTCGGATTTTTATTGCAAATTGCTTGAAATTGCATTAAAAACAGAAATAATTCTTTAATATGTCTTTATTTCTTTGTATAGCATTGTATGTAATTATAGTTATGAAACTCTGACAAAATATTATTACACAATTTTTCTCTGAAGTCAATTAAGTAATCTCTTAAAATTTACACAACAAGAGATCAGTTATCACACTCTTAAAAACAGTTATAAGTATGAAAAAGATGTTTGTAATATTAGACAAAATAGCAGAAATTCGTTGCAATTATAGTTCTGCAACGCAGTGTATTAAACATATAAGAACAAAAGAAACAGAAACAAAAAATATTATTCGATTATAAAAACAAAATTAGAATTTATAGTGCCCCAGGGGGGTTTCCCGACTTATATGACAGTTTCGATAACAAAGCTCTGGATATTAATGATAACAAAAACCACACCGATCACAGCATCGATAGTCCACAACGTAATAAACTGTAGGTGGGAAGTAATTTGGCCATTAATTATCAAATTTAATGGGCTAAATTTTGGAAAAAATTATTATTAGCCTTTATCGTAATCAAGAAATCGTTTTCATACATCCGTATGAATCAAAACTCTCGTCTCTCCAGACAAAATTGATGGTTATCCACTTAGCTTCATTTCAATTATTTTTCAGAAAATTTCATAAGCTCCTTATGAGATATCTCAAAATTGACAAAAATGAACTTACGATTGGCAGCGCGTTTACAAAGGAAGTCTCCCGATGGAATCTCTTCGATCTTAATGAAACTTGGATATGTGATAAAGAAAAGAAAAATAAGGACACGTACTTTTTAGCGGTCCAATCTCATGTTTAAGGATTAAAAGTTAAAATATATTTGTATGAAAACATGTCTAAAACTAATGAAATTCAGATTTTTTTGAACGCATTTTTGATGTACTCGAGAAAACAAAATGTGTTAGGGTTGCCATTTATTAATTATGGTTGTCATATATTGAAAATATTTAAAATATAGGTTTAAAAGCTCTTCAGATTATGTCGCATAAAATTTAAATTTAAAAGACACAAATATACATACTCTTTAGCTTAATCTTAATAATTCTTTAACAAAACGCCAGTTTTAATATTAGTTAAAACACATTTTTTCACATAAAAAAATACTAGAAAGTTATCGAACTTGTTTCATATACCAAGAGATTCTGCAAGAGCTCTTTTAGTTGGTACCTTTTTTGCATAAAATTTCTCTAAAACAATTCAAAATAAGCCGAAAAATTGAGTAATTTTTAACCTCACTTTTTAACCTCTAAACATTAGATTGGGACGCTAAAATCAGTACGTGTCCCTGACTTTGTTTTTCTTTAACTCATATCTAAATTTTATTAAGATCAGAGAGAACGCAGCGGAAGACTCCTTTTGGTAATCAATTGTAAAGACTAACAGAATTTATTTTTATAAATCTCTTAAAATTTACAGTATTCCTATTTAATAATGACACAAAGGATATTTCGTAATACAGAAATATTATATATATATCCACTCTTACCACTTCTTGTTGTTTCAAATCAAATATAACTTCAATCTCCGATCCTTTTTCCTATTTGTCAAAATTAAATTAAAGTGTCAAGCACTAATTATGATACTGACTTCTTTTACTAATTTAACAAATTTGAAATTTTTTTTCATAGCCTAATTCGAAATCAAATATGTATTTCAAAATGTTCCTCTCAAGTTAAGTTTATATGTATAACAACAATTTTAACCAAAAAAACTAGCTCTCACTATATAGAAAAATTTTGTATTTCACTATTATTATGCATAATTACTTTTTTCTATGTATTTCAAAACTAAAGTCCTAAATGCATTTGTACTAATTAAACAAACTATACTTACAAACTGCCTTCATAAATCTGAACATCATTTTTGAATTAAATTTGCATACAAATCATCTCTTCAAAATCCGCAATTACTATTTACATTTTACCAAAATCTGTACGATTTTAAAGGAGAAATTTAGATAATAAAAATTATTCAAATAAACGACAGACAGTCACACTGGAACAAAAGCCAGAAGACTTTTGCGCACTTAGAATACTATGCAGGTAAATCGACTGCAAATGTAGTAAAAATAAATGAAATTTCACTTGTAAAAAGGACGACTTCCATTTCAGTAAATTCAACTAACTATGTCATTTATTTTTTACTGTGCAAAAAATGTACCACAGTTACAGTAAAAATGAGCCACATATGTAGTAAAATAGCCAACATTTAATCATTTTATTTTTTGAAATAAAAAAAAAAACTGCTTCATAAAATGAATGTTAAATCATAATACAGTAATTTAATGTGGTTCGTTTTTTTAAATGAACTACAATTATAATCTAAAATTAAATTTCTTCTACAAATGATTGTTTTTTCATTTAAAAGTAAAGATACTGTATTACATCTCAAACAACTGCAAATATTTACAGCAGAAGTTCCCTGAGTGTAAAAGTATTCCGCAAGTGCATTTATTAGAGTACATAAATACTGATGAAATACCACTGACAGATCCAGGAATTCCATCCCACATTCAGGGAACCGATAGATGTTTGCAGTTGCTATCGCACGTCGCACGACGCATAATTGCAAAGAACTATTATTTAATGATTTAGAAGTAAGACCAACATTTTTATATTTAAGAGATTCTGTAGTTTAAATTTTCAAAATAAAACATGCATTTAAAATAGTGTGACATTACAAAATCAAGTTTTTGGGTAAATTTAAAAAAAAAAAAAATGTTTCGAAAATTTTACTTGAAAAGATGAAGCAAAAATTAGTCCAACATTTATGAAAACTGTGGTATTATTTCATACAACGGCATTTCTTGTAAATATAACTTTTTATGTCTCTCGGCGGAAGCTAGGTTTTGATTTTTGACTTGTAGTTTCTTGGGGAAGATTACTTAGAATTTATGTAGATAACGTTTTTGATATACCATTTTTTTACATACAAAATTGACCCAATATATTATATATTTGTATCTCCTGATTCCAAATCTCTCCAAGTCTCCAAATTTGTATATACCTTCACAATTTTCGTGTAAAAAGTTATTTTAGGACTACAGTCAAACATCAATTTTTGACCCAAGCTATTTTCAAAAATTTTACATATTCGTGTTTAGCAAAGCAAAATTATTTAAAAAAAGTGTGCCATAATTAGGGGGACCATTATTTCCTGACATGAAATCAGTAGTTGTGAGATATTCCAAAAAACACAATTTGCTGTGTTTTTCCTTATGTAAAAGTTCAGATTAAGTGGACAAAATTATATAAAAAATTAAAGTCTTACAAGGGGATTCTCCCGAGGGGTTCTACAAAAGAAAAAATAAGGGACACATATTTTTTAGGGGCCCAATCTCACGTTTAAGGATTAAAAGGATTAAGGATTTATATGGACACATATCTGAAACAAATAAAGTTCAGAATTTTTTTAACGCAGTTTTGATGTGCTCTAGAAAACAAATAATTTTGATACCAATGTTGCCTTTGTATTGTGTTAGGGTATGCTCCCCGAAAAAAGTCGCATAACAGACGAACCAGTACGACTGTCGGAAAAAGCTCAGACACCCCTCATTTATATTTAATATACATATTTTTTAAGCATAATCCAAATATAATTCCTTAACAAAACGCCAGTTTTAATAGCACTTAAAACACATTTTTTTTTAAAAGAGAATGCATCCGGAGATACTCCTTGTCAATTGATATTTAAGTAAATTAACGAATTTCGACTGGATTTCGTCCATTAAAACCTTTCATGCAGTTTTTCATACAATTTTATGCAAAATTTTTTATTTTCATCTAAAATTGTTTTCATTAAAATTTTTTCTGTGTGTGCAGACAGACGACTTTTTAATTTCTGGCCGTGAATATTTTTTTCCCCCTAAAAACTCCCAATATTTAAAAAAATGTAACCTCTCGGATTCTAAGCACTTCTTTTCGAACTAATCTTTGATTTAAAATGGGTTTCCCACATAAACACTTTTAGTTTTAACGATTATTTTCAGTGTATATCGCATTAAAAAACTTTTAACTTTTTGTTTCATAAAATTTGAAATTTTGAAAACTTTCGAAAAAAATTTAATCAAAACATATGGGTATGGAAAAAAATTTTATTTTTTAAAATGCATTTTATTTTGATTTGTTAGGTTTGAGATCATAAATAAATTTTACTATTCCTAGTAGAAAATACTTATTGTTAATAAATGTAAGAGAAGATGAAAAAAAGTATCTTGTGGGTACCAGCGCTAGAAGGAGTGCCGTATTTTCGACCTAAGCGACTAGGTCATCTTTAGCCTCATTCAGAAAATTTTAAAAATCAGTACAATCAGTAAAAATTAAAAAAAGAAGAAACACTACAAGTCAGTACAGAATTTTTTTTATCAGTACATGTGACCAAAATTCAGTACATGTACTGATCAAATCACTACGAATGATCGCCTAGCCATAATTTTTAAATGGGCTTGTCATAGGGTGGAAGTTTTTTTTTTTGTGATTCTTGATCCTTGTGTTGTATGGCTTAGTGAAATTTCAATTCTTTTAATGTTCACAAGGGAACTATTGCGCTGGAATTTGCATTATTTTTTTTTTACTTTTCCGAAAGCATTTTTTCACCTAATTGGTGGGAACGCTGTGTCCAAAAATTTGAATGTTTTTATTTTAGATATGCTCCTATACAAAAAAAAATATGTATACATATATTTCCCCTCCCTTATACCCACTATATTTGAGAAATGGATAGAATTGACTTAGTTTGGAAAGATAAAAATTTGTTCAAATTCATATTCTTGGAAGTTGTGAAAAGGAACTTCTTTAGAAGCGGGAAATCAGTAATGAATTTGGAATAAATGAAAAGTTTAATCTTTAGGAATCACTTCCATTTTTTCTTTTGTTGGGAAGATAATAAAACTAAACATGTCTTTCGCTATTACTTAGGTAAGCTCTTTGTTCACTAACTTTGACTGTTGAGGACAAATGTGATATATGTCCCATGAATTTTTTCATTGAAGGAGTTAGAAAAAAAAAATTTTACGTCACCAATCCGCAAAAAAAATTGAAATTTTTCAGCAGTTTAAGTTCGGTCGTGAAAGGGTTAACAATAGCTTAAAAATAATATAATCAACTTCATATTGGAAGGCGTTTTTTTTAATTGCACTGGGTATGTCACAAATTTTAAGCAATAGTCGTTGCAGCTTTCAATCAAACTATTTTTGCAAAATTTTAATTTATAGAACTGCAGTACAGATTCTCACGCCTTTAAAACATACCTTATATTAAGTTGTTTTATGAAAATTCCGAAAAATAAATTGGCACTAGCAATGACATCTCGTGATGTGAATCGTTTTTAAAAATACTATTTTTTAGTCTTTAAAAGAATTTGACAAAAGGTACATTTTTCTATGTGAGTCCGTTTAATATACATACTTTGTATTCCTTAGATTTATGCCAGAGGCATTAGTTTTTCACAGCTGCATGCAGTTAGTTGCCAAAGTATGCATTGCTAGAAAGTGAATGTACAGTTCCTTTTATAACATCTACTACATATGACAGAATCACTAGAGAATGAATGCATATATAATTAAGTATTCTCTTTGAAAGACCCATTTCAAAAGTACTTATTGTAGACAATTATATTTTTACACTCTGTAACTTTGAAAAGACATGGTTAGAATTGTTTTGTACAACAAGTAATTTATTGTAACAATAAAACACATTTGATATTATCACGCTCATGATATATGGGAGTGTATAATGACCAGGGCAAGTTTTTGTTGACACAAAAAGAAAGTAAAAAATGGCAGGCGAAATAGTACGAAAAACCATTCATTACAAATGGCATAAGAAATTGCAAAAATGGGAAAATAGCTAAACAAAATAAAAAACTAAAAAAATAGAAAGACAAAATATTAAAGTTTTAGTCAATTTTCCTTAAATAAATTTTGATTACATTTTGCAATCATTTGCTTTTTCAAGTTATCAAAAAGGAACATAAAACAGTTGAGTTTATTAAAAATACGAGTTCCACATGAAAGCATGTAATTCCGAAGGATATAATAATATTTTCATCTTTTATTCAAAGTTTACTTAAATTCGGATACATTGATTGGAACAAATTTTGGCGAAAATTATTAGCTAGATAACACGACACTTGTGCCGAGTTTTTAGGATGTCGATTATCATTAATCCTATTTTAATACAGTTTGTAACTGGAATGCTGCTATTCGAATTTTGTTTATTTTGCCTAATTTCAGTAAAGACCGAAATTGAGAACTAGAAAAAGTTGTCCCTGCAAATGTTTATTAATAAAATTGAAAATGGTGAACAAAACTCGTTGTCGGTTTAGCTAAATCAAGTTAAACTGACATGCCAAAAACTAGGTCTTAAACTTACCTTAAAAAATACTGCTTTATAATTTACAAAAAGTGAATTGACAAAATTTCAACGTATAAAGTATTCCACTCTACAATCTGCCAATTTAAAGCTAAAAAGGGCATTTTTATAAAAAAAAAGTGTAAAAATTTTATGGCAAGGTGGAGCCAAAATGGCATTTTTGGATAATACTTAAAAAAATGGCAAATGCTTCAGTTCGTAGCAAATCCAAACAAAACACTTGCCCTTATAATGACACTAGATTTTAACAAAACGTACTCAAATTTAGAATCTTTAATAGTACAGAAATACTGCATAATTGCAGATGCGTTAACAACAATTTAAAAACCAGACGAGAATTTTATATTCTTAGATTAGTTTCGTTATAACTAAAGAAGTTTTTCTGGGTAATAAAAAATTTCTCGTAGAGCAGATAGAAATTTTTTCTCATAGCTGATTAAACTGAAGTCATTTGTATTATATAACTATGCTTAATTTTTATTTGTAACTTATCTCGAGAAAAATTTTTCAATTTATGTCAAAAGTTCGAAAATTTTTCAAACTACTTATCGAGATTTCGAAATTTTTTTTTAATTAAACTTTTCTTATTTTGTGATCTAACATTATCAAAAAAAATATTTTGTTAGATCGGATACAGCAAAAAGTTATAGCAGTGGGTTTCCATACTACTCAGTGTCGCTCAAGCTGCTGTCTTTTTAGTTTTTCGTAAATTCGCGCCGAACAAATGAAAACATGTTGCAGAAATTTAAAAGTTTAAAATAAGTTCTATCATGTTTTTAAATAATAATTTAATTATTTCAAATATCAATGATAAAAGCAGCAAAGATGAATTTAAAATATATTCATTTTTAATAGAAAATAACAAAATATAAGCAAAATGAAAGTGTGTGTTTTAAGCAACAATGTTGCAATAATTTTTTAGTGCACAAAAATGTTTTCATTTGCTCGGTATTTCCTATCTATCTATTTGTGGTCTATCTATTTGTATACACTCTTTGGTTATAGCGATTTCTCTGCGACCGCGTTTTCTCTAATGTTCTTTTTAGTTTAAGCTAACGAATAATAATGCAAAAATTATTTAATTTTTTTTTTTTTGGTAGTGTGCTATTTCCACTATTATTGTGGTCTATATATTAACCAGAACTGTTAAATTTGGATTACGATTAGTAATCAATTAGATTACATTTTAAAAAGAATCGTATTGATTACATAATTCTCTTTTGAACAATTCCTGATTGTCAATTAATTATGATTATAAATAATCCTAAAATAATCAAGATTAATTAGGATTACGAGAAAATAATCAAAAATAATCAAAAGTAATCAAAAAATAATTCGACTACTTTCAAGGATTATTTTTGATTAGTTTACATTATTTTTTAAATATTTTGAATTTACAACGTGAAAAAATTCTAAACAAATAAAACGAAATTAGATAGTTTTTTTATAAAAACTATAGGTAGGTATGTTCACTTCAATAACAAAACAATCAATAACAATTTTAGTACTTCCTAAATCAACAAAAATACATTAAATTTACAAAATACAATAAATACATTAAATTTACAAAAAAAAGTTTTATAATTTACATATATTTACAAATGGCCTTCATTACAACTAATTTTTCAAAAGAAAAATCAGACAATGATTGCCGCCTTGGACTGTTGACGATCCCGGCAAAAGAAAACAGTAGTTTAACTGGAGCTGAAGACGTTAAGGGCGTGCTAAAAAAAAAAATGCATCCCTTAGTAAATCATATTTTTGCCAAATTTCGTCAGCACTTGCATTTTCATTTAAATAGCTGAAGAACTGATGTTTTATTGAGGATCGTTGGTCAACTTTAATTTGTTCTTGTGGAGAAGGACTTCAATTTCATCATCTGCAAAGTAAAATCTTTAAAGTAAAAATCAAAATAAGTGTACGTATACGCTCACCATCATCAGTGAAATCAAAAAAATCGTTTCAAAATTAAATGTTTCACAATTTTTGGCGTAAAAACTGTAAAGTGTTTCTAAAACTCTGTTGGTTATATTCTCGGCAGTTAATTCCGCCAATTCTGGACTTAATCTCTGCAACACCTTGAGCCATTTAATTTTGATGCATTGGTTTAGTACTGTGGCTGCAATTGCAATATTTGCCTCAGGCTTCAACATGAAATATGGTTGGAACCTTTCTCTTAACCTCTGTTCCGTTTTTAATGTAACAGATGATAATTGCTGCAGCTCCTGGGATCTGCTTAGTTTATGCAGCCTATTGCTCAGTGTCATAAGAGTTGGTATGAAAAATCCTGTAATAACATTAATATAAATTTATATTTTAAAGAAGAACAATATAAAAATATTAATTAATGTTGCTTTCTCCTTGAAGAAAGTCCAGAGCCTTTGCAATTGGTTCCATTACCAAATTGTACATTTCCAGGTACTGCATGTCTCTTGCAGAAAAATGTGGCAAAAGTCAACTTATCGCACAGGTTATGTAAGCAACGTAGCTTTTGAACTGCGTCATGCACTGAGTTCTAACGAGTAACAACGGGTAAAAGCAACGATGATCGAAGGTGTTCTTCAATTATTTCCGAAGATTTTGTCCACTTGCATTTCTTCCATAAGTTCCATTATCCATTTCCATTTATGGAATGTCTAAAAAACTTAACATTAAACTCATTTTTACAAGTACAAAACATATTCTTTTTCGTTACATTTTTATTATTTGAGTAATTTTTGTATTATTTTAAATTTCAACGATTTTTTTTTAAATTTTTTACGATTATTTTAAATTTTAACGAGTATTTTTTCAAATTTTGACGATTTTTTTCAAATTTTGACGGTTTTTACTAATTTTGACGATTTTTTCAAATTTTGACGATTTCTACTAATTTTGACGATTTTTAATAATGTTGACGAATTTTAACTAGTATTTTCTAACATTAAATAATGGTAGAGTTTCATAAACCAAAATGTATTTGCGACAGTGTTGCCATAATTTCGCAAAATAAAAAAAATAATTTAAAACAATCAAAAGTAATCTTTGAAAGTAGTCGAACTATTTTTTGATTACTTTTTATTATTTTTGATTATTTTCTCGTAATTTTTATTAATCTTGATTATTTTTGGATTATCTGTAATCGTAATCAATTAGTAATCGTACGAATCTAAAAATAATCGTAAAATAATCATTACTTCACCTTTCAAAAAAGAAATAATCTAATTACTAATTATTATGATTAGTAATCATTACTTAACAGCTATGATGTTAACGCATTAGTGACAGTATCTCTCTAAGCGGTGATTTTTTTTCCAGTTCGCAACGAAATTTTTATAAACAAATTTAAATCAAAAAATCTATGACTTCGTATAGATATTATTTATTACAACAACATTCAGTGCCTTGAAACTGTTTAGTTTTTTTAATTTTTCCTAAATTTGTTTTTGTTGAAATGTTTAATTTTGTTTTGGATATTTAGATTTACAATTGGCTTATTTCATTTATAACCAACTGAAAAATGTTGAATTTTGGACACCTTGTTAAATATTGTCACAAATATTGTATTTTATGCAACTTAGACTGACAACAATTTTTGGCACAGTGGTTCGCGAAATATTACATCTTAAAAAATTTAAAAATCGTAAAAAAGGAACTAAATTATGTATATAATGAAAAGTTTTAATTCTAGGTAAATCTCTAAGGTCTCGAATTAATGATGAAAGCATTACCATTTAAATGATATGTCATATGATTAATTTGTCAAAAGTTCAAAGGTCAACTTTTCGTGACATAAAATTCGCGGGCGAATATTTAAAAACATAGTATTTTTAAAAATTTTAAAAAAATATGTGTTAATGATGAACCCTTTCTTAATACGATCCTTAAGTGCGATGGTGGAGAACGTATTAGTTTCTGATTTATTGAGAAAAATTTAACATCAAGTACGACAAAAATTGAATATGATATTAAAGTTAAATAGCATAATATAAAATGTTTAACATTTGTCCTAACCATTAATCCGATATCTTTTACGTATGCTGATTTCATTAGTGAACTTTGTTTATAAAATTTTTTTTTTCTTTGGTTTCTGTTTTAATGCAGAAATTCTGATTTTAGACATCAAAAAATATCAAAATATCCATTCTCAGCTTTCAGAGTTTGCTTTTACTGCTTTTTTTCTATATTTAAATTTTGAAAATTTTACGATCAGAAGTATATAGCACTAAGATCTAAAACAAACTTTAATAAAAAAAGAAAAAATATTGTTTCCTTTATTATTAACATAAAATAAATCAAAATTTAACACTTGGAAGACAGATCCAAAAACCGTGTCGGCCGGTGTAATATGAATTATTACGAATTAAATTTTAAGTTTTTATTAAAATTTTGTTATATTTACAAGCAGGAAATGAATTTAGATAGAAATGTATTTTAATTATGTGTTTCAACAAAATGTCCTTTTTAACAAGAAAGCAGAGTTTCAGTGGAAGCTTTTTGACAAAAGTTGGTAGTAAGATAAACTGTTATTAATTTCTGTAGAATTTTAACCAATTTATTGTAGGAAACTGCACTCCTACTATTGTATAAGTTGGGTAAATTTACTTTATGTGCGCAAATTAGTGCACACGAAAATGTGTAGCAACGTGGCTAATTGTATGTACATTTGCTCATAATCTGCGTAATACATTTTTCAGTATTTACATACTCACATATATATTTTCATATGACGAACTTCAATAATTTACGACACTTTGAGGTAAAATATTTTCAAAAATATTATTTTCTGTTTGACATAACTAACCTTTTGTGTATATGTTAGCGGATGGTTAAGCATGCTCAATTCATTCGCATGAATCATTTATATTAAACGGCCCAAAAATTATGGAGGTTTTAAGTTTCAAGCAAATTAAAAATATTACAACTACAATGTTTGCTAAGATTAAATAAAACCTACATAAATATATAGATCTCATTTTATTTATCACATTTTAAAATTTACGAGGACGAATCAATTAGTCTGTGACTTTTCGAACTTCCCTCGTAGTTATATGAAGTGCAACACTGCTCCCACCAAGTACCACCTGGTAATAGACTACGTTCAAATTGTGAGCAAGTTCCGTCATTTTCTTTGCATTTCACAGCTGATGAATTTCATATCAAAACCGATATGCGTTGAACCCGACCCTCTCAGAATTTGATGAAATTTTGCATACAGCTACATTTTACCTATAGAAACACAACCTCATATTTAGAAATTGCATTTTCAAAATATGTGGGCGTGGCAAGGTATCGAAGTTTTGGAAAAATGACGATGATATATACTTTCAAGCTGTGATTACAACGGAATGGCTGAACCAATTTCAAAGATTTTGGTACCCTTAGAAAGGTATTTCAATTAGCTTTTGAAAACATACAATGTAATGTGTATATTTGTGATATGTTTTACAAAATCGTCAACAAATGTGTCTGTAGTAGAGAAAATGGCGCTCGGAATTATAGCATTGCAAATAAAAAAATAATTCAAACGCTGAAAGAACTTTATCATTGGGCTTCACAATTTATAAGACATCCATAAACGTTGCTTATGCAGACGCTGACGACTATAACAAAACAAAAGAAGAGCTATTTTCAAGGTTTAAAAATGCTAAAACTACTACAGGAACCCAAAGCTTCCATTCTTTTAAACCTTTAGATGAAACTTCACTACAAATTAGCAAATATTCTGAAAGTCAACAGTATGAGCTGCGCAAAATTATAATTTAATTTTTTTTCTTAAAATTAATGAAATTGAACTTACGACAATGACAAAAGTCGTCTGTCGGAGGTTTGAATTGATTGAAGTTTTACAAATTTTTATAAAAATCATTTGTTAAAGTATATAAATTTAATAAAAAAAAAGGAAGAAATTATGCAAATTCATTTATTATAGCCTTGCGATATAATAGGGCGTTTTTAATATAATTATCTAATTTATCCCAAGTTTCATCATTTACACCATTTAATATATTAATTATTTCGTTTTCTGATAAAATTACTTTTCCAAAAAATCTTATTCGATATTCTCTTAGAATAGGGCATTTTCCTAGGAAGTGTTGGATATCTTCAGGCTCGTTCATATTACATAATGTACAATAATTTTGGATATTGTTGAAGCTGGTATTTAGAGCTATAAGACCACATCTTGCCTTGAAAATCCACATTATTTTACTACGATAGTATGTGTTATTAAAGTAAGAATGTCCCATATTATGATCTAAATATTTGTACAATCTGGCACCGCTTTGCAAGCACCTCATCCATATTTTCTGACGGTTTCCGTCTGTTATTTGAATCAAAAGGTTTGCAAATTGTTTTACCCACTTACTGCATTTAAGTTTGAAAGATTCCATTCCAAACCATAGTTTGTTCCTAGGTTATTTAGGCTTTCTGCCCAGAAAACATTACTTTCAAGCACTTTTAATGATAATTGGTTGGGTAGTCTATTTGCTGGGTAATCAAACAGCGTTCTTTATACATATTGAAGATGGAGCTCAAGGGTGTACAAATGTCCATTTAATATCCCTGTTTCGAGCATTACTGCGTATGTGGCGGTAAAGTCTGGTAATTTAAATATTTTCTTAACAAAGAACAGTTGTAGTTTATCAACGTCGTCAAAAAGAGAGTAGCCCCATATTTGAGCTGCATAACTTTGAAATGCTCTGCAAATGGCTTGAAACATTTTCCATTTCATAGACAAAGCTATATGATTTTTGCAGAATAATACATTCCACGTTGACATTATACTATTCTTTGCCGATTTATTTCTTATTTCTAAGTGCTTTTTAAAACTTAATCTTGGCGTGAGTAGGACTCCTAAATAGCAATATTCAGATACAATTTCTATTGCATTTCCCTTATAAAACCATTTCTCCTTTCTCGATAATACACAGCCATTTCTGAACACCATTATTGCAGATTTCTTCAAGTTAACTTTCATACTCCACATTTCACAATATTGTTCAAGTCTGTTTATCATTCCTTGTAGGGTGCTGATATCGTCTGCTAACAAAACAATGTCATCAGCGTAAAGCAACAGCCTTATGTTCATGCTATCTATTAGCAAACCACCGATTAGTACATCGTGGAGGTCGTTTAAATAAAGAGCGAACAATAGGGGTGACATTAAGCAGCCTTGTTTGACGCCTGTATACGTGGTAAATTCTTCTGATAAAGATTCGCCTGACCAAACCGTTGACTTCGTATTTGCGTACATATTTTCTATGAAGTTTACCATTTTCGTAGAAATACCCATGCTACGCAACTTGTAAAATAAAAGTTTTCTAGGCACTTTATCAAATGCCGCCCTAAAATCAATAAAAACGCATAAACTTTCTTTTTATTTCTTAACTTAAGATGCACAATAGAGGCTAAATTATAAACATTATCTACAGTTGATTAGTTTTTCCTAAAGCCCGCTTGATATTCGGTTAGTATTTTTTGTTCCTCAATCCATTTATACAATCTTTCATTTAGAATCCCCATCATTATCTTTGCTATGCAATTCATAAATGAAATGCCTCTATAATTTTGGGGCATGTTTTTGTCACCCTTTTTAAAAATAGGGAAAATGATGCTTGTTTCAAAACAATTTTCTACTTTACCATTATCATACATTCTGTTATAGCTTCTAGCTAGTTCTTCCAAAAAATTTTGTGATGCGTTTTTAAAAAACTCATAGGAAATTCCATCCATACGAGGGGCTTTGTTTTTGCTAGCATTTCTAAAATTTCATAAGGTGTGATCGGTTTATCAAGTTCATCAACTTTTACCAGCGCAGGGGCGTAACTAATATCATTCTATGATTGCTCTGGATTTAATAATGTTTAGAAATATTGTTTAAAGATATCAGATGATATTTCATTGTTATTTGTGTATTCCTGGTTTTTAATTTCTTTAACGAGATTCCACCACTCCTTGCTGTCTTTCATATTGTTGATCTTAACCTCCAGTTGTTTGTTATAGTTATCTTTAGCCTCTTTACATGTTTTCTTATAATTTTGGTTAGCATTTAAGTATTTTGTCTTATCTTCCATATCCTGAGTCCTATGAAATTCGTGAAGCCAATAAAATGATTCTTTCCTTGCTTTATGACATTGATTATTGAACCACTTAGATTTTGAACCAATCGTACTTGTGTTTGTCTTTTGTTTGATTCCCAATGATGATATTAGTTTAGAAAGATCATTCAAATCTAATTCTGATTTTACGTTTTTAATTGCCACCAGCGTTGAGTCTAGTTTTTCTTTATAACTTTCTGGACTTATGTTTTTCCATTCTAATTTAGGTAATACCTTCTTTTCTTTATGTGCATTATTTATGCTTGTTGTTTTCATCGATAATACCAGCGGCATATGGTCGGCCCAGATTTGTTTGTCTACCAGAATATGTTGAATTAAACATAGTGCTTCTTGAGAAGCTGCACAAATGTCTATTACTGAGTTACCAGTTCCACCAACAAACGTGAAATTACCTTGCCTATCCCCTTTTGCTAAACCATTCAGTATAATAAGAGCATTGTCATTACAGAACTCCAGTAATTGTCTACCCTTAGGATCTATTACTTTATCTTTAGACTGTCGATTGTCACTCATTTCTAGCTGAGACATACAAATTTCCTCGACATGCTGCTGCAATTCACCAATATGTGCATTAAAATCACCAATTATAATTGGTACCATCGCTTCATTTTCTCTAAAATAATCTTTAATTTGGTCGAATTCTCTTTGCCAATGCCTTTGTCTTATATAGCTTGGGAAAATACTTATAGTTCTGCTATTAATCTCTAAGTCAATCACATCTATGTTCTGAATTTTTTTGTAAGTATTTTCTACGCCTACTTTAATAAGATAATTTTTGATTCCATAAAGACATCCTCCGCTTGCTCTACCAAAATTACAAGTTCGCAAAATTATATATTAATTTAAAACAATAAAAATAAAAAATAAATTTACCAAGGGTAAGTCCATATTTTGGGGGTGTCTGAAAAAATTGATAATACGATTCTTGTTCTAATCTATTAGAATTACAAAAAAATCTGTATAACTTTCAAAGTATAGCTACTTTATTCTTTTTTGTCACACAATGATAACAAAATATAAGGAAGTTAACAAGAGATGCATTTATGCATTAAAAAAGCCACTTTAATTTTTAAATATGTTATATACATTAAATAGACCATTCTAAAAATTTTTTTTTTTTGGAAAAAAACACTTGGCCTTTGAAGTGTTTTTCCAGTTAAAGTTTCATTTTAAGCAAAACAAAAAAAAATTTCAGTGTAATATAAATAAAATTCACAGTGTAAGTTTTCGAAAGCTAATTGAAATACCTTTCTAATGGTTCCAAAATCTTTAAAATCGGTTCAGCCATTCCGTAGTTATCACAGCTTGAAATTACATATTATCGTCATTTTTCAAAACTTCGATACCTTGCCACGCCCACATATTTTCAAAAATGCAATTTCTAAATACGAGGTTGTGTTTGTATACGTAAAATGTAGTTGTATGCAAAATTTTCATCCAATTCTGAGAGGGTCGGGTTCAAATTGTGCGTTTTTTATTGGTTTTCATATGAAATTCATCAGCTGTTCAAAACATACAACCTCGTGAATTTTTTTAAAAATGGAAAAAAGTGTATTTCGAGTGCTCATTAAAAAGTGTATTTCGAGCTCACATTATTTTTTGCGAAAAAAATAATGTGAGCGAAAAAAAACCGTCAATAAGAAAATGTCGAAAAAATCTACGATATGGTGTTATCCGATCGAAGAGTAAAAGTGCGTGAGATAGTTGATGCCATAGGCATTTGATATGGCAGTGTAGTTTCAATTTTACGTGGACAGTTAATTTTAAGAAAGCTGTTTGCGAGATGGGTGCCGCGTTTGCCCTCAATTGACCATAAACGAAATCGTGGCCAATAAGGTCATGGCAACAGTTTTTTGAGATGCCTACCTTCAAAAGGGAAAAACAATAAACGCCGAAAAACAATAAACAAACTACCCTATATGGCCAATAAATGTCTTTTTTATGGACCTCGAAAAATTCCATTTTGTTGGAAGGGATACAAAAATTGGAGAAACGTTGGACTAAGTGTATTGAGCTAACAGTAGATTATGCTGAAAATATTTTGTTTTGCAAAAAAAAAACTGTGTTTGAAAGTTACTTACTTATTGATCCCCCTCGTATATTACCCAACAAATATATATAAAAATACACTCAAAAATTCTTTTGTTATATATTAAAATTTATTTGATTCCTTGATGCATAAAGCGAAATGTGTTTCAAAAAAATACAACTGTAGTCGCTATGTATGGGTAAATTTAACTTGTTTGCACTTTATTAATTAAGTCCGTCATAAGGATTCACTCTAGATATCTAACTATTTTCTCAAGCCATGTGTTTGTTTTAAAAAATATGTGAAACAAAATAATTAAATTTCGCAAAATTTTTAAAAAGTTCAAATGTACACCAATTGCTTATAACTTTGGAATGTTTGTATTGCGTTATTGGTGCGCGGACATCAACTTGGTATGCTTTATAAGATTACTAGCGGGCGTTGCCCGCTACGTTGTTAGCGTGCCTTAGACCTAGTTTTTGGGATGATGAATAACTTTTCAGTTTACCCACTATCTGTGTACCAAAATTTAATAAAATCCTTTAAGCCATATAAAAGATAACAATAAGTGGGCGTAAAACTGCCACGCCCACCAAGTCTTAATCTATTATAGCAAATAGTGCTTATGAGTCATCCCAATATCTGCATACCAAATTTCAATAAAAATCTGTTCAGCCATATAGAAGATAGTGAAGATGTGGGCGTAAAAGTGCCACGCCCACAATATCTAAATTTGATATAACTTAAAGTGCTTATCTGTGACATCTCTTTCTGGGTACCAAATATCAATTGCATCGGTAAAGCCATATCGAAAATAGTGAAAAAGTGGGCGTAAAACTGCCACCCCCATCATATAAAAATTTCATATAGCCTATAGTTCCTTCCAGACCGCCCACTATCTATGTGTCAAATCTGAATAAAATCGGTTCAGGCGTTTGGACGTGATGCTCACACAAACAAACAAACAAACCAACAGTCATTTTTATAATATTAATAAGGATAATAAGGATTCACTTTTTCAAATACTGTTCTCAAGACTGAATTCTATTAAAAGGCGCAAAAACCCAATAGAAAAATTAGAATATAATGCTTCGTATTTTAAATGGCCATCAATTATTTTGGTGAAGATCTTCTAAAAATAATATGCAATCGAATTGTTTAACATTATTTTCATTCCTTTTTATAAAGTTGCACTTTAAGAAAACATTAGGTATATAACTTTAAGCATTTTTTTTTTTTTTAATTAAGTCCTTTTGAAATACAATTAAAAATTATATTACTTCTTCGTAGCCGTAAATTGTCGTAAAAAATTTAATTTAAAATTTTTGTTGTTTTACAAAAAATATCATTTTAAATTTATGTGATAAGTTGAGTATAGATCCGAATGAGAGGAAAAATAGTGAACGGCACAATCCGAGCTGTAAAAAAGTATGCATTTAAGGAGGAATGGAAATTTTTCGTTTATCTATCAATTTCCATTAATCTTATTGAATATTTTTTGTTTATTTTGGCATACATTATTTTTTTTTTTGTTTAGTGTTTCCAAAAAACCGACTTTCTAAGAGACCGGGTTTTTTGTTTTCTTTCCTAATAAAAAATATTACAAATATGCATAAAAAATATGAAAATGAGACTTCAGAATTTGGATGAATGGTCTGTTATTCACACACAGAGAAAACTGATTCAGTGTGACAACATAATGATTGGCTTGCAGCAAACGAATTATTTGGTAGTAGCAATCAAATGTATTGTATGGTTAATTGAAATTCGATACCGAAATTTTGTTATATTAACTGAATGTATGTTGCCACAAACCAAAATATTGAATGTTTATGTTTCTGTGTATACAAAACTCTTAAATCTTTCTATACATAATCTATTTATATACTATTTCTATACATAAACCCTTTATTTTTATAATGAGAAATAACGTTGAATGCGAACGTTTTGGAACAATCTTTTTTAATACATCTCATCAGGAGACTTTAAATTTATTTGTATTAAAAAAATTTTCATATTTATTGTGAAAATCCATGTTTTTTCACTACCCAGAAAAAAAATACTGCAGCCGTGGAAGTAGTTTCGTAAGGGAGATTTAACCCTGAAGCGTTTTGGATATCTGTGAAAAATTTCATGAGTTTTGTTCGAGATATCTCTCCTAGCAATTGAAAATGGTGTACATATCTTCGAGTTGTTTTAAATTGTTTAAGAAATCGGAAAATTAGCTGGTTTGTCCACATAATTAGTTTACATACATAACTAGAACACAATCTGTTAATTATAAAATTTGTTTCAAAAAACGCATTTTAAAACAAGTAACGAAATTGCCTATTTTGCGCAGGATTTATGGGGAGGATTTCCGTGTTATATAAAAAATATGCAATACGAGAATTCCGTTAAAATATTCAGTTAATTTTCAGATTTTGACACTATACAATTTTGCAGTAAATAGAAGCCATAGAATATCATACAATTAGACCTCTTTCAAAATAAGTGGTTTAAATGCATTACAATTTATTAAATTCACCAAATAAGAATATATAATACAAGGGATAATATAATACAACACAATAGTGCTGGTGAATTTGATTACTTTTCAATACTCGATACAACACGAAATTTTTAGTTTTGATACTCAATGCTTTTAAAGGTCTTAAAATTTAAAATTCCCTTTTATTTTTATATAAAATTTTTATGAAAATATTCACTTTTATTGGAAATTCAAATTTTAAAAATACACACAGAGAAATAAAGTGTCAACCGAATTGAAAAGTGTATTTTAATGGTAACACCTTATAAATTCAGTTAGTACTACAATATTTACATTAGAATTCTGAATATTTTGGGCGTTGCCGCTAAAATTCAGTTGAATTCACCGAACTTTGTTGTGAAAGCTAACTTTCAGTTGTAACAAACGACTAAAATGCCCAATAACCGTATTTGAGTCGAAGTACTCGAATTTCAGTTGGCAAACAGCAACAATTTTATCTGTGTGTATATTTTTAAACTTTTTTACAAAATATTCCATGTTTTTTTTATAGTTTTCAACTTTTTTCGTTTTTTCACCTTTGATTATTTTCTTCTAGCATCTTCTTATTTAAGCGGACTCGCATTTTATCTATTGTTTTTCTGTCCAAATTGCAACTCTAAAAATATCAAGTACTTAGTTTTAAGTATCGAGCACTCAAAAAAGACAAATATTCGATACTCCCAACTGCACAGTGGTGTAACCCCAGATTTTAACGAAACTTGGGTATGTTGTAGAGGCGATAAGTTTCATTCAAATCTGTGGATTCACCACTGTATAGTTTCCGTGTGAGTAGGGAATGCATCCCGGGATTTCCCCTTTATGGGACTTCCCACAAAAAAAAATTAAAATTTATTTTTCACCAAATATCCTGGAATCGCGGGTATTTTGAAAAGAAATTCCAGATTTTCTAATATACTGTATATTTTTAAAATTTAATATAAGTGTCTGCTGCATTATAAATAATGTCACATTTTTCCACCACACGCTATAGACGCGAAAATTTTTTAAAATTTATTTCGTGAAAATTTAATATGACAGTCTGGGTTTGATCTAAATAAGAATTACAATTAAAAACCGGTTAACCTATTAAAAAGTGTCAAAAACCGCAATAATGTTTTGCAAACACTAGTATTTTTAGAAATGCTGAATCATATAAATGTTCTAACAAACTTAACAAGTCATGCCCATTGAACAAAATAACATGAAGGTAGAATAAAATTATTTGTTTCGACATTTCTTTGATATGGATAACATAACAAAATAGCTTAAGGAAATGAATAACATAACAAAATATAATACTCAATAGTTACGTTGAAAAAACAGGATTATTTTCAGTTTTTTTTTTTTTGCTATGTTTCCACTATGCGTGTTTTGGTCAAAACGTGTAGTTTTAAAGAGAAAAGTATGTGGGGAAAGCATTTTAAAACGAAAAAACAATTCTGTAAAAGAATTGGTCAACGTTAAAGAAATAATTTATAAAATATCTTAAGGGCATATATACATTAATTAGGGTTATAACTTTTTGCATTATTTGCAAATTATTATCAAAAATTAAATGTCATTAGAGTGTAGACCTTGAAACAATATTAAGAACCATAATCTTACTTTTTTGTGGTTATTAAAAAAGTTTCCACGCCGTAAATAACGATATTATAATTACATAGTTTAATTTATTTATTTATTTATAAGGAGCTTTCAACCGCTATATATTTACAGGCCATACGAAAAAATTTATTATTTAATGGGTCTATGTATACCAAAACAATTGGTTTTCAAAGCAAATGGAACTATTTGGAATTCTAACAGTTGGCTAAAAGTAAAAATTGAAAGAATAAGCTGTAAAAAACAAAATTTCGCAAAAGAAAATAATTTGACCCACTCTGGAATTAAAAAATAAACTTTTTTCTAGTTTCAATTTTTTGGGGCCGGGGCCTTCCAGGGCTCAAAAACCGGTATGAGTAGAAGCATATAAGTGTGGGTACTCAAATGAAAGGAAATTTTCTCAAGACTTCAATAATTATATTATTTTTATGATCGTTGATTCGTAGCGTCCTCTAGAGCTATTTTAATTAAGTTTGTTATAATTTTTATTAAAATAAAAATTATGTTTTTTTCGACCTTTAATTGTGCAATGAAAATGAAAATTATTCAAGTTCGAGGCCATACTCTATATTTCTTCATTAGGATATTGTCCTAACAAATAATCTATAGAGTTTTTTGTTTTCAAATTTATTATTTGACCCTTTCAGGAATGTGTTGATAGATCTATTTCGGGAATTTTCTAGGTTCCCATCATCAGAACACGTTTTGAAAGCGGTAACAATCCCATGCCAAACATCAAACATACATATGAACTAGTTTACTCACTACATGAGAACTAATATACATATGAGTTTGAAGTTAAAGATTATAACCATTGATCAAAAAATAAATTGAAAACTTGTTTGATGTGCAAGATCCACCCCTGGTAGATATTCAATACACGTTTTTTTTTTTGTTTCTCTCTCCTTTTTATATTTTGTTTACTTTGTAAGCAAAACAGGGGAAGTAAACTTGGCGGTACTCTGCCTTTTATACAAGTTTGTTATAATTTTTATTAAAAATAAAAATTATGTTTTTTTCGACCTTTAATTGTGCAATGAAAATGAAAATTATTCAAGTTCGAGGCCATACTCTATATTTCTTCATTAGGATATTGTCCTAACAAATAATCTATAGAGTTTTTTGTTTTCAAATTTATTATTTGACCCTTTCAGGAATGTGTTGATAGATCTATTTCGGGAATTTTCTAGGTTCCCATCATCAGCACCCGTTTTGAAAGCGGTAACAATCCCATGCCAAACATCAAACATACATATGAACTAGTTTACTCACTACATGAGAACTAATATACATATGAGTTTGAAGTTAAAGATTATAACCATTGATCAAAAAATAAATTGAAAACTTGTTTGATGTGCAAGATCCACCTCTGGTGGATATTCAATACACGTTTTTTTTTTTTGTTTCTCTCTCCTTTTTATATTTTGTTTACTTTGTAAGCAAAACAGGGGAAGTAAACTTGGCGGTACTCTGCCTTTTATACAAGTTTGTTATAATTTTTATTAAAAATAAAAATTATGTTTTTTTCGACCTTTAATTGTGCAATGAAAATGAAAATTATTCAAGTTCGAGGCCATACTCTTTATTTCTTCATTAGGATATTGTCCTAACAAATAATCTATAGAGTTTTTTGTTTTCAAATTTATTATTTGACCCTTTCAGGAATGTGTTGATAGATCTATTTCGGGAATTTTTGTTAGGACAATATCCTAATGAAGAAATATAGAGTATGGCCTCGAACTTGAATAATTTTCATTTTCATTGCACAATTAAAGGTCGAAAAAAACATAATTTTTATTTTTAATAAAAATTATAACAAACTTGTATAAAAGGCAGAGTACCGCCAAGTTTACTTCCCCTGTTTTGCTTACAAAGTAAACAAAATATAAAAAGGAGAGAGAAACAAAAAAAAAAAAAAAACGTGTATTGAATATCCACCAGAGGTGGATCTTGCACATCAAACAAGTTTTCAATTTAGTTTTTGATCAATGGTTATAATCTTTAACTTCAAACTCATATGTATATTAGTTCTCATGTAGTGAGTAAACTAGTTCATATGTATGTTTGATGTTTGGCATGGGATTGTTACCGCTTTCAAAACGTGTTCTGATGATGGGAACCTAGAAAATTCCCGAAATAGATCTATCAACACATTCCTGAAAGGGTCAAATAATAAATTTGAAAACAAAAAACTCTATAGATTATTTGTTAGGACAATATCCTAATGAAGAAATATAGAGTATGGCCTCGAACTTGAATAATTTTCATTTTAATTATATTTTAAGTACAAAAATGGTGATGCAGTTTTTTAGTTTTTTAGTGTTTTTTTTTTTTTTTTTTTTGTTACTTTTGTAAAATTTACTGTTCAAATTATGAATATTACATGAAAACATGATTTTTTAGTTGCTATCGTTACCCAGGGGTAACCGCGTGACCGGCCTTAGGCTGGGTCTAGGGGTGGGTATCCACCTATATGATAGGCAGTTTAGCGACTTCGCTGAGTAACGAATTTGCAATTCGCGATTTTATTTAAAAAAAAATTGTTTTGTTGTAATTTCGCTGCAGGCATCCTAAAACTGATATACTTTTTGAAATTTTGAAGAAATTTAATTTATTAGAGTACCCGCAATTGTATGTTACTACGCTTACCGGATTTGGGCCCTGAATCAACTAATATTGTATTTTGAATCAACTAATATTTTAATTGATTTTGCAAATGCTACGGAAATGATAATATCAATTAAAACCTTTATGAAAAGTTAAAAAGAAAAAAGATATAAATAACTATCTGCAAAAAAAAAATTATGCTACTCAAAAAAGAAAGTGTGTGAACGACACGTTAGTATATGTGTTGATTGTGCTTTAATGTGTGAGGTTTAGTTTTTTTTTTTTGTAAACTTCAAATGTATTTGATATTTTATACAGAAACCATACTATTTATGAAAAAATAATTTGAGAATTGTGTCTAACATAAAATATGTATATATACATATTTATAAGTTGATTCAATTAAATAATTGTTTAGAAACAAATTTAATTCAAATCTTTAATTAGATATTTTAGGTTGATAATTTTTTCTGTGTAATAAAAGTCGTTTTTTTTTCTAGTGTCAGTTAAATATTTAAGATTGCTTAAACTAACTTCGGATTGTTTTACTTCTTTTTCGATTATTCAAAAAATAAAATTTAAAGAAATCAAAATTGATTTTATTTGTGTTTTCAAGTAATTTTATAAGTATTTTTGGTTATTTTTAGCGGATTCATGTTGTGAATGTAGGGGAATATGGTGTACCACGAAACGATTGATATTTGAACAGCTATATATCTGCAATAAAGACATGTAAAAACCCAGTTTAAAGGGAGATATATTAGTCTATAAGCGTACTAAAATCGTCTGCATCGCTAATTTTCACATTTTTGAAATTTTGTTTCAAGGTACAATTATGGGTGTACCTTGAAACAGTTTAAGTGTACCTAGAAACGTTAATTTTTATAATGAAAATATATTTTTTTTAGACCACGGATATCTGTTTTAATTCAATTTAAATTACAGTTGAGAATAAATGTACAAAAAGTCAGTAATAAACAAATATGAGTGGTACCATGCGTCGGCTTAAGTCTTTTACACCCGTCACCATTATTATATTTTTTTACATTTACGTTTAAAATGATTTTGGTCATTCAATTATACAAAGGTAGAAACAACACGTTAAGAAAACTCACCTGTCAAAAATCAAATAAACTTACAATTTGCTAGACTAAAGTTAATATATCGGAACTGAGCGCCTATTTTGCCATATCCGGTTAATTTAAAAGGATATAAATAGGTCTCTTTTAAATATAGGTTTAATATAATAAATGCATATGTATTTAAAAATAAAACTTGTTTTTTTCTTAAATATTGGAAGTCCTAAAAAAAGAAATAACCGAGTTTTTTAGGCTTACACATGGAATTTTCTTATGATTGCCCTTATTTGGAAAAAAATATCAATTATTACAGTGAACTAGCATTGAAAAACACGTTTTCCTAAAAAATATTAGCTTCAAGGTCCACTCGAAAATCGTTTCAAGATACACTGATGATAGTGTTTTGAAAAAAAAGCTGTTACTCTTATGCACTAAAAAAGTGTACCAAAATTGAGTCTTATGCTTTAATGAAGTTAATATTTAATTTACTAATTAGTTTTTTTTTAGTTGTGGAAAACTATTGCACTTATACAATTTCAATTGACTTCTAAATCTGCATGAATGTTTATTGTGGGTGTTTCAAGGTACACCACCCCATTTTCTTTGCATTTACGGAACTTACGGAATGAAATTTCTTGAATTTCGCTACTGCGACTTAAATTTCGATTTCATATTCGTAATGTATGCCCAAAATATATGAGATATGAGATATGTAGTTATCATAATAATTATTATTAATTTGTTCTCATTATTATTTATTTTTTGATTCAAATAAAATAATGGACCAAGTATTACGTTGAAACTTCAATTTCGATCTGCGAACTCTAAACAAAACTTGTTTTGAGATGTTTTTTGACAGAACAAATTTATTTTCATAATGGCATATTTTAAGGGTTGTGGAGCTCGCGAATTCCAACTTCTTTTTGGGGCGACCTTAGCATATTTTTTCAAATATCACAGACCAGCCACAAGAAAACAAACGGCAAATCGTTGATCCAGTGCTGTAAAAAAGTGTATATTAGCGTTGGCAGAGCGTCGTATTTCTTAAGATTTAATCGCTTCGCCGTCCCTTATTTACGTAAATAAGTGATAAAAGCTGGCTAACCGTTAGTTGTGTTAGTTTGCCAGCGCTGAAATAGCGTTTGTTGGAAGTAACGTGCCTACGATGAAATCAAAATATAAGTTGGTGTTAAAAAAATTTCTTTACAAACATAAAATAAACACAATTTTATTATTTTTTAAACACAATGTCGTAAATTTTTTAGAATCAATGCTTTAAATCAGCACTTTTTGCCAGTGCTTTCATTTTTTTACGGTTGTAAATTTTATAAATCAAGTTCTAGCAAAGCACATTTTGCCAACGTTGTTAAAGCGTTGTAAATAAGGGATTTGCCAGTGTTTTTTCTGACCACCGGCAATTTTTCTGACCATTGATTAAATGTGGTAACCACCCAGGCAGAAAAATACAATCGGTACAGTGATGGCAAAGCGTCGGCGACGGTCGGTTATGCATTGGCAGAACGTGGGATTAACAATACAGTTCGGTCTTAATAGTATACATCATATTTATTCATTTTGATTGTGCTACTGTCAAAACACACAATTTGTAAGCAAAATTGTGTTTTCCAAGTATAAGTTGTACCTTTGTTTTAAAACAGTGCCATTTAGAAAAATAGCAGTGGTTTGCCAGTACTATTTTTTTGGTACGATTGGCAATTTCTACCTGGGCAACTACCGTTATTATGAAAAGGCATTAACTACCAACTCCGGTTATTAAACATAAAAAGAAATTAATATTTTAAGTAAAGAATATTATGTTTTTGTATAAACAACTAAATAACGATGTACATAGAAATTATCTAACAAACACATTCAGTAATATTAGATAAGCTTGTGACATATAGTTTGTTTATTTGGGACGTAATATGTATTCGCCTTAAGGAATTTTCACAAAATTGCCAGTGAAAGTTACTTAAAGGCAACGTAAGTTTATTTTCATATTAAAATTCCACTACAATTCTAGTGTATCGAGACAAGCAGCATTTTTATGTTTAGATTTACACGTGTAGAGTAAACTCATAAAAAAAGTCCGTACAAATAGTTCAAAATTCAACTAGACTATCGAAAAAAGTAATCGAATTTTCTATAGTAAAATCATCAATGCAGTTGAGAATTGTATTCTGCTAAATAAAGGTGACCCAAATTTTAGCTAAAAAAAGTTAGTTAAAAATTTTCACTAACTAGACTGTTAAATTCATTGACATTACAAGGTAAATTAAATATAATTTTGCCAAATCAACAGAATTTTTAAGCTAAATCAACAGAAAATTACTGCCGAAATGGTCTCTCCTGATTTAACCGGAGACAGGTATATCTTTATCGCACAGTATATAAGTGAGTTGCAAATAATATAAGTTTTCATTAATCACGATTACGATTAAAATATATGCCGTTAACCGCAATTATCGATTAATCGCACTATTTTTAATTTAAAGCAATTCTATCATATTATTTATATAAAATAAATTTATCATTTATATTAGATTTTTTAAGTTCCCATGTGTGAAATATGATTTAATAACTCATGAAGGATACGTCATTGATCAGCTTGAAAATGTTCAGTCAAACTTAAGATATATGGAAGAGTGCTTTATTAAGAAATTTTTGTAATTTTGTTTGGCTTAAACTGACCTCTAATAGAAACATCGACAAACAAAGATTAAATTTCAACCGAATAAAAATCCTAATTTTGGTGGTTTTTAATTAGTTATTATTATTGTCATATACCAGCAATGTTTGTATTTATTTGTATGCTTGCATTATTGTAAATTCAATTGAAATAATTTTGTATTTAAACAAACTCTTTTGTAAAAATATTATGAGAATTATTGAGTTATTATAAAATTCAAAATTTAACTGCCAAAATTTACCTACTACCGAAAGACCGTAAATTTCTCTAGTTTGTTTTTTAAACTATCGATAGAAAAAGTTGATAAAAACAAAACTTAAAAACAAACTTTAAGTATTTGAAATCAAAATAAACTCGAATCGGTAACAGAAAATATATTGTGAGCAGTGATGCACGCCTCCGGTCGTCAGCTGGTTAGCCGACACAGCCAACAGATTATTTTTCAAGCCGACGGCGACAATATCGGCTTGATTCGGCTGTCGGCTAAGCCGTTTGACATATTCGCACTTAATTTCCAAAAAAAAAATTCTTGAAAATAATTACAACGAATGTGAGTTGCAAATCATTTTTTTTTTTTACAAAAAAAAATTTGATTTTGATCAGATACTAAAAATTCTGTTACATTTTCAATACATCGAAAAAGTTATGGTTACCTAAGAAAAAATTTTCCATTTTTATGCAAAATTGCGTATTTTTTGCTACTTTTAGTATTAAAAATGTTCAAAGCTGGCATCAGTATACACAAGAGAGTGTTTTGCAAAACATTCAAGCAGACAGTTGGCATACAAAAAGAACAGCACATTTTCTGATTTTATCTAACACATTCGATTTTATGTAAAGAAATAAAAAACTGTTACAATTTCAGTTTAAAATTTGCTACATAATATTACAGGAAAATGCAACAATGTTTTGTTTTTTATAATAAACTCCTATAAGTAGCTTTTATACTATTTGCTGATCCAATTGTGAACAATTTTTTACTTGTTTTTATTATTACACAAGCCAATGTTTGTATTTGTTTGTAAGCAGAAGTACGTATTTTTCTATAGATTGTTTTTTAAACTACCGATAGAAAAAGTTGACAAATATATTTCTTTGGATTCTTCATTTAAAGAAAAACTTTACACAAAACTTAATAAATAAACTTGAATGGGTAACAGAAAATATATTGTAAAGAGTGATGCATCCTCCTGACGTTAGCCGCCACCGCTGACAGGTTTATTTTCAAGCCGCCGCCGACAATATCGGCTTGGATCGGCTGTCGGCTAAACCGCTTGACATATTCGGCCATAATTTCTAAAAAAAAAAAAAATGTTCCTTGAAAATTCTTTATAACGAATGTGAGCGTACATCAAACCCTGCATGAATGTCCTGTGAAACATTCGCACAACATTTTTTTACAATAAAAAAATTTGGTTTAAATAAAATAATAAAAATTCTGTTACATTTTGAATACATCGAAAAAATTATAGTTACCTAAAACAAATTTTGCATTTTTTAAGCAAAATAATGTTTTTTATGCTACTTTTAGTATTAAAAATCGTCAAAGCTGGCATCAGTATACATATGAGAGTGTATTGCAAAGCATTCAAGCAGACCTTTGACGTTCACAAAGAACAGCAAATTTTCTGTTTTTACCTGACACATTCGATTTTACAAATTAAAGAAATAAAAAAACTCTTAAAATTTCAGTTTTAAAAATGCTACATAATATTATATGAAAATGCAACAATGTTTTGTTTTTTATAATAAACTCCTATAAGTAGCTTTTCTACTATTTGTTGATAAATTTTTTACCTATTTTAATGAACAATTCTTAATATAAAATCATTCCCTTTCGACTTTAAAATTCCATACAAAATCTCATATTCTGTGGATGAGAAAATCTGAATTTGCTGGTATTTGAAAAATGCTAGTAAATAGCATTAGCAGCTACTCCGATTCTTACTTTTCACCATTTTGATTTGTGAATATTTACTGATTGTAAAGACGCTTGTATAAAAAAGAGTAGAAATATAAATATTTGGGTGAAATTGAGGTTTAAAATCTGAGGTGAATGGTGAAAGTTAGAATAGGAATCGCTATGATTGTTTCTAATATTTACACGTAATTTAAATAAACTAAATAAAACACATTTAAAGTAATAAAACAAGTACATTTTGTTGTTGTTTCGCGTGCGTTTTTTTAATCACGTAAAGTGTATGGGTTTACGCGGTAACTTCAAATGCAATAAACGATAGTATGACAAATGTTAAATCGATTGCAGAGATACCTCAAAATTATGTCAATTGCTGTGTAATGGAAAACACATGCTCATTTATTGCTTTAAAATGTTATATTTTTTTTGTTTTTTTTTTCAAAAATAATAAAATTCAACATAAAATATATTTTGTCTTATACTTTTTCCCGTTTTTATTTACTAAAATTTATATAGATTTTGATTGCTCTTGATATTGCGATAATATTGAAATTAAGTATCTTCACATGAAATTTATTCAGCTGAAATAATTTTGATAATTGTTTGCTCTACATTTATTGCATGTGAAGACGCGGTATTTTACTACAAGCTTTTTAAAACAACTATGAGCTAAAATAATACCATAACGGATTCGAGTAACGGCTTTAACCCTCTAACCGGCAAGACCGTCTTAAGACGGTCTTCCGGTTTTGAATTCTCTAGAGAATGAATTCTCTAGAGAGTTCTGTAGGGAGCACAGATGAAAGTTTTGATAGCGATGACAGTGTTGGTGATCGCAAATATGTTTTGGATAATATCTAGGCAGATACACTGCCAGAGAATACAGAACAGGCCATAGCAGAATGCGTTCACAATATGGGTGTAGCTGTGACCACGGATGCATTTGTAGAGGGAATAAATTTTTCTCTGAATTTCAGCACAATGGACATACCATCGGCTAATTCGACTTTAGTTGAAGATGAAGCAGCTGTAGAAATTGTTCCGACACAAGAACCGTCGGCATCAACTGCAACGAAAGTAACCACCAAATGCAAAAGACCCAGATCCCCATCGCCAACAGCTGAAGCTACTGGACAATCAGTTCAACCTTGTCCTGGAGGGTTCATTGAAGGTATGACACTAATTAGCTTATTTTATAAGAATTTATTTTCTCTTTTTTATAATCAGCTCTGAATGTAATATCTGAAAACTCGAAAGAGATGTCAAAATTGGTATAGCGCAAACACTCGATGTGTTTACATGTAAACGAGGAATCGATTCGTCACTTTCATTGTCCTTAGAGGAGAGCTCAAAACACCAATGGAATTTTTCAATTACTTTTTCACTGATGATATTATTGAATTGATCGTTGTAGAGACAAATAAAACACAACGTTTAGCACAAATTCCACAGAAATAAGACATTATATCGGCATAACGTTATACATGTCATTATACCGCTTTCCTAATTTAGAAAGCTATTGGGGGAAGAATGCCTTCTTGCCGATTCAAAAGTGTATGAAGTCCAAACGATTTCTTTCTATCAAGAAATATCTATCATTTCAAGATGAATCACAGCGAATGATGAAAGGTGAAGCGGGTTATGACCCATTGTTTCGCATCCGCACTTTGGCCAACAAAATAAACGACAGATTCGATTCAATACCAAAAACGGCTAGATATGCGTCTACGAACAGATGTGCAGCATAAAGAAAAACACTATCTCCGTCAATACATGTCGAATAAGCCGCATAAGTGGGGGATCAAATTGTTCGTGCTTTGTGATTCAAACGGTTTCGCCTACCGTTTTGAAATCTACAATGGCGCAGGAGATAATATCATCTTACCCGATACACCGGTCCTTGGAGCTACATCAAATGTGGTAGTTCTCGATGAGCCTTTATCACAAACAGCCTGGTATATCAAGTTTTGGGAAAAGAGCTGTTCATCAAGTTGCTGATGTTCGGTTCGATGGTGTCGATCATTTTCCTGTTTGGATGGATAGAAAAGCAAAAAAAGTGTAAACATTGCAACAAATCGGACACCCAAGTCGTTTGTTCCAAATGCAACCTGCATTTATGCGGTCATGTCGATAAGAATTGTTTTTGGGACTACCACCATCGTAAATAATAAATAATTTAGCTAATTTTCTTCCTTTTTTTCAATAAAACTTTTTTGCAAACCGGCAAGACCGTCTACAGACGGTCTTCACTATTTTTTACCTGGCGTTCGTTCAGAATTTTGTTTTTACCTGAAAATTAAAACTTTAGTTTCTCTTGACTATATCTACTTGAAAAAAAAAATTGGCTTGATCCGATCATTTTTACGGTCTTGCTGGTTAGAGGGTTAAGTTTGCATAAATAAAGATTTTTCTAATAAATAAACCTTTGATCAAGAACAAAAACGTAAATGGTAAATTCTGAAAGATCGCTAATCTTATCCATGTCTGCTTCTTAGTAAAGTTTCGAGTCAAGCTACAAAATTTACAAATATGATTAAAAAATCAAATTTTAAAAATAAGAAATTTTTTTTTTTAATTTTTAATTTTTAATGAGCTTCCAATCTCCGTATATTTACTAAAATAAAGCAAATCAAACATATTAGCTAAGTTGATATTAGTATTTCGATCTGGCTAAAGATCTTATCAGAACCCGAAGTTTAGAAAAGTTAGAGCCTTCATAATAGGCAGAACTTCAACAAAAAAAATTTGAATCATTAATTCTGCTTCATTCTTGTCTTCTTAGTAATCAAGCACGCTGTTGGGGTCTTTTGAACTCATCTTACTACAACTTGAATAAAAAGGGATTTTAATTTGGTCTTTTTTGCATTTTTGAACTAAATATCTCTAAAAAAACCACAAATGTAGTGTACTAATGTTTATTTGTTTTATTTTTTTTTAATAAAAACAAAAAACTGATAAAATTAATGTAAATTCATAATACAGTAATTTGACGTGGTTCGTTTTTTAAATAAACTACAAATGTAGTAAAAACTGAAATTTCTTCTACAGATGACTGCTTGTGTACTGAAAAATAAAGATACTGTATTACTACTCAAACAACTAAAATTATTTACAGTAGAAGTTCCCTGAGTGTATAATTAAATTATGAGAAAATAACGCCATCTTCAAGTGAGACTGATAGCGGAGACAAAAAAATAAAACGGCATCGCAGCAACAAATAACCCCGATTTTGTATGCAGGAACTACATTTGCATGCTTCTGAAATAGCGTTTCACCGCCTTGCATACTATAATGCAATTAGGGAAGGCATTACGTTGTGCTACCATAAATGCCCTCTTTGAAGCAGTGAATAATGCTTACAATGAAGCAGTAAAGAATGCATGGTATGTTGCCCTAATGACAACAACGACAACACAGAAAAAGCGCTTTTTATTGCCTACGAAGTTATGAAATTACTGCTTCTTAGAGCACATGTAAGAAGCGCTTTTCACGTGCTTAAAAGAGACATGCCAAGGGAGACATCGCTAACAAAAAGTATGCCTTCTAAAATTGTTTCGGAAGAGCTTGGAAATTAAATAATGCCTTCCTGAACTGCTTCGGAGTAAGCACTATTTTTTGCTGGGATGACATACTGATTTCAATGGCGTACTTTATTTTTTGATGTATGGTACAGTTCTCCAGCAAATTACTTTAAGTTTTGACGCATCATGAAGCATGAAGTTTTTTATATTCAAAAATTTCCAAATGCAATAAATCTTAGGTCTTACTGTTGAAATCTATGGGCAAGAGAAGTATTAATATTTACGGTACATATTTGATTTCCAAAGCTTAAAAATAAACTAGCTGATATTAGCTTTTTTTGAATTTGTTCGGTTTTCACAAATCCTGTCACTAAATAATTAATCGAGCTAATAAAATGTTCACGCGGTGGAAAGAGTGATTTAAGGGGAGTTAATTAATAAGAAAAAAGTTATTTTTTCAAAGCGTTTATTATGCGAAATTCACGATTTACCAAAAATTATTCATCTCAGATATCTATATACATTAGGGTGTCCCATTCAAAAAAAAAATTTTGGGGATCATTCTTAATTTGAATACTCATAAGGCTAAGCATTTTTGAGAATTTTTTCAGACTTTTCGGAGGTGGTTTAGAGGTCGCGCAAATCGATTTTTTACCAAAAATCGAGCTTTTTGGGCTTTTTTTGAATTTTGCTTGAAAATTGGTAAAAAATAGATATTTCTTCAGCTTCTGAGTCAATATTCTTAAAGAAAATTTTCCGATATTTAATTTTATGTACATAAATAATAAGTTTCGGCAATGATTTAGCATATTTTGACAATTTAATAACGGTTTTTCGTAAATTTTCAGCAAATATGGAAAATAATGCTTTATAACTTTTAAAATTTGTATAAAGACTAAAAAAACTAATGATGCAGTTTAATAGATTATTAAGTTTTAAATTAATTAGCAAAAAAAAATTTATTTTCTCTCACCGTTCTCGAGTTATACCATTTTAAAGCTTTGTACACATTTTATGAAATGTATATTTAGACACAATCATCAAATTTTTTTTTTTTATAAACTGTATGGTTAAAAATAAAAGTTTTAGTAAAACATACCAAATGCATTTGAAGTATACAAACAAAAGAAGCACACACACATATACAGACACAGCAATACCAAACACACATATAAATAGAAACGTGTCGTACACACACTTTTTCTGACAGTATCATAATTTTTGTTGTAGATAGTTATTTATAACCGTTTAAAAAAAAAATTTTAAAAAATTTTAATTGGTATTATTTATTGCCGTGATAGGTGCAAATCTAACTAAAATATTAATTGATTCTAAAAATTCTTTAATGGAAACCCGTCTTTAGTTTTTTCTGTGTACGAATCGGCGTAAAAACTCGGCTTTATCTTCTCGACGCTGTCTTTGTTCCTTTCAAATTAAACTATTCAATTACATAACTGTGACCAATTTCCATATTTACAAATTCACTGCGATCGTTAATTCTTGATAGCTCAAAAAAAAATACTAAACAACGCCTTGAAACTTAAAAAATATGTTGTATGGGGTTGCCACTTTTAAACCACTGCTGCCATCTAATCATCATATCGGCTAATTTTGTTACCCTCCTCGTTATAATGTCAAAAAATGTATATTTAAAGGAGTTTAAAAGAACTTTTAAGGATCTCGTTAATTATGCTTTTGAAATCGCTATATTCACTTAATAAGTTGTGGCGTCAAACTTGTAAATATTTATAGTAGATTTAAAAACTGTTAATCATACTTCAATATTATGATCCAATCGTTTTTGAGATAAAGAAAACTCCGCATTAATCAAAAGTGGTTTAGCTTCATATTCGTATTTAGGAGAGTAAAGTGCTTAAAAAAAATATTTATTATTATTTGCATAATTTTACATTCATAAAAATTGTATTTACATGTTATTTAAATTTTTTCACAAAATTTTGTTTTCAACACAAACTACACTCAAAAAAAATAAGTTAGTAAAACGTCTTGTAAATCACGTATACTATTTTCAGCAAATTGTTAACTGAATTTGTGTTTTTAGCTAACATTTTAGTTATGCTTAACTGTTTTTAACTAATGTTTTACTAATACTTCACTAATGTTTTATTAGTGAAGTCAAGATGTAGTAGAGACGAGGAAAATGATACTAAAAGTACAACTCTTGTAAGACATATAAAAAAAACCAAACATGGAAGGTTTTTGTATCTGTTTTTCATACAAAAGGAAGCCAACAATGTGTATAGTATACAAATAAATTGCAGTTTAAAAAAACTTAAATTGTGTGTTGTCACCGGTCATGTCAAAGTAATTGTCTATTAATTAAATTAAATACAAAATAAAACATTTAAATTTAAAAAAGATTAAATGTGCATTTATAAACACAATAATTATAGTGACTAATAATATAGTGTGATCAAATTGCAAACAAATATACGTTCAGTTAGATAGACTAAGGCGAAAGACAAGGACACACATCGTACATAATTTTGTGTGTTTACTTTTTCTTATCGCTAAAAGGGTAGCATATTTCATAATTTGTTATTTCGATTAGTTCCTAGAAAGATGCCATCATTTAGACAATTATTGATGTAAGTAGTTGATAGATAATTTGTTTGTATTATATAATTTATTATTTTTATATATTTTCAGATATTAAATTAATTCGTGACGTCAATGTGAGATTATGAACATTTTTATATTTTGTAACGTTTTATTGTTTTATTTATTTTTAAAAAAATAACAAACAAAAATTTAAGATTTTCAGAAAATAAATTAACTTAAGTATAATTTTTCTAAAAAGTTTTTCAGTTTTTTTCTGCCTTCTAATATTCAGCAATAATTTTGAACAAAAGATATTGCTGACATTAGTAGTTTTTTTGCAAGCACCCTCCTGACAAAAATTTTGATGACTTTATTAACTTTTTTTTTGAGTTTATACATAATATTAAAAAACAAATGGTACAATATATCTTTACGCATTTGGTATTTGGCAGACCGGGTAGGTAGAAGAATGTATACCTGGTATTGTTGCGGTTATGTTTCCTCCGTCGCACAATACTTCCATTGAAAAATATCCGAAGTATTTGCCTCTGTAAAAAATAATTTATAGGAAGTGAAGCAAAATATAGACCCTTAAACTGTTGCCATGTTGTGTAAACGATTTTTGGCTATATCAAGTGTTCATTTAATTTTTTTTTGTACTACTAAGGTAAGTTGTTCACCTATAAACAAAATTTATTAGTTACCAAACTCAAGCTGCATATAAATAAAATTACATCCGTTTTTGAAAAATCAATAAAGGAATGAAAAAGTTTTTCCTTGTTTTCGTATCTGTTGTTATTTCTTTTATACCAAAAAAAAAAACAACGTAACGGATTCCTCAAATCAGGGCAGCTACTTTCATTACTTTCGAAATATTTACTTTAAATATGCCCAAAAATCTAAAAATATGCACGATTTATATGACGATTTTAAAAATTGTATTTATGACACAATATAAAATACAATATGACAACATGATGTTGCATATATTAATTTAGTGCTGTGATAAGATTTTTAAATTCTACCTTTTTTTTATTTTAAATCAAATCTTTATTCTTAAAAAATTACCAAAATATACAGATAAATGAAAAATATGCAAATATTTTCACTAAAACCCATAACAAAAATTAAAAAAAAATGTACTTACAAGCAAAATATTCATATATAACCAAATATGCAAAAATATGCAACCACAAATCAATTGCAGTCATTGATATAGAAATAAAAACAATATGTACTTACCAGCAAAATATGCATTTATGGCAAAATATACATGCAAACGCAAATATGCAAAACATGCAATGAAACCATACAAAAATATGCGTTTATAATTAAACATGCAAAAATATGCAATCTGAAATCAATGATATTTTCCTAAAAATATGCAAAATATACAGATAAATGAAAAATATGCAAATATTTTCACTAAAACCCATAACAAAAATTAAAAAAATAAAATAATTTGCAAGCAAAATATGCATATATAACCAAATATGCAAAAATATGCAACCACAAATCAATTGCAAAGTCATTGATACAGAAATTAAAACAATATGCACTTACCAGCAAAATATGCATTTATGGCAAAATATATATATAAACGCAAATATGCAAAACATACAATGAAACGATACAAAAATATGCAATTATAACAAAATATGCAGGTACAAATCAGTGGCATTTTATTACAATACCGACTTTGCGCTACTGAGTACAAACATGCGTTTGCATGAAAGTCGCTGCCCTGTTCATAATACTTATATGCTTTTGGGTCTTTTTAACTTCCTTTCCATATAATAAATATATGAGTGCTTGTATGAGAAAAAATTCGTAATAACAATCAGAAAATTTTACCACATTAATATTGATTGTTAGGCAAAGTTTTTTTTCAGAGAATTTTAATTTATTCCAATTCAATAGTATTATAATAAATCCAGTAAAGTTTTTATGAGCGTCGAAAGAAAAAATACGTGCAAGACTATCTTTATTTTCTCAATTCTTTATTAACTCTTCTGTGCTGTTTGGGTCAAAAAGATCCAATTTTGAAAACAAAAGTTTTTTTTTAATTTTAACCAATACTCAGGGCATGCCCCCTACTCATGCAGTACATTGTATTGATCAGGACAATAGGGTATGGGAGGGAGGAAAGAGGGAGTAGTGTTTGTGGATATTTGATTTAAATTTTTCTAAATTGTAAGTAACAGGGAAGACTTCTGCGGGAAGTTTGTTCCACATACGAATCGTTCGACTAAAAAACGAATTTTCTCTGTAATGCGTTGTGTGAAACACAGGACAATCAACTACAAACGGATGTGCTCTACTAGATAAGCGAGTATTACGAATAAAAACTCGGGCTCGTGGAATAAGTTCACTTATCTCAGATGAGCATCTCCCATGGTAATATCGATAGAAAAGTGTCACACAACCCACATTCCGACGATGATCCAATGAATCAATAGAGTTGGATACACTACTGTCATTGATAAGCTTCACCGCCCTCCCCTGAACACGGTCCGGAAGCTTCAGAATAGACAGTGGAGCCCCTGCCCATATATGAGAGTTGTATTCCATTTTAGGCCGGATATAGCTGGTATAAATAGTAAGGAGATCGGATGGAGTGAAGTAAGTCTTGCACCGTTTTAGAAAACCGAGACACTTGAATGCCTCTTTCGACACTTGAAATACGTGCTTATTCCAACGGACATCACACTGTATTCTCATGCCCAGAACATCAAGAGTATCGGATTCGTCAATACCTATACCATCGATAGTTACAGATGACAATGTTAATTCCACAGCCCGTCTGTGGGTTAACATACAACATTGGGTCTTGCGTGCATTAAAATCGACCTTATTCGCTCCACCTTATTCACCCCACTCGGAGATTGTAGAAAGGTCTTGATTGAGTGTGTCATTCATGTTCTGCCGCATGCCCTCTATCTCCAAAGAGCTTGGCCTGTGATCGAATGAAAATGAATGACAAATGTTGATGTCATCTGCAAAAGATTAGATAGGATTGAAGGTCTGACCAAGAAGGTCATTAATAAAAATAAGAAAAAGGGTAGGAGAAAGAACAGAACCTTGCAGTACCCCTGAATTTAGCTGAAACTCGTTTGATGAGACCCCATCTAAAACAACACGTATAGTGCGGTCTCTGAGAAAACTCGTTATAAATCGAGAGAAGAAACTGCCGACACCAAAAGCAACTAGCTTAGTCACGAGTGCCCCGTGCCACACACGATCGAACGCCTTAGAAATATCTAGAGCAACCACTTTACTCCCACCAAAGCGGTGGATTGACCGGCTCCAACGTTCCGATAGAAACGCTAACAGGTCTCCCGTAGATCGACCACTACGGAAGCCATACTGTCGATCATTTAAAAGTGAATTGGTCTCTAAATATTTCACAAGGTGGTGGTTAACCATGGTCTCCATCACTTTGGAGAGCGCAGAGCAAATTGCGATTGGGCGGTAATTTTCAGGGTTTTTAGCCACACCCTTTTTAGGGATAGGCTGGACATTGGCCACCTTCCAGCATGAGGGGAAAATTCCCGCAAGGAACGAAGAGCTGAAAAGTTTTGCCAATGGACGTGCCAACGTTAAAGAGCACTGTTTCAGCACCAGTGCTGATATGCCATCCGGCCCCGGTGACTTATTTACGTTGAGATCCGCAAGAACCTTTTTGACTGCCCGGGCCCGAAAGAAAATCAAAGGCATAGTACAGGATACCCTTTCGAGAACGGGCAGTGGTTGATCGCTTTCCGGCAAGAAAGAATTTCTTGCAAAAAGTTCAGCGAAAAAGTTGGCCTTATCAACCGGGTCAGTGAATGATTGATCGTTATTTAAAAGAGTTGGAATAGAAGAACTAGCCTTATCCCTTACTCTTTTCACAAACGACCAAAAGGTCTTACTGCCCCGAGGAGCAGAAAGAACTTTGGCGCGTAGACGCTGTTCGTATAAAACCTTTTCGCGTCTAAGTATCTTGGCACACTCGGTTCTCGCCTTTTTACGGTGCAGATCAGTAACGGCGTTCTTATTCGAACGCCAATTACTGAACGCTGCCTCTCTGGATCTGACTGCATTTTTGCACGTCTGGTTAAACTAACACTTGTGTTTTGATTTAGCCGAAATATGCTTCGTTGGAATAAAAAGTTTCATTCCTAGCATAATAATATTGACTTCCATTTCTGCAGCGGCATCGACGTTGTCGTCGAGAAAACAGATTTTCCAGTTAAAATGCCGAAAGAAATCGTTGAGCTCGGACCAACGAGCTTTTTCATAGAGGAAAATAGAGCGTTTTGGCGCTAAGTTAGAAACGCTACGAAGAGTAGAATATGAAAAAGATGCAGAAATAGTACTGTGATCCGAATTGCCGAGAGGTGCAAGTATTTTCACTTCGTACTTTTCAGGGTGAGAAGTGAGGAAGAGGTGGAGAGTGTTCCGCGATTGCCCTTCAACACATACATTGTGTGTTGGCTCATTCACAAGTTGCGCAAGATCATTATGCGCCGCAAAAAGCTCAACGTATTGGCCCTCGGGAGTTGTATGGCTCAAATCGCGAATCCAGGATGAGTTGTGGATATTAAAATCACCAGCAACTACGATTTCACTATTCGGACAACTCTCCAAGATTTTCGAAATTGAATCGGAAAGGGCATCGAAGCCATCAAGGGATTTAGCCAATTCCGTGTTTGGACTTCTATATAGAAATCCGAAGTGCAATATGTGTGACCTGATCTGGAATTTAACAGCGCAACTGTTGCTGATACTGGTACTGGTACACAACAGCACCGCGAATGTACATTGCAAGGGATAGAAGGTGATACCCAGGTATGTGAAAATCCTGTGGATCAGCATCCTCACAAACCTGAGTTTCACATAAGGCGAAAACATCCGGCCTATGAAAACGAATGTGAGCATATACAGAAAAGTAATTCGCTGTCAGTCCGCGTATGTTGCAGAAGTCTATACGAAATCTGCCTGTCATAACAAAATAAGAAAAAAAATAAAATCAATATTCCTTACGAGTGTATATGGGGCACAGTAGTCAAAATTGTTGCTGTAATTGGTTATTTAATGGCCAGTGTTATACCTTTGTCAGTAAACAAGCAAACAACAATTTGACTCCCCGCCCCTTATACACCGCCGACAATATAAATGGCAAGGAAAATAGCAATGACACTTATTAAGGAGGCATAAAAGCCCCTCGCTTGGTCATTATAAAAAAACTGAGCCGTATAACTAGGAGTAGGTGTATTTTTATGTATAGTGATGATGTTGATGATTGTTTGAAGTAATATTGTTTTTTTTTATTGTTTTGTTTTATGGTAGGGTTTTAGTTGTTGTTGTTGTAAATTTAGATTTGTTTATTGTATGCAGTGTTGCCAAAAGTAGGGGAAAATCCCTACACGTAGGTTTTTTTTGCCTTCAAAATAACGGCGTAGGGGAAAAGGGACAGATATTTCAAATTAGCCAAAATGTAGGTACTTTTTCCAAATAATGCAAATACGGCTATTTCTACATTTTCTTGTAAAATGATTATATTTTGAGAGATATTTCCGTAGAAAAAATTAGTTTCTTATAATTTGTCATTTTAATAGATGATTGTTTTTTGTTTTTTAACTAACAATCTCTTTGTAAGTTATTTAGAAAGTTATCCTTTGGAAGTTTTTGTGCAGCATTGTATGAACAGCTTCCCACCTATGAAAAACCAATGTTAAATTTCACCGACGAAAAACAATACAATTTTTGATGGGTTATGTAAAAAAACACCAAATAAAAATTAAATAGAAATCGCTAGTATGAAATTAAGCTTTTTTAACAGCTGGCATGATTTTTGTTTTGGCAAATATTGACAATTTTAAATCTATTCCAAATAATATTTTGGAAAATTTAACAAATTTCTATTTTCAAATAATTTTCGAACAAATTTTCGATAGTAGCATTTGGATATTAATTTTTGAAAATAATTGGAATTGTTGTCGAAAGTATGAAAATTTCAAAGCATATTTAGTTTATAAAAATGCAAAAAATTTCGTAGTGATTTTTGTAGGGAAAAAAATTCGATAATGTAGGGAGAAAAGGGATTTTTATTGCTTAGTGTAGGTATTTTTAAAAAAACCCACTGGCAACACTGATTGTATGTGTTGTAGTTGTTGTAATGTGTGTTGTTGTATTTTTGGCTGTGAACAGTTAGTTATTAGTTGTGGTATTTTAGTTTAGTTTGGTTTTGTTTTGTTTTGTTTTATTTTTTTGTTTTTAGTATGTAATATGTGTGATTTGTTTTTAAAAATTTTAGTGTTTTTTTTAATATTGTTTATTTCATAAACGCGGACAACTAAATGTAAACACAAAAAAAAATTAGCGACATGCGACGGACAAAAAGAAAACGTGTAAACACTTTGACTGACAAACACTGTAAATTGTAGTATTTTCTTTAAAATACGTGTCTTAATATTACAAGTTTTATTACTACGTGCACACAAAAAACATGGTTGGGGCAACCATATTCGAAGATCATCATAAATTTTTGTATTTATGACTGCAATGACAATGTTACAATGGCTGTGACAACCATACCCTTACTCTTTCTTAATCATAATATGGTATTTAGATTATCATGTTATGATTCCCAATTGATCTTAATATTATCATAATATGGTTATGGGATTGCTTATCAATTATCATAGTATTCCTACATTATTTCCGCAGCATTCTATTGAAGCTTAAAAAGCTATGCATGTTTATTTAAATAGTACAAACGTATATTTATTTATTTAAATATTTACACATTTTAATAAACTTATTTTAAAATAATTTAAGTAATCAAATTGTCTTTGCACTGAAAATTAACAATTGTGTCTTTGCACTGAAAATTAAGATTAGTGTTATTAAGGAATAACATAACTCATTATTTTGTCGCTATGAGATGTGTACATAATTTTTTTATTTTAGTATCTGCAAAAGCAAAACCAAACTTTCTCTTTTTCAGCACAAATTTTATTTTGTCAGTAGAAATAAAATAATGGCAACATGTGATAACAGCATAGGTAAAAATTAAAGTATTTTGAAGAATGCATTTTCATAATACATTTGTAATGATCATACCATGTTTGTAGCATTCATAATTCTTGCACTATAACCATATTACTTGTTATCATATAATGATCGTGTAACAGAATTTTGTCATAATTTATTACCATATTATGACTATTGCAAACGTTTTATTTATTATTTATTGATATCATACTACAGACATAAAAGCACGTTTGTTTTGTTTAAATTTTTCTTTCATATTTCTTTATTTTTATTTTTTTTTTTGTTTACCATTTATTTTTATGAGTACAATAAATTTAAAAATAAATCACTTTTTATCAAGTTTTATTTAATTTATAACACTATTATGTATAATTACACGATAACTGCATTTAAGGTATGCGTGTCAATTTAACTTTTGCCTAGGCTTCCATGGTAGACCGGGTTGAGGCTACCAAATTATTCATTCTTCCACTAACAATAGCACCATTACGATAAACACCACCGCGTTGTTTTTCTATTTTTAAGGTCTTTTTGTTTAATATTTTTTAATATGTTCGGACGACTGCTTCTCACAACTTCTTTTCACAAAATCTTAAACGAGAATGGCACTAAAAGATCTCATAAGAAATATACTGGACATTTTATACAATATCATGTATGAAGACAAAGAGCGGAATATGATAATAAACACTATATTATGACAAGACAATGATATGATAACCGGAAATAAAAGAGATTTTTACTATACATGATTAAACCAACCATATTATTGGTGTAATATGATAGATACAATAATAATGTAATTGAAACAACCATTTATGGTCGTTGGAAATATAGTTTCGTGGCCGCAATCATATTGCAACCATATTTTGTTCTGCGTGTATGTTGAAAAATCAAATTTTGAGTGAGGGACTTTTACTCCCATATTCCGCTTATAATTTTCACCGCTTTAAAGTTTTAAGCTATAAAAGGTTTTAACACATCATAAGCGTCTAATTTTGTTGAAGACTTCACACTTGTGATGACCATATTTAGTATTCTGGTATTCCTCGGGAACCATAAATTTCAATTACATTTCAATTAAATTACATGTTATTAGAAATTGCTTTTTTCAATTTTAATTACAAGTAAATGAAAGACTAAAAAAATTATTGTTTCTTGTAATTGCCATACCAAAAATTAATTTTAATAACGTGTAATTGAAAAAATTAATTGTTTTTAAGATGTAATAATAAGAGAAATGTAATCATTACTGTAAAAATAAATTAATTTCAAAAATCTATTCAATTACAATTATTATTAATTACATATAAGAACAGCATATAATAATTATGAAAATAATAATAATAATACCAACAATAATAGTAATAATAATAATTAGTGTCCGACCGAACAGTTCGGCCAGAAAATGCATTTCTACTGTATTCGGTATTTTAAAGCATTATGGACAAATTTGGCGGATGGAAAAATGTTTATTGGACTGATTAGATGCTATTTTGAGTGTCAAATTTGAGGAGAAGTCTGTAGTTAAGCAATGAATTTACTGTTCCACCTCAGAAAGTTCGGCCAAATAGAAAATAGTTCGGCGGCCGAACTTTTAACTTTATAGCTAAACTTCGGCTTTTCTCTTAAATTTTGTACACAAAACCGAATTAAATCGGCTCAACAAACATGTTTCCAATACCAAAATTTGTCATCATTGCCTCTAGATATCAAAAAAACCGCCAAAATATAGTTTTTTGGCCGAACTGTTCGGTCGGAAACTAATAATTATACATGTAGTAATAATAATTACATGTAATTAGTAATTGATTTTATTTCATTTACAATTACATGTAATTTGTAATTGATGTTTTCTTTTTACAATTACAGTTTTTTGTAATTAAAATTTAGCTACAGCTTACCCAGCAAAAAATAACCTCGATTTGGTAAGCAGTAACTACATTTGTATGCTTCCAAAACAGCGCTTAACCGCCTTGCATTGTTGTGCTTCCCAAAATGTCTTCTTTGAAGCAGTGTAATAAAACTTCAACTGAACATGGTGTGCCACAAGGATCGAAGTTAGGCCCACTCTTATACATTTTATACGCAAATGATATGATGAACACCCTACAGAGGAGCACAACTTTTGCATACGCTGACGATACTGCCATTATAGTAGTAAATAAAAACATTAAATCCGCGATTGAAGTGATGCAACACCAATTGGACACTGTTAATAAATGGTTCCACGACTTTGGATTATCAATAAACGCAAATAAAACGAAGGCAATGCACATAAAGCCACCGCATTTTGGTAGTACATCAATAGATCTGAAATTTCACAACACCGATTGTCTACATAATTTAGGTAACAACAACTGCAACACTCAATGTGCTGCATACATCGAAATTGTCAAAACCTACAAATACTTAGGGGTAATAGTTGACGATAACTTCAAATGGAAACCCCACATAGTACAGCTACAAAAAAACTAAGAAAATCAGCTTTCATGCTACATCACCTCAGCAACTGCTCATCATATAAGGTTCTAAGGGAAGCATACTATTCATTAGTTGAATCTTATTTGCGACACGGAGTGAAAGCTTGGGGAACATCTACACACTGTAATGAACTACAACAAGCCCAGAATCGAATTTTAAAATTAATATGGAAAAAACTACCGCCTAAAATAAACCAAAACACCAATGTTGTCAACAATATTACTAGAACTACATCCAGCAACATCATAACAACCAGCAACGACACAATTAGCAACAACATTACCAATAACAACACAATTACCAACAACAATACTGCAATCGTCACAAGAACAAACAACATTCAAAACAACAATAATACAGATGACAATAAAATTGTCAAAGATTTACATTTACAGGAATATACAATACAACAATAGTGAACGAATTCATCAATGAAAGTAGATTCCTGATACATATTGATCATGAACATAATACCAGAAGAAGGTCACAAAGTACATTAAGTGTCGAACGTTACCGCAACAACTACGGCAAAATCATGTTAAATGTCTCTTTGCGCTTTATTTTAAACACAATACCAACAAATATACTAGGAACAACAAATCCACATAAAGAGAAGAAATTAATAAAAAACTTTTTTATAGAATCGCAATGAATGCAACCTTAAAATGAATTTACAAAATATTTTTACTTTCCTGCAAGCAAGCCCTGTGGCTTAGCGGGTACTAAGTTACTTTTTAAATGTATTATATATATAATTCAATAAAATTAATGAATGAAAAAAAAATAAAAATAAAAATAATGATAATTAATGCTCACAATAAAGCAATAAAGAATGCATACTATGAAGCATTAATGTTGTCAACATACAAAAAAGGGCTTATTATTGCCTAAGAAGTCATGAATTTATTGCTTCTAAGAACACATTGAAGAAGCGATTTTCAACTGCTTAAAAGAGACATACCAAGAGGGACATCGCGAACATAAAACATGCCTTCTGGATTTGCTTTGAAAGCGCTTCGTAATTAAATAATGCTTTCCGAAAGCGCTTCTGGGTAAGTACTATATTTAGCTGGGTAATCACAATTATTTGTAATTGTTATTGAGTTATTTTCAGTTACAATTACATGGAAATTTGCAATTGAATATGTAATTAATTACAAAATGTAATTAACGCCCATGTCTGGTGCTGACGATTGTTTCATCCGAGTCCCCATTAGTTTTTCAAAAGTTATTTATTTACTATTTGATAGATGTTTTCTTTTAATGTTACTATTTTTTACTAATATCACTTAAAAGTGTCCTAAATAAGTAATTATGAACATTAATTAGAAAAAAGTTATAGCATAATTTTAAAATTGGATTAATTTGACCCAACAAATATGGCAGATATAGTGTCCTCACATTTTACCTCACAACTTGGCAGCTTAAAACTAGTTTGACCCAGATGTCAAAAAGTTGTTATCGAGATATTTAAATTTGTTATGCAAAATTGGTTTGTAAATCAAACTGGATACTGGGTATCTCAGATCTCAAAACGGGCTTTTAAATCAGAAAGCAGATTAGGGTTATAACTTTTTACCTGTCCTAGAAACATAGTCTATAAAAAAATATAATTTTATATTTTCGCTGTTTTCAAAAAAGTTTTTGCATAAACTTTGTTGAAGTTTAGCACAATTTTTTTTTGTTTAATTAAACTAAAAAATAATATTTCTAATAAAGTGTAAAGTAATTAGAATATTATAACGCCTTTTGATCTCAAAGGACGCCAACGTTTTTAAATTAAATGTTTTTCCGGATTTTTATAATAACATATTATAGCGCATAGGAAATATCATTACTTTTCAGGACTTCCAGTAATGACACCATCTTACTATCTACATTACTGGGTGTTGTGGTGTAACGGTTAGCGCGTTGGACTGTTACACAGATGGTCCTGGGTTCGATTCCCGGTGACGACAACATCAATTTAGAAAAACTTTTATTATGTATGAGTTTTCTATTACTTATATGTATCGCTGCGCCCACCTTCGGTGTTCCGATATCACTTAACCCCACCGAAGTAAAATAATGAATCAGGGCTATGAAACAAAAAGCTTCAATAAATTCGCCAACTCTACATCTGATGGCGAGCAACAACTGTTCTAAGACTTATCTACTCACGCAATTACAGTATTGCCATGTTTGAAGCCCTTCATCTTTCACCACCTTTCATCTCTCCACTATCCCTTTTCCAAAGAAAGCAACACATTAATGAATAGGAAGAATTTCCTGAGTGTTACTTCTCTTTTAAAAAAAAAATATATATATATAAATTAATGTAGAAAGTTTTTGAAAATCTATTTTTAGACTCACTATTTTTCCAACTCTAATAAGTGTATATCGTCACAGAAAATGCAAAAGGGCGTAACCAACAAAGTTTCCAACACCAGTTTTATTGAAGATTATGATTAATTTGGCTGAACTATATGCTTACACAAAATTTTGGACTTCTATGATAAAAAAATAGCGGTTTTGTAAATTAAGTCCAAATCTTATATGCTTTTTTCGTGCATTTTTTTTTTTGTTTGCCTTGTAAAATATTGAAGTAGGGTTTTGTACACTTATTCACAAAATTGTTTGGTTCTATGATTTTTATTTATTTTTTTTTTTAATTAATAATTATATAATTACAAATTATATACTATTACCCTAACCGAGCACTAGCTGCTATGGCCTTCGGCGCGTTGTAGCGAAAACAGTCCAATGCCTCTGGTGGGAATCGAACCCACGACCCCCGCACTGATAAGCCAGCACGCTACCAACTAGCCTACCGGGGCGAACTGGTTCTATGATTAAAATTATAAGTTTTATTAAAGATATTGTTAAAATTTATGTGGACGTTGTATGCTTCTCCTATAAAAAAAGTAAATAGGTTATTTACGTCATTTTGCATTTTAGCTGGATAGTAATGACATATGGTTTTATCTATCAAGTATAACATGTCGAGACAGCTTAAATGGTAGAGCGGTCGACTGACAATATGGATATATATGGCCGACTAGACAATATTTTTTTATTAAATTAATTTTTTTTTAAAACTTATTTTTAGAATCATTATTTTTGTCCATAAGTATATAGAAACCCCCATATTTATTATTTTTCGTAAGGTGTTAAGTAATGATGTGTAGTTATATTGCTCAACATATCCATATAAAAGTAATGAGATTTGTAATGACAAATGTAAGTACTTGTCATTACCAAATATGGTTTTTTTTGTTTCCGAATGAGACAAAATACCGAGTATTATTATCAATACAATATTGACCATCAAGTCCATTATTAACTAATTTTTTTTATAAAATCGGTAGGTGAGTCAAACCAATAATAAACTGATAAACTTTTAAACATTTGGGACATACTAATTGTCATTTGTCTCGTTCTTCACATGACATTATTTGTCTAACTTGAGTCGAATTTTCGCAATACAATTTTCTCATAATTTTGTAGAATAGTATATCAAAAGATAAAATAAGTATACTAGAATTAATAAGAACTCTTTTAAGTTTTATGTATATTAGCGTGTCCCTTAAATTACTAAATATCTCATACCTACACTATGCGTGTTACAAATATTTTATTTTTTAATAAACCAATTTACAAAAACATTGGAAAAAGTGTTTAGTTAAATAACAAAATGAATTCGTTTGGACCTGCTGAATATGCCATTCGGTTGGATTTACCAAATAAATTCTATTGTACATTAGGTACACCAGAAAGTTTCTGTAGCTGCAACTGAATAATGTGAACTCTGGCAATTAAATGAAAACACTTTTTTTTTAAACTAACAAATGATTGCAGCATATTGATAACAAGAAATGTTGCTTATAATACTCACTTTTATTTTGCTTATATTTTGTTATTTTTATCTACTAAAAATTAATATATTTTAATTTTATCTTTTTGATGTTATCCTTAATATTTAAAATAATTAAAAATTTTATTAAATTATTTTTTAAAAACGATCAAAATTTATTTAAACTCTTAAATTTCATCAACATGTTTTCATTTGCTCGGTGCAAATTTACGAGGAAATAAAAAGAGAGCAGATTGAGCTACACTGAGTAGTATGGAACCCACTTATGTAATACATAATTACAACCACAAATAAAAATAAATCATATAGAAATGTATTTATATGTAAAGTAATAAATATATTTTTGTACTAATACATATCCCACACCTAGTACAAAAGTGACTCAACTCAAAATTTTTCATTTTTCAGAAATCGAAAAAAAATATTTGCAACTTTAATTGAAACATAAAGAAAGACATAAATATGTTTTAGCAACAGTAAACAACAACAAAATAAACTGATATTTTTTATAGATAAACAAGTATATGGTGCCAAAAAAAGGAAAAAAAGTAAAAATAAAATAAGGGAAACCCACTGATATGTATTCGAGAAATCATTTCTTGTTCAAACAAAGTGCCAACATTTTTATATGGCAAAATCTACTTTGCGCTAGAGTTTTTGATAAATTTAAATAAACATTTTGAAAAAATAATTATGCTATATGTACTATATAAAGGCAATTCCTAAACTTAATAGTGATAGAAAACAATATTCTGAAACAAGTCACCTGGTTGGGTCTCAGGAGACGACATAGAAAAATTAAAAAACTAAATAATGAATGAAATGAATATTTGAATTTTGTATAGTTTCTGATAAAAATAGAAAACTTAGTCACTAAGTCGAAAGCATTTTTTGTTTTGACAAAAAACCTTAAAGTTATCAATGATTGAAAATCTACAAAACCCACCCGGGTGGGTTTCAAGAGTGCGAAGGTTAATACGATTTAGCCAAGTCCATCTGTTCATGTGAACCGTCGTACATAAAATAATATTTAACAGAACTTCGGCACAACATTTTCTCTTAGCCCAAAGATTAATCCTATTAAAACTTGATAGACTTTTAAATAATTTCAAAGCATTGCCTGTAATAGTTTTTAAATGTTTTAAGGTAATAATTTCTAATAGAACTAGAAGAAAACTTCTACTGCTGAAAGAATTTAAGTTTGCTTTTGTCTACGCTATATAGACAACAAACGGAATAACATTCCACATATTTTGTTGTAAACAAAACAGAAAAATCCTTTGTCAAAAGTAATTATCAAAAAGAAATACAAAGGTATAAAAAGTTGTTATTTTAATAAACCTATTAAGGGTACGTACTAAAGCTACTTTTGACCTTTTTACAAAAAAAAAAAAAAAAAAATCAACAATAAGCACTATGAAGGCGTAAAGAAGCTAAACACGAATTAAAAATGTTCAACATTATAATTTTAGTTATTGGTATATAAGTATAATACAATCATGTCTCGATTTACAGCTAAATGGGTTGCAAAACATTCGTCTAAAATAAAATCTATATTTTAGGTAAAAATTTCAAAATTTAAAATCATATCACTATTATCTTTCACAATTATCTTGATTTTTGACTTGATTTTTGATTTTTGAAGTTTTAAATTTGTGTTACAATACTTCCGCATTCGCTTTATCTATCAAGACCAAACTTTTAGACTCTGAAGAAAAGCCGAAATCTGAGGAAAAGCTATACATTATCTTCTTTGTCTTGAGTTTCATTAGTTTCGAACCCGTTGTCTGATTTTGGTCTTTACAAAAATGATTTACAGATAAAGTGGAAAACAAAATAATCTCAATAATTATTCTTATTAATGAATGAAAAAAATGTATTGCTTTAAATAAAATATTGTACATCAAGGATAAGATGCTACAACAAAAAGTTTCTGCTAAAACCTTTAAAAAAGCTTAACATACAATTTGCATTAAACAAAATAATACCCCATTAAAAGATTAAATCTTGTACTGTTGGCTCGTAATAAAATTAATGGAGAACATTTAGGGCTTAAAATACATATTTTTTTTTTTTTATAAGAAAAAAAATCGATTATTATGAGTAAAAAATTCTTTAAAAACAATAAACATAAATTAAATTTTAAGCAACTCCTTAATTAAAATTAAAAAAAAAAAATTTTAAATATATTTAAATTTCTTTTAGTATTGCTTAATAAAAAAAAGCGTTCATTTGACTGAAATCGTCGAGAATAGGCAAGGTCATTCATTTTTTTTTTAATAAAAACGTGTTAATCTTTTACTACATGAAACTCAAGATTTACGAAAAAAAAAATCTTATATATTTTAGTAGAAAACGCAACAACAAATTTTACTTTTTCATTTTTAAGGATTTTATTGAAGGATAAATATATTGTGACAAACTAAAAATTATTTTTGGAATTTTTATGATTTTTACTCCTTGAATATATGAAGGGCTTAGTGTAAAAACATAATAAGCCAAATTTTAAATTTTAAACTTAAATACTTTTTAGAATAACTTAAAGTTATGACCATTTGACTTGAAATGCAAAATTTTTTTTTTTTAGGTTTTGGTAGCAAAGTTACAAAATTACAAAAACAAATGAATGTGTGCTGTTATTTCGCTTCCAATCAAATGGTCATAACTTTAAGTTATTTTAAAAAGTATTTAAGTTTAAAATTTAAAATTTCTAAAAAATCAAAACTTTAATAGAGCAAAATTTTTTTAAATGAAAGAACGAAATGATTAAAAATTATCAAGAACATATGTAGTGTTTCAAAAATATATAATTAAGTGGTATATCTACACATTTTTTTTAAAAACAATATGAAAAAAATCACTTGCAAATGAATCCGTTATAAAATTTGTATGGTTATATATGAAGCCATATTGTATGGTTATATATGAAGCCATATTAAAGGCTTAACTTGCAGATAACTTAATTGGATATTGAACTTCACCTAAATATGTATGGGATTATACATAATGATATATAAAATTATAAGAAAAATATTTTCAGCATGGCGTCATATAAGTTGAACAAGACTTAGCATGGGCCAATATATAATCATTTCGATAACTACATATATTTGGATTATAATTATATGGCTTATGTAGTTATATATGGAGTAGGATGTGGAGACAAATAATAATATCAAGTACTGTATAAAAAATTCTGTCTACTTCATTCAAAGTCATATATGACTTAATCATATTATATATGACTAGATATAACTGTTTTTAAACCTGTATATAAACTTTTTTAATCGGTCAGTTTTATTACTATACATACAATAATATATATTAGGAAAGTTCAATTACCTCTCAAAGTTAAAAATAGCTTAAAAATGTTTTAAGTTTTAACCCACTAGCCACAACAGTCCTTTTAAGAGACCATCTAACAAATGAGAGAAAAGCGCCGTTATGCACGTGCATTTCTGTACACATTTTTTTAGATTATTATTGCTTATGCTTTGTTATTTAGCTTTGCGGCTCGAAAGCGTCAGTTGATGAAAGCAGTTCAGGGTATTTTAATTGCTTATTGACTGCTTTGCGAATATTGACTTTTTCTAATAGTGCGTAATGGAAAAAAAAACATGTAAGTAAAGCATTTACATCCAGTTAATTGTTATTTTTTGTTTAAAAATTATTAAGAGTTACATCTTAGTTAAACAATAAATAAATGGAAAACTTGCGTAATGTTGTATTGCAGCGCAAAGTGTACTTTCTTTGGACAGTACTTTTAAAAGGACACCCGATTACTTGAAATCTATAGGTTTAAAAAAATAATTACTTTATAAAATAATGTTAAGAACCCTGTAAAGATTTAAGTTTCGAAATAAAAATTTAAGATTTCCAAAAAAAAAAATCCGGCGCTATCTGGGTTAATATTTTACTGGTTTGGAATAACAATTGATTCTGTAGTATTAAGGTTTCTAACTCCACTGGTTAATTAGTTATATCAATGATACATAAAAATTATATTTTACATACAAGCAATAAACCAAAATTGAAAAATCAAAATCTTTCGATTTTCTACCTGCTTTTTGTTGATTTCTAATATACATATTTAATATGTACAACAAATTTGATATCAACAAAGGGATTAACAATTACACAGTTCAACAAAATTTTAAAAATGTTATGCATCGGGGTTGCGACCTATCATTTCTAAAAAACTTTTGGATGCTGAATATGGGATTAACCATCTCGACAGTATTAGCCTGGTTGTAATATTGGTAAAAACAATATTGGCAAATAATTTTTCGGGTGGTACTTGCATAACATATGCTTTGCGTGTAAAATAAGTACAATATTATTTGTGCACTCAGGGAACTTGAGCTGTAACTATTTTTAGTTGGTTAAGTTGTAATATAGTATCTTTATTTTTTAGTGAAAAAACAATCCTTTGTAGAAGAATTTTTTTTTGACTACAGTTATAGTTCACTTAAAAAACCAAACCACATCAAATTGCTGTATTATGATTTTAGATTCATGTTATACAGTAGTTTTTTAATTTAAATAAATAAAACGAATAAATGTTTGTTTATTTTTTACTACATATTTAGATTATTTTTACTATACATGTGGTTCATTTTTTGAACAGTCAAAAACAAATGACAATGTTAGTTGAATTTACTGAAATGTAAGCTGTCCTTTTTTCAAGTAAAATTTAACTTGTTTTTAACCACATTTGCATTGGTTTACCTACATAGTTTCTAAGTGTACATTTTGGTAATTTTCAACACAGAGAGTTTTACAAAAATAGCGGTGGTTTCCCAGTAGTTTTTTTTTTTTTTTTTGGTAGGGTTGGCAATTTCCATCTCGGTATATAGAGTTAAAAAAATACCTGCGAAAAACTTTTATAGGAAATTTTTTGCAAAAAAATACTAAATTGTTACAATATTGCTAATTTTTTGTAATTTTCTAATAGTTTGAACTATACATTTTAATCTGATATATTACTAGTTTCGAAAGATTCGGCTATATTTTTTTTTTTTTTTTTTTTATAAAGAGAAGCAACACTCAGGAAATTCTTCCTATTAATTATAATGTGTTGCTTTCTTTGGAAAGGGGATAGTGGTGAGATGAATTTTGGTGAAAGATGAAGGGCTTCAAACATGGCAACACTGTAATTGCGCGAGATGATAACAGTTGTTGGTCGCCACCTGATGTAGAGTTGGCGAATTTATTGAAGCTTTTTGTTTCATAGCCCTGATTTATTATTTTACTTCGGTGGAGTTAAGTGCTATGGGAACACCGAAGGTGTTCCCATAGCAACGAAAAGAAGATTTTAAATTTTAAAATATATCTTTTGTAAACATCACTGGTTACTTAATTTATGAAAAAACTTGCGTAGTTTCTCTTTTAGTTTAAGGAAAACATTGCTTAAAATACAAAAATTATATATTTTTATGTATTAAAAAATTAAGTCTTTGACAAATCATAAATCATAATATTCAGATGATTTAGTATGCTTAACACATGTTTTATAATAAATACCAACCCAGTTCTAGTTAATTGAATTATGTTTTACTAAAAAATTACGATTTTAAATGACGCTTGTGAAAAATGTACTTTTTATATTTAACAAATGCATACAAAATTAATTTCAGTAGAAACGTTGTATTTCAAATTTTATTTTCCGAACATTTTTGGTAGACAATTTATGGGGGTTTTTAATCGAGTTAATTAAGATGCATATAAATTAGCATCTTGTGCTAAAATTTTGCAAATTCGATTAAGGGATTTTATAATATTCATAAATAAGAAAAATAACTAAAGTTTTCACTTTTATTTCAAGGATATCCTACATCCTTCACCCAATCGCAATTAATTTATATGGTTTTTAATGCCCAAAGTCCATAGTTTAAAACCATATTAAAAGTTATTTGTAGTTTATTCAGGTATATGAGTTAACAAGAAATTTGTAAGAAAGAACTTGATTTTTTTTTTGTGGAAGTTAAATTGGCGAATATTGCAAAAAGCAGAGCTAATATTAAAATTTGACATTCACATTCGTGATCTACATGAAAAAAATTATCAGAACTAGATAAGTCGCATGTCCGACGCATTTTCAGTGTTTAACTGTATTATTAATCGTAATGCTTGTACTCTTTAGACCTTTTTATTTCGTTGTTAAATCGTATTCTTCATTATAAGTAAATTGTTAATGTTCAAACATTATTATTTTGTGCGTCGTACAAAAAAGTTAAATTAAATAGAATGGGTTTACATGTAATAACATTTAAGGAAAAATTAATAGTGTTTCAATTAATTAAATTAAAATAATTTTGGTCTTGGATTACAATAACGAGTATAAGTTCAATTATTACAAATTATTGTTTGGTTCTTTTCACCAACAGATATTAAGGATTTTTTTTTTTTAATTTTTAAAAAATAACAAACTACACCTAAATATTATGGAGAATTTAAATCATTAAAACTCAAAAGAAGTCGTATACGATTTAGTATAACACAAGCCCACAATTATTGTGGCACAATAAATGACACCAATGACACGGAAACTCGGTTTAAAGCCCTTGCAACATATTGCTGCTGCCAATTCAAGATGAAATATACGAAATTGATGAGAATGATGGGCATAATGCCTACATCGCTGAAGAGGAAACTTTCGAGCATCAAAAATTAATGAATTTGTTATTTTTAAAATGCATTTTTCTAAAATTTCATTACTCTCGATTTAAAAAAAAATAATGCATATTTGCATGATATAGCATTTTTACATAGAAAACACAACAATAACACAGGCCGACAAGCATTTCAAACCACTTTTAGATACCGTAAGGATCTTTTTGAAAAAAAAAAAACATTCCTGGAAGCTATATGAAACCAAATATACCCAAAAAACGTGTTTTAAGCACTTTTAGGTTAGAATATCTCAAAAACTTGACGTGATAGGGTTATTAAGATTGGTTAGAAAATTTCATCAAACTTTGTCGGCCTGTGTAATTTTTAATTGTAGTGTTAAGAGGTCCTTTAAACGTCTCCATTTCTAAAACTACACATTTAATTATTAAGATATTTCCTGTATGTGAAAGACAAAAGAATATACTAAGCTATTCTCTTTTAAAAATTTTATTTTTAACCCTTTCAGGGCCACGTTTGCTCTCGACTACTCAATATTTTAAAAAAAAATATGTGGACTTGAAAAGGTTAAAAATTATATTTCAAAACACTATATTTTAGTATATTCAATTATATTTCAAGTATCAAAAAAGCTTAAAAAAATATGTAATGTTTAAATTTAATCTTTTTTTAATTTTGATAAATAAAAAAAAAAACAAATTGTTGTTTTTTCTATGGAAAAATGTTACAAGCTTGTTTTTAATAATTCATTAATAATAGATAAACCGCAGAACCCGAAAAAACTAATATGTTGTCGTTTAGTAAAAATTACATATTTTGCAAATATGCATCTTTTTTAAATTGAGAGTGACTAAATTCGTGATAAGTACATTTAAAAAACAAATTGCATAAAAAATGCATTTCTTTTTGATGCTAAAAAAAAGTTCATTACGACATAAAAAATCAGGGGAGTGTATTTTTTGAAATTAGAAAAACCAAACAACGCTAATATTTAAGTGGCTCCTTAGAGTTTCAGATTGAAAAATTTAATTGAATTCGGAAGACTAATTTTTTTTTTTTTACGGTCGATCTTTGTAGGAATGGCCGATATATATTTTTCTTTCGTATTCTCCATAAAGTAGTTTTGCTGTAATGAACAAAATTCTAGCACAGTCAAAGTTTAGTTTAATTTTAATAAATAATATACTATAAATAAGCTCGAAAACTGTCAACACCTACTTCGCCCACTTTTTAAAAATATTGAAAAAATTATTCCATTTTTTATATGTCTAATACTCAGAAACCTGAAATATCTAATAAAAGATTTGATTTGAATTAAGTTTGCTTCTAAACAAATATTTAATTGAATCAATTAATATTTTAATTGAATTGTAAATCTATAAATACTCATTTTATTTTAAATATAATTCTCAAATTATTTTTTCATACACTGTAGCTTAAATAGAAACACACAAACAAACAAACAGACTCAACATTAACAAAAACACACATACCAACGTATCGCTCACACAATTTTTTGTTTGAGTATCATAATTTTTTTGTTGATAGTTATTTATAGCTTTTTCTCTTTTTAATTTTCAATAAAAGTTTTAATTAATATTATCTTTGCCGTGCTATTTGCAAAATTAATTAAAATGTTAATTGATTCAATAAATTTTTTAATTGAAACCCGTTTTTAGTTTTTTTTGTGTACAGGAGAATTTATACTGTTATTTTGAAATAGCTACGATATATATCTTTTTTTTTTTTTTGGTTGGATAGTTTGTTTGGAAAGCCACCTAAACGTATGATCATTTTATTAGCATAGAGATTAATATCACTCATACGCCTACAGGTGCTACTTTGATTGTTTAATACTAAATGAATCAGTGTTGCCACTTTTTGACTAATTATTCACAAATGGGACTGTTTACACATTCATTGGATAATTTTTGAATAATAGTGTTTTTGGACAATTTCTGTGTCATTCAAATTTTTACAGAAATTATAGTAATATTTGTAAATTTCGGGCTAAGAACTGTTAATCTGCTCATTCAACACGTTTAAAGTATGTAAACATTTCACGAATACTGAAGATGTGAGCATTAGGGTGATAACTTTTTTTGGACAACATTCTCCCCAGGGGTTTTCTAATAGCAAATATTGTATTAATGATAAAAAAACTATTTCAGTTCAATTTGGTAAAGAAAAAAAACATTACGCACCGACAGCGATTTCTAAAATGCCTTTAATATATTTTCTTTAAATTTTTTTTAATAACAATGTTTTTAAAATATGGTTTATACATATAAGCAAAATTGGAAGAAAACTATTGCATTTACTCGAAAACGGACTTTACTTTTGAAATCAGCATGCCTTAATTATATAGATGTGATGGTCAGACGTTGAGGCTAAAAAAAAAATTTTTTTTTTAACTTTGTTTGATTCAAAACTTTAACGCGTTTGGTGCGTAACCTTTTTTAACAAAAGCGAAAAACTAAAAACGCAGCTCTTAATTTTTGTCCATACCCTACACGATTTTGTCTGGGGCGATTTGATATTTGCAAAAAATGCAAAAAGTTATTACCCTAGTGAGCATGTTAGTAAAAAAAAATAATCAATATTTAGATAACTTAGGTTTTTTTGTGAAACATTTGACACATATTTCCAGTTTCAGCTAAATTAATAAAATGTTGTCCACATTACTCACTTTAGAAGAATTAGAAACGTTGCTTTATGTTTTTTTTTTGTTAATCCCATATTTTGCTAATTTTTTGAGAAAATATTTGTCAAACTCGAAGTAAAATATTTTTTCAAAAAAGTTACTTGGGGTATGTTATGATTGCGATTTTCTATTGAATGAAAACAGTTTTTACATTTTCAGAATTTTGATTACGTTCAAAGCATTAAACATAGCGTGAAACTTGTTCGCTGTAGTAAACATAAGAGAGAAAAAAATATCGTAAGCTTTTTTTATATTAAAAATAACGAATATTTTGAAGTTGCATAAAATGTTTTTTTTATAATTTCTTGTGCAATTTCATATGGTTTTGGATTATTTTTGTGCTACGACTGTGTAATTTTGTGTTTTTACAATGAATGTAAGAAATTGCATAAATAAATATTTTTTATTTAACCGTCACGCACACAATAGCGGTACAAATGTACTATTACCAGCGTGTTGTTTTACCTCCTGTGTTTTTATTATTGGGTGCATTGATAAAAGTACAACATGTATTGCTCATTCCGGTTATAAACAATATGATTAAACAAAAATATGTTAGTTCTTATTTATTAATTTATGAGAAATATGTAAGTTTTCTTTTATTAATTTATAGGAAAAAAATGCTAATACTTTTTATATATCCTATTCTACACAACGGTACACTTATAATACTATGTAGGTAAAGCCCACTGCAAATGTATTTAATACAAATGAAATTTCTTTTGAAAAAATGACGAATTACATTTCAGTAAATTCCACTAACATGGCCATTTGTTTTTAACTGCTCAAAAACTGAAACACAATTGTACACTCAGGGAACTTCTGCTTTAAAAATGTGTAGTTGTTTGGGTAGTAATACAGTTTCATTATTTTTAATGTAAATGTAAGTCATTTGTAGAACAAATAAAATTTTTGAATAACCTTGTAGTTCATTTAAAAAAACAACGCACATCAAATGACTGTTTTATGATTTTACATTCATTTTTTACAGTTGTTTTTTGTTATTTAAAAAAATAAAAATAAATAAATATTTGTTTATTTTTTACTACCATGTGGTTCATTTTTACTACAATTGTTAGTCATTTTTTGAACATTAAAAAACAAATGACAATGTTAGTTGAATTTAATGAAATGTAAGTCGTCCTTTTTTTAAATGAAATTTCATTTGTTTTTGACTACAATTGCTGTCGTCTTTACCAACATAATTACCTAAGTGTAGTAAAAATGAACCACATATGTAGAAAAATATAAACAAAATTTATTTGCAGCGGTGAGTGCGGAAATTTGTATACGGTTTGCATTTTCACTCTATATACCAAAAAACTATTCATTTTAATCTTGCTTTGTATGTATATAAAAATCTATTTTATTGGAGAATTTCTAAGGCGAAAATTACTACTAAAATACTACATATATGTATTCTTCACAACTCTATGTATCTGAGGTACACATTTGAGATAAGTTTGTTTTAAATTGTTAACTACCCAAATAGAAAAATATTTTCTGAATTTTCGTATTATATATAATGATATCCGAAAAATGAGAACATTTAATTGTAATTATATTATATCTAATCTGATACACTTAGACATTATTTGTTACTTTTTATTGAAATTAGATGTAGTTTGATATAACTGTATCCGAATGTTGGCCACATCTAAATAAAATTATATCCAAAAAGTATGCAATTGCATGCGACATATGTAATCGTCATGTGGATAGCAATGTTGTCAGGTATTATATATATTCACCTATTGTACATGAGGTGTAATAAAAAGAGAGATGTAATTATATATTTGAGATACAATTTTATATGATTTTATATAAATATATATTTTACAATATATCATTATAAATAATTGTGTAAAGTAATATATAACTATAACAAAAGCTTTTAATATAAAAAAGCTTTTAATATAAATACCATATTAACTGGTTACTTAGATCGTCCAAAATAAGAATTTTTCACAAAAACATTAAAATTAATATTTTTTATTGTTTATTTCGTCAACGAACTTGGTAGTACAAATGGACGGTAGAACATTTATACTACGTATATTTGTATGAGTACGTTATAAATTTTTGTTGTACATCAGAGGGTTAATTAAAATATTCAGCGTTATAATCATAACTCATTTTTAAATTCAAGCAACAGCTGTATAAATAAAACTTCTAAAAAATACTTTATAATCAATAAAACTTTATAAGAAAAAACACTAGATTAATAAAATCATTCGTAAAGAATATTTTATTTGAATGTGTAGTGTACTCCTTAAGCGTACACTGCATACCAACCACTAATATTGATTTCCCAACATACCGTCTCAAATACTGTAGAGTGAATGCCATACAAGTGGCATCAAGTAACAGTCTAGCGACACCTATGACCGCATTCTTTTACTTGCACTCAGATATCTGGTGACCGTATGTTGACGATAAGAAAACAATGAATAAAAGTAATTAAGAATAAAAATAAATTGAGTGATTCCTAAAATCACTCAATACTAGACAATAAGTTAGATTGTAAGAATAGTATATAAGACATGTAAATTTGTAAATAAAACAGACTTCAATTTTAGAGTTCCAAAACTACACAAGTCACTGTGTTTTTACTTTTTTGAAGACTCAAATATTTTGGCAGTTCTTTTGAACGCCTATTTATAAGCTGACCCCCACACAGCTATTAAAATATAGAATTGGGCTATAGGGAACCTTAATAATACACGTAACATTACATTACATGGCGATCCTGCCAAATTAACACGTTACTTTACATTACATGGCGATCCTGCCAAACCAAAACCTTTGGTGAATCTCAATGAGGGTGATTTAAATGCTGAATTAAGTAGTTTTGATCCTTCTAATATGATAAGCACAGATGCCACCAATGATTTGAATCTCCTTTCGGATGTTGATATTTTGGAAATTTTATCTTATTTAGATCCTCAGCCCGATTTAAATACTCCATCCTCAACCGGTTCTAGCAATAACTATAATAATGAAGATATTTTGGCCTCTTTATTTTAATTAAATAATTAAAAACAACAACAATTACTTTAATCCAAGATCATTTGCAATTAAAATGGAAGCTAATATGGGGATCACAGAACACCAAATAAATTCGGAATGTTTCAGTAAAGAACTTTTATTAGACTATAAAGAAAGTGAATTAATTTTTAAATTATTTTACCTTAAACTTAAAAAAATTAAGAACTTTTTGCATTCAGCTTGGTTCTCAAAGGGATAAATCCTCAATTAATTTATAAACTAAATATGTAGAAATCTAAAACAAAATACTACTTAAATCTTGCTAAAAAAAAAAAAAAAAAATTTATATATATTGCCTTTAAAGTGTTTTAATAAATAAATTAAGAAATCAATTACAAAAATTTTAAATATGAATATTATTTTCATCATATTAATTTCTACTCTACATATTTTTGTTAAGAAAAATATATAAAAAATCTTTTAAAACTAACAATTTTATAAAAATATATATTTTAAATGCTTTGGAAAAAAATAATATCCTTATTACTGATTACTTTGATCTTATACCTAGTATATAAATTTTTAAAAAATATATATTTAAACAAACCAAAAATTATAGTAACAGAAGTATAAATGGAAGAATATCTAACAGAATTAAAAGACATACTAGCAAATTTAAAGAAAAGTCCAGGAAGGACATACTCAGAAAAAACTGTACAAGTAAAGTTAGAATCTATAGACAATATAAGAAAAGAATTTCTGACAGCTCAAAATGAAGGAAGAGAAGAAAAAGAGATAGTAGCATTAAAGTTAGAATTTAATACAATTTATAGAAAAATCAAAGAATATTTAATACCAAATACTAAAAGTTTAGACACCAAAATGGCAGCATTTAGTTTAGAATTAACTTCTAAGGCACTCCCAATTTTTGCTGGAAATTATGAAGAACTAGAAAGTTTCCTAATAACAGCAGAACTCATCGAAAAGACTCTGACTGACGCAGCAAAAACAGATTTCTTGCAATATGTCTACCACGCCAAATTGACCTCAGGTGTAAGGACAGCAATAGGTAGTTACTCAAAACCAGACAATTTCAATACATTAAAAACACTCTTAAAACAAAGATACAAGAATACAAAAACTATCCCAGAATTACAGTCAAAGTTAAACAACATATACCAAGGCAAACAATCAGTAAGTGCATATAAAGACAGAATCATTACCATTATAGATAATCTAAATAGATTAGGAATTGAGGAATTAAACTTATACGCATCAGAACCAGAGAAAAATGTTATCATTAGATTAAATGCTAAATTAGCGTTAGATTCTTTCAAAAGAGGTATCAATGACAATTTAAAAACAGCCATATTTGCAGCTCGTCCTAAGACTTTGCAAGACGCAGTAGAACTTGCGCTAGAAATAGAAAACGAACATAAGATAAACAACAATTCCGTAATGTACATTCAAACACGAAAACCTAACAGACAACATAACAATAACAGATCCAATAGTTTTTCAAATAGGAATAACAGTAACTTTAACAATAACAGATCCAATAACTTTCAAAATAGAAACAGTTATGTTACCAATAAAAGACCCAATAAATTTTCAAACAACAACAATTTTAACAGTGACAGATCTAATAATTTTCCCAATAGAAACAACACAAATAGAAGATACATACGTACAATAAATAATGAGGGAAACGAGGTAGGCTCGGAATATATAGATATTCCGGACAGCCAAAATTAAAAGTATATAAAGTTTGCAACAATAATACAAATTTCATAATCGCTAAATACAAAAATGAACAATTAACATTTCTTGTCGACACAGGTTCCGACATATCACTATGTCGTATTCGAACAAACTTTGAAGATGAATCAATTAATAAAGAGAATATATGTAAATTAACAGGTATTACTACTGAAGAAATACACTCACTAGGGACAATTGGACTGGAACTTTCATTCACAGACCAAAAATGCAAACACAAATTTCATCTTGTAGATGACAACTTTCCAATAGAAACAGACGGAATAATAGGAAGGGACTTTTTAAAAAAATATCTCTGTAAGATAGACTATGAAACTTTCACAATATCATTATTCATAAACAATACTACCATAACTATTCCATTGCAAGCAAAAGCTCTTACGTCATTACAAATAAAAATACCACCAAGAACAGAAATAATACAAGCTTTAAAACTAAACCTTAGCGAAGATAGCATAATTTTTAATAATGAAATTAAACCAGGTGTATTTTTAAGTAATTCAATAGCACCTAGTAACGGCATGACCCACATAAAAATTTTAAACACAACAAATAAAGAAATAAACTTAAAAGGCATTAAACTCCAAACTGACTCACTTAAAAACTATGACATATTAGGTTACAATAAAGACAATAACCCCAAACGTTTTGAACAAATACTGAATGAACTACAATTAAATAATAATGACGACTATGCAAAAACAGAATTAATAAACATTTTTCGTAAATATCAAAATATTTTTCACCTTGAAAATGAAACAGTAAACAATTTTTATGACCAAACAATCACTACCTTAGACAATACACCAGTGTATATAAAAAACTACAGACTACCGCACTCTCATACAAACATAATAAACGAACAAGTACAGAATATGCTGGATGACGACATAATAGAACCATCCGTTAGTCCATACAATGCTCCACTCCTTTTAGTACCAAAGAAAAATGTGGAAGATAAAAAGAAATGGAGACTTGTAGTAGACTTTAGAAAACTTAACGATAAAATTGTCAATGACAAATTTCCCCTAACTAGATTAGAGGATATTCTAGACAAACTTGGTAGAGCCAAATGGTTTTCTACACTTGACATGACTAGCTCATTCCATCAAATCGAGCTTAACAAAAACTCTAGACCGCTTACAGCCTTTTCGACCTCACAAGGTCATTACCAATTCAAAAGACTCCCTTTCGGACTAAAAATTTCTTCAAACAGCTTTCAAAGAATGCTCACAATAGCTCTCTCAGGACTAGAATCAGAAGCATTTCTTTATGTAGACGACATAATTGTTTATGGGTGTAGTTTAAATCACCACAACCAAAATTTAATAAAGGTATTAGACAGACTACAAAAATATAATTTAAAACTTAATCCAAAGAAATGTTGTTTTCTAATGGTGTAAAAACAGACCCATCTAAATATGAAATAATAAAAAATTATCCAATACCAACTAACGCTGACGAAGTAAGACGATTCGTTGCATTCTGCAACTATTACAGAAAATTTATACCCAATTTTGCAGATATAGCCAAAGACCTAAATACATTACTAAAGAAATCAACAAAATTCATATGGACTGAACAATGCCAACACGCTTTTGAAGAGCTAAAAAACAAGTTAATTAATCCTCCAATTTTACAATACCCTGATTTTGAAAAACCATTCATTTTAACAACTGACGCTTCAAACTACGCGTTAGGTGCTGTATTATCACAAGGTGATATAGGTCAAGATTTACCTATTTCATACGCAAGTAAATCTTTACAAAAACATGACATAAATAGACCAATAATCGAAAAAGAACTTTTAGCAATCCATTGGAGTATTAATTTTTTTAGACCATACTTGTACGGACGTAAATTCATAGTAGTAACAGACCACAGACCATTAATCTCTCTGTTCTCACACAAAAATCCATCATCAAAAATGACAAGAATCAGACTAGATTTAAGCGACTACGACTTTACAATAATATATAAAAAAGGGAAAATAAATACCAATGCGGACGCATTGTCCAGAATCGAAATAAACTCAGACATACTAAAACAAATGATACCGTTAGAAAACGTCGATACAGAAAAAAGAACATAAGTTATAACAAGGGCAATGAACAATAAGAAACGCAATGAGGAAAACATAATAAAAATAAAGAAAATGAGGAAAACAAGAATAAAAGACGTAAGAACGACATGGAAAAATGTGATTCTCAGAAGCCTGATCAACTTCAAATATGGGAATGCATATCCGTTAATGATATAAAAAATATGAAGAAACTGCAGTTTAATACCATTGAAGAAATAAATGAGAAAGATATATCTATTGAAAATAATATAGTGCACATAGGTCGTAACGATAATTCATCAAAACCAGTTTTGACTAAGAAGAAATTACGTACCCAAATTATAAATAATACAAAGCTAGCAAGATACGGTGAAAATTCAGCGAAACTAGATTCGATACTGAAGAAACTGATATCAAAAATGAATAAAGAGAATATAAAAGAATTAGCACTTGCAAGTGAAGATAAAATATTTAAAAATTACAGTAAAAAGGAATTGATAGAAGCATATGCAAAGATAAACATAAATAACAAGGATCCTCAACTAAAAATATTAATATATAATAAGCCCAAAAGAATCACAGAAGAAATTCTAAAATACAAACTAATCGACGAATTCCACAATGCCACACATGCAGGGCACTTAGGAATAAGAAAGACAATTATAAAACTAAAACAACGCTACATCTGGAAAAACATGAATAAGATGGTAAAGCAATTTGTAAAATATTGTGACAAATGCAACAAGAACAAGCAAACTAAACACATTAAGGAACCACTTACATTGACAAACACTCCAAGTAACAGTTTTGAAATAGTATCAATTGACACAGTAGGACCTCTTCGAATTTCGAATGAATACAGATATATTTTGACCATACAATGCGAACTAACAAAATTCGTTATTGCACACCCCATGGCGACGAAAGATGCACTGACAACCGCAAAAACAATAGTCGAACACCTAATTCTAAAATTTGGTAAATGCAAAGTACTGAAATCAGACAACGGTACAGAATTTGCAAACGAACTTTTGCGTAATATATGTTTACTACTTGATATTAAACAGACCTTTTCGACACCTTACCACCATGAGACAATTGGGTCATTAGAAAGAAATCATAGAGTCTTAAATGAATTCTTGCTAACATCAGCAACTGATTACGAATGGGATAAATGGATTCCATATTTTACTTTTGCCTACAACACGGCACCCCATATAGACACTTGCTACACGCCATTTGAACTTGTATATGGAAGACTTACCATGTTTGCCATCTGAAATATATGACACAAAAGAAACTAAAATATATAATTACGATGATTATGCCATAGAGCTAAAACGTAAATTACAATATTCTTTAAACAGAGCTAAAGAATTAACAATTAGAACAAAAGAGAAAAGAATATTAGAAAATAGATACAACAATAAATTAAACTTAAAGATAGGAGACTTAGTTTTAGTCAAAGTAGGAAATAGGAAAAAGAACCAAAGTCCATATAAAGGACCTTACAAAATAATTAGGAATAATGGTGTAAATACAATAATAGATTACAATGGAAAAGAAAAAGAAATACATAATAATCAATTAAAACCCTATATAGCATTAAGAACTAATGAATAATAAAAACTTATCATTAATAAAAACAAAGTTATATAAGAACTAATATTAAAAACATATATATATATATAATACATTATTATACATTATAAAATTATTCATAAGTTAACCAAAAATATAGAAAAATTAAAAAATTAAATACTTTTATAATTTTTCTCTTAAGGGTAAGGGTGTAGTGTACTCCTTAAGCGTACACTGCATACCAACCACTAATATTGATTTCCCAACATACCGTCTCAAATACTGTAGAGTGAATGCCATACAAGTGGCATCAAGTAACAGTCTAGCGACACCTATGACCGCATTCTTTTACTTGCACTCAGATATCTGGTGACCGTATGTTGACGATAAGAAAACAATGAATAAAAGTAATTAAGAATAAAAATAAATTGAGTGATTCCTAAAATCACTCAATACTAGACAATAAGTTAGATTGTAAGAATAGTATATAAGACATGTAAATTTGTAAATAAAACAGACTTCAATTTTAGAGTTCCAAAACTACACAAGTCACTGTGTTTTTACTTTTTTGAAGACTCAAATATTTTGGCAGTTCTTTTGAACGCCTATTTATAAGCTGACCCCCACACAGCTATTAAAATATAGAATTGGGCTATAGGGAACCTTAATAATACACGTAACATTACATTACATGGCGATCCTGCCAAATTAACACGTTACTTTACATTACAAATGAAAATAAATAAAATCTTTCAAAATATTTGGATTTCCATAAAATTCACACAATCCTGATGCACAATTGTCAGCAGTGGATGTTTCACTAAAAGCGAAATTGAATTTGTTGGTGCTTCTCTACAACAGAGCTTCAATAAATTTATTTTAAATGAAATTTTATTGTATATAGTCTTACAAACTCATTCAATACATTGTTCCTAAAGTATAGATATAAAAGCAATTAAGCCTCAAAAAAATAATGGTTGATTTTGTTGTTTTGGAAATTTTATGATATTAAACTATATTAGATTTTAAAGGGCAATACTCACGGTTTCGATGTCTCAACATAAACGCAAACTTGGTTACCCTGAACGTAAAAGCCATACGACAATCTGATAACAATATGAAATAGAAACGGAGGAGAGTAGAAAATAAACAGAATTCTTAAAATGGAATGTTTGTCACTTCTGAGTATAATATACAATAACATAAAAAGCTAATAGGAAAGAAAACAGCAATTTAGCTGCATTGCATTCGAGGGCATACTTGGGCGTGATCGTTAAGCAATCATGACTTGGTATTGGTAATGTGTAAGAAGAAAAGCAGGTTCGATTCTGAAGGTCGGCAGGTTGTTGAAAAATGTATCATATAGGGACAATCTGACAATTATGAAACATAAATAATAATAATACAATTTAAATACAATATAAAATCACTGATGACGCATGTTCATTAAAAAAAATGCAGAAGCTAGTCTAGTCGGATTTGAAAACTAATAGTTTTTGCAAATTTTAGAGAAAATGTTTATTTTTCTCCATAACCTCAACCTTTCTGAATCTCTTACCCATAACACATGACAACTTTCAGTGCATAGTGTATATATATACCATTAACAATCACAGCTGCTGTTGTTTGCTTGTTAATATATACTAGCTTAAAACCCGGTACTTCGTTTAACGTAGTTTTAAATATCAAAAGATATTTACGAGAAAGTTTAATTATATTTTAAATCCACTTGCATTTATATCACTTGATAATACTTGTTCAATATTTTATTTAAAAAATTGTATTAAAACTTGTTAAATATATTTTAAAAAAACGCATTAAAGTAATTAAATGTGCCAAAATGCTATTTAACATATTATAATAAATGACTTCGCTTGATTATATTCGGATTCAAATCGTCGTGTCAAATTTTCTTGGAAATCGTACAGTATGAGGCTAAATGAAAACTTTTAGAATTTTGGGTTAAATGGGAGTTGCCAAGTCCCCTCACTTATTCATCCCACACTTAACTGATATGAAATCCAAATAAATTGCAATATGAGGCGAGATTCTTCAATTCTGAAGTTTTTGGAAATATAAACTTTGGCACGCTCCTTTGTCCAGCTCCGATCTATAATGGCAGATAATTGATTCCATGTTCGAGTTAAACACGAAAATTGGTTAAGTCGATTAGATGTGAAATAGAAATTAAAATAGAAAAGGAAACAATAGATTCTGATGATATGTATTACGAAAAATATATAGAATACTATATAGGTAAAAAACACTACAAATTTAGTTAAAAATAAATGAAATTTCATTTGATGAAAGGATGACTTATATTTGAGTAAATTTAACACACATTGTAATTCGTTTTTTAATGTTCAAAAAATAAGCCACAATTGAAGTAAAAATGAACCATATATGTAGTAAAAAATAAATAAACATTTATTTGTTTTATTTTTTTTTTTTAATAAAAAATCTAATGTATAAAATGAATGTAAAATCATAAATTGGATCAATAAGTCCTTGACTTTTTGAATGAGACACAGTTTTTTTTTTTTTGCAAAAAAAACTTATTTTTCAAAAGACTCTCCTTTTAGCTCAATACACTGAATCCAACTTTTCACCAATTTTTGTATCCCTTCCAAAACATAGGATTTTTCGATTTCCATAAAATAGGCATTTCTTGGCCATATGGGATCGTTTTTTTTTTAAATCCTCGTTAAATCGTTCCAATAAGTTGGCATAATGTTCGCTGTTTATTGTTTTTCCCTTTTGAAGGTAATCGATGTGGATTATCCCGCGTGCATCCCAAAATACTGTTGTCATCAACTTATTGGCCACGATTACGTTTAAGATCAATTGAGGGCAAACGCGGCACCCATCTTGCAGACAGCTTTCTTAAACCCAACTAATCATTTAAAATCGAAACCACACTGCCATATGAAATGCCTGTGGCATCAATAATCTTACGCACTTTTACTCTTCGATCGGCCAACAACATATCGTGGTTTTTTTTCGACATTTTCGGGTGTATTGACCTCAATTGGCCGTCCAGAACGTTCAGCGTCATTTGTACTTGTGCGACCACAATGAAAGTCAGTAAAGCACTTTTTTACCATTGAAATCGATTGTGCAGAGTCCCCATAGTATTTATCAAGATTTTCCTTGGTTTGATTGACGGTTTTTTTTTTGCAAAAAAAAAAATTTTAATGAGAACTCGAAATTCACTTTTTCCATTTTTAAAAAAATCAACGAGGTTGTATGTTTTGAACAGCTGTTAAACGCAAAGTAAATGACGGAACTTGCTCAAAATTTGATAGTAGTCTACTAACAGGTGGTACTTGATGGAAGCAGTGTTACATTTCATACAACTACGAGGGAAGTTCGAAAAATCACGGACTTATTGATCCGCCCTCGAATTATTAATCATTTGAACATAAGTAATTTTATGTGGTTTGTTCGTAAATATACGGTATTACAACTCTAACAACTACAAATATTTACAGCATAAATTCCCTGAGCGTAGTTATTCTTTGTTGCGTGCCTTTTCCCGTTGTTCTATCCCACAATGTATAAAATGTGTTTTAAAATTTACATGTAATTTTGCTTGTATAATTGCAACAGGAGCTGAGGAATAACAGTCTAAAAATTTAAGGTTGCGTTCGTATTGTCACGTGTTGGTACAGTGCTTACAAAGCACATTTTTCTCAAAGGAACAAGTTTTTAAATTTTTTGTTACATGGAGAAATTTTAACACAGAGAAATGTGAAAGTGGACCAACCAATATCGCTTCGATACGTATAGTGGTTCAAACGAAATTAGATAACACACAAACACTCCTACGATTTTACATATAAATCCAAAACACCCTTTACACTTTTTGTGTTGAATTTTGAAAAAAAAAAAATTACAAATGCTTGAATATAAAAAACTGCAATCCGTTTTTGTTGTCGTGCCTCCAGGACATTCAAAATGCCATGTTAGCATATGGTAACTACACTCATAAAAATTAACCAGTAAAAATAGCAAAAAAAAAGTACCAAAAATTAGTTAAAAATTAGATTGCAGAAAAAACTGCTAAAATTAGCAGATTTTTTTTTACTAAATTTCTCATGTCTTTAGGTTTGGAAATATTAAATAGTCACTGGGGGCTGAATCCGGAGAATATGGCGGATGAGGTACCAATTCTTAGCCCAATTCATGGAATTTTGCCATTGAGACTGCGCACGTGTGCAACTGTGCATTATCTTGATGATATGGGGCCATTTCTTGGCCATATGGGGTCGTTTTTTTAAATCCTCGTTAAATCGGTCCAATAAGTTAGCATAACATTCGCCGTTTACTGTTTTTCCCCTTTGAAGGTAATCGATGTGTATTATGCCGCGTGCATCCCCAAAAACTGTTGCCGTCACCTTAATGGCCGACAAACTTACCTTGGCCTTCTTTGGAGCTGGTTCACCCGGAGAAACCCATTGTTTGGACTTCTGCTTAGTCTCCGGAGTGTTGTAATGGATCCATGTTTCATCCACAGTTACAAAACGACGCAAAAACTAAGTCGGATTGCGGTTAAACAACTCCAAACAATCCTTTGAAGTTTCCACACGATTACGTTTATGGTCAATTGAGAGCAAACGCTTCACCCATCTTGCAGAGAGCTTTCTTAAACCCAACTGATCATTTAAAATCGAAACCACACTGCAGCATGAAATGCCTATGGCATCAACAATCTCACGCACTTTTACTCTTCGATCGGCCAACACCATATCGTGGATTTTTTTGACATTTTCGGGTATATTGACCTCAATTGGCCGTGAAGAACGTTCAGCAGCATTTGTAATTGTGCGACCACAACGAAAGTCAGTAAACCACTTTTTTACCATTGAAATCAATGGTGCAGAGTCCACATAGTATTTTTCAAGCTTTTCCTTGGTTTTATTGACGGTTCTTTTCGCAAAAAATAATATTTAATGAGCACTCGAAATTCACTTTTCCATTTTTAAAAAATCCACGAGGTTGTATGTTTTGAACAGCTGTTAAACCCAAAGTAAAGGACGGAACTTGTTTAAAATTTGACAGTAGTCTATTAACAGGCGATACTTGATGGGAGCAGTGTTGCATTTCTTATAACTGAGAGGGTAGTTCGAAAAGTCACGGACTTATTGATCCGCACTCCTATTAAGTGTGAACACAGAAAATAATATTTTTAATTCTGACCATGGAAAATTAAAGAATTAAATGTAATGTATTAAGTCACTTAATCCTTAGGTTGCAATGGACTGAACAATCGCGAATATTTGTTGTCAATAGTTTTGCTTAAATTTTAAAGAAATTCGTTAGTGAGGTCAACTGTAAAAACAAAATGATGCGTGTTTTATTTTTTGTATGCAATCTTACGTTTATTGATCCGCCCTCGTATATACGATACATTTATGCTGTTTACTCTCTTTAGAAATCAATATAAACCGTAATATTTAAACAATTTAAAAAAAAATAAAGAAATGGTTTATTAAAAAAATTATTTTTCAAATTTTATACCAAAAATTATATTTTAAAATTCGGATTAACATGGCAACCCTGGTGGTCATTTCATTATATACCATTTTTTGTTAAATGTAAAATCGGGTGCCACAGTGGAGCTATGGGTACACATTTGGAAATAAAATTTTAATATGTTTTTTAAACTCGAGAAATATTGTCTTGACCCAAAAAATCCTTAGTTTTTTTTATTTAAAAAAAAAAAAATGCCCAGGTAAACATTTTCATATATGGATCCATAAAGGTTCATTAATATACATTCATGTCCCTTTGGCTGCTTTTTTGAGTTATTGCCCCGAATACACCCTGGAGATGCCAATGTGGGTGTAAAAAATACGTCTCCCAAAAAATTAGGATAATCGGATATCGGGAATACATGCCACATTGGGCCTGAAATTTGAAAAACGGATTACAAGTTAAAAAATGGCTTTTTTTATATTTTCTCAAAAATGTTGATATTTTAAATCGAATTAGAACTCAAAACATTTAGTAATCGTGATTTTGAGTGAATTTCATATTGGCCGTTTTGAAGAGCTACATGTGTTGTTGTTTTGAAGAAGCTAAAAACTAATACATTTTCAGTGATTTTTACGAAAAATAAAGACATCGCAGTTATAATTACCCAGACAGAAACTGCCAGTGGTACAAAAAATCTAGCACTGGCATAACTCTGGCTATCCGAGGAATTGGAAATATATTACTGTTTGAACCCTTGTTCAAGGCGCTATATAAGCGTTTTCCAAAAACAGTTTTGGCAGTATTTCTTCTACAATAATCTATCACAAAAAAAAATCATTGAGCCAACGATGGCAAAAACTGTTTTACAAGTGCCATCGATCCAGCACGAAATTATTAACGACTTAAAAGTCTAACTGGTCAAGCATTTACTTTATAAAAATAATGATGCTTTGTGTAAAAAAGTTTGTAGTCGAAAGATGCCCAGTTCAATCCGGTTCAAGGCATACATTTTTTTTGTGATTTTTATACTTTTTTATACTTTTTTATTATAAAATCGATGTTTATGTTTCTAGAAAAGGTCTTACAGGGCCAACGTTTGTTTTCCCTTTTGTTATCCAAACGATGACAAGTTGTTTCCAGCAAACCTTATGCAAGTGCTGACATATTTGATCAGCTAACTGTTACCCAGCAGTTATCATTTACTTACGTTTTAAGCTATCAAGTATTATATGTCTAGTGGTTAGAACTGTCGTCTGCCAATCTAGCAGCCATGTTTCAAATCCCGGCGGGACCAAAAAATATTATAAATGAACTTTATTTTATTTTTATTTGGAAAATCTTCTTGTGAACCACATATTTCATCGTTTTTCCAAATATTTTAATTTTTTTTTACTCAGTGCTTGTCCAACACTTTTTCAACAGACGGACCTTTCGACTAATGATGTTATCATTTTGGTGTTGAGCAAGCACTTGTTGCCAGCACTTGTACCACTTGTTAAAGTGCCGCGGTGTTTCGTTTGTCTTTTTCTGACTGTGTTTAGTTGTAGTTATTTTATCTGTAAGTTTGAAAACTTTTTAATTAAAGGTATAAAATGGGAAATAGTCTTATGCTTGAGTTGCGCAGTTTTCCCTTTAAGTTGGAAATCAAAAACATGAAATTTTAATATCCAAAGAAGAGTAGATAAAAAGACAAAATATATTTTCATCAAAATATATTTCAATATTAAAACTACCGGTAACTAAGTACCGGTTAATAGTCAATTAACTGTGTTTTTTTTTTTTTGTTTTTTTTTTCTTAACTAAAATATTCATTATACCATATCATGCTTTATGAATATTTTCAAAGAGGGAAAAAGTGAAAAGTATAATTTTACTAACAATGTTTGATATTATACGTAACTTGTTCAAACTTACCATCGAGGGTTGTTGGGATACATATTTACACATCGACAATGAATGATTGTTGTGTAGAAATAATAGATGATATTCAAAAGTGAGGTTACAAAAGGGACTGATAACCTAATCTAAGAAAATGCTCATAGCTGTGATAATTCGATATCATAATATTAATTTTTTTTTCTTATTATGCCACTGGGTATTGTATTCAATGTTAAAGAAGAACACCGTCAACAGGCGATAACTAACGTTAATAGATGATGACATTTAACAAAATAAATCCATTAACTATTATGTAAGTTTTTGTTAAAATTGAGAAGAAAATTGAATGAAATAGATGAACAAGAACATAAAAAGTTTCTGTACACCAAATAAGTAAATTTGTGAATTAATTAAAATTAATTATTCGTCTATTAGATAAGAAGATACAATTTTGAATTCTTTAGTATATTTTTGGAGTTTGCCTTTAAAATATATGCAAATACTTGATATGCTTAATTGATTAAAAAGCACAATTTTAGACATTTTTATATGAGCTATTTCAAATTGATATAAATAGAAGCTTGTTGATGAAATTGATATGGATGCTTCTTATTTTTCAAGGTTCTTTTGAATTGAGATTAACAATGGACAATGTTAAGTAGACTATACTTAAAAATTGTTACATGCAAATTCACAATAAAAAGTTTTCGCCTAAAGTATTGATGGCCTTTTAAGAGTCGAACAATTATATAAATTATTTAAAATGTAAAGGAGTGTTTTCATTAATTATATTTTTGTATCATAGATTTTAACTTTCAGATCCAAATCAATACAAAAGTAATTTAAATATCGCTGATTGGCGAAAGTTGTACAAGTGAAACCAAAGTTTCCCGACATTTAAACTTTCGCAGTTTTTTCCGCAGAACTTTTGCACCGTATACCGAAATTTACTTTTGATAATAGTATTTAAAAAAATGTGCAATTTTATACAGTTTGAGGGACAGCAAGCTAATGTCAGTGCACCAATAAAGGGCTATGAACTTCACAAACATATAAGGAATTGGCGTTTAATGTTTTGAAGATGTATACAAAAATGTTGCGGAATTTAATTAATTGTCCCCCAATTTTTTTAATAAAAACCATGACTTGAGAACATAGTTCGTTGCCTAGTGTGAATCTTAACGACGGACTTAACTGATACAGTACAAAAAATTAGTTTTTTTGATTCTTAGAGATTTTTTTTTTTTTCAAACACATTTTGCTTTGTGACAACTAAAACGCAGTATCAATTCCGCCAAAGCGTGTATCGAAAAAGGATTTTAATAAACTTAATACTAAAATAGAAAAGGCATCAAACCACAAAATTGTTCACGACTTCAAATTTTATGGAGCAAACTAAATTTTCATTACCTTATAGTGAATGCTAATACAAAATTTAAAATTTTTCGAATTTAAAAGTATTTAATATAATTTCCTTCAAATAAGTAACCCTTAAGCCGGAAAAAATTGTGTGATTTCAATATAATCGCGGGTTTCTTTTCAAGTTCTAATATATGCCAAAAAGAATATTTAGTGTATTTTTTGATGAGATCTATAAATTAGTGTAACTCTAATTAAATTCAAACAAAAACTGTAATGTTAATACTTTTAATTTGATTTAAACATAATACCGAGATAAGTTTTGCGCCATTAAAGATAAATTATTGATGCGGATTGTCTTAGCATACCAAACATTGGATAACTAAATAAAAAAGGTTGTTCAAGTCATACAAAAACAAAATTTGACTTTGTCGAAAATTTTTAAAATGTCTCATATTAATGATCAGAAAAAACTGATTTAATGTGATACATACGAGGGCTTATCAATAAGTCCGTGACTTTTTGAATGAAACGCGGTTTTTTTTTGCAAAAAAAAAAATATTTTTCAACATAATCTCCTTTTAGCTGAATACATTTAGTCCAACGTATCTCCAATTTTTGTATCCCTTCCGAAAAATAGAATTTTTAAAGGTAAATAAAATAGGCATTTGTTTGATCAAGAATTTCATCGTTGGAGCTAAATCTTTTTCCACCGAGCCATTTCTTTAGGTTTGGAAATAGGAAATAGTCACTGGGGGGCTAAATCCGGAGAATATGGCGGATGCGATACTAAGTCGTAGCCCAATTCATGGAATTTTGCCATTGAGAATGCACCCGTGCATTATCTTGATGAAAAAGAACTTTTTTCTTGGTCATATGGCGTCGTTTTTTTTAAGGCTTCGTTAAATCGGTCCAATAATTTGGCATAATATTCTCCGTTTATTGTTTTTCTCTTTTGAAGGTAATCCATGTGTATTATCCCAGGTGCATCCTAAAAAAACTGTTGTCATCACATTATTGGCCTACAAACATACCGTGGCCTTTTGCAGAGCTGGTTCATCAGGAGAAACCCATAGTTTAGACTGCTGCTTGGTCTCCGGAGTGTTGTAATGGATCCATGTTTTATCCACAGTTACAAAACGCCGCAAAAACTTTTTCGAATTGCGGTTAAACAACTCCAAACATTCCTTTGAAGTTGTCACACATTTACGTTTATGGTTATGGTTTTTGTAGCAGAGTGTAATGTAATTTATTTAAAATCAAGATAGCCACATTCACACTAGACAGCAAAACACGTGTTTTGCCAAACATGTATTTAAGCTTATTATTATATTCCAACGGTTCTTTTCTATTTTCCACTCATTTTGGCAAAACTCGTGTTTTGCTATGTTGTCTATATTAGTTAATTTTATCAATTCATTTATTGTTAGAACTTAGAACTAAAACTGAATGAAATCAGTTTTAAAAACAAACGACAATTCACAATACTGGGGTACTACTATATGCAACATTTTGGTTTTTGTTCTTTCTCCTTTGAACTTTAATATTTTTGGTATAATTATACTGTTTTTTTCCTTAATTCAAACTGTAGCGTAGAATAATACAGTATGGACAACGAACCTTCAATCTTTTTTGTTTTAAATGTAAATAGAATTTATAAATAAAATTTAAGTCAAATACTGTATTCAAGTTAAAAAATTATTTGTTTACAAAGTTAAAAAAATAATTTTTGATTAACTTTCATAGAGCTTTCAAATATTTAATTTTTAGATTTATTTTGTAAAAGCTATTAAAATTGCTTTGAGCAATTTATAAAAGAAACTTTTTGATAAAAAGACCTACTTGTTTTAAAGGATTATTTTTAAAACTCAGTTTTATTTATAAGATTTCCTTTTTTGTTACAGATACATTTTGTTAAAAAATAAATACAGTTAAAGTCAAAAATAAAAAAAGATTTTAATGAAACATAATCTCTTGATAAACATACTTCAAAGTACTTTTTAACGAAGAAACATTTGTTATTCAATTTTTTTTTAATATGGTAGGGGTGAAAATGATAATATATGGTAATATATGAACATGCATGATTCCAAGTATGAGTATATATTGTTTAACATATCAGCATGCAAGAAGATGTATACCATGTATGAAAGCATATATGTGTTCACTAGAGTGGGTCGCACCCCATACAAAAAAAAAAGTTGTGCCGGTCACCCCCTAGAATTAAAGATAATTTGAAGAAGATTTGAAAAAAATTTTTTTTTTTTTTTTGCCACGCCCCTTGACCCCGCGCATTTGGTTTTTTATTTCCTGTGGCTCCGTTTATAGTACGATCGTAAAGTGTGATATATCATTGTTTTTGGAATGACAACGGCTACATTTTCTACTTTGATCACTTTTGACTCCGACGTCAAATTCTAGAAGTGGCTTCTGGAAACTCGATTTCTACCACCCTAATTCACGAGTTTTTCTAAACGATAAAAAAGTTTTTTAAATTCCATGAAATTTTGTCTTTTACAGTATATATATTTATTCAGTAACAAAAAAGTTACGAAGGTTTAAAAAAAATCAATTTGAGTTTTATTCCAACAATCGTTAACAATAAGCTTTGGTCTTTTTGTGGTTATTGTTTTTGTGGCCATTTTTAAAGTGCTCTCTTTTTACTCATTTTTCTATCAAATATTGTTGAGAGAAACTGTATTCTTAAAAGTATAAACAATGGTTTTTTTTTTAATGTGGTATTCTCCTTAAATAAATTAATTTAAATTTTGGCGAGACTCCAGCTGTTTATACTGCTCTCGACTTCTTATTTTAGCAAATATATACCCCATGCGCTTTTCGTCCGTTAAAATTTAAATTGTAAAAAATTTATTTTTAGTAAAACATCAAAAAAAATTTGCAAAAATATGCAAAAATATGTAAAAATATGCAAAAATATGCAAAACCATGTAAAAATATGCAAAATATGTAACAAAAAATACAAAATATGCATAAGAATATGCATTTATAGCAAAATATGCAAAAATATTCATTTATAGCAAAATATGTAAAAATATGCAGTAACAAATCGATGCCATTTTGTTGCACATTTGTTGATTCGCAAAGATATTTGGTGAATATTGTTCTCTAGCTAACGACAACAGACATGTATTTACATGAAGTTCCGAGCCCTAATAATATGTTTAACAAAAGTGTTGCCAGCTGAATCGGTTTGTGAGTACTATGTGGAGGAGAAAGATAATAGAAAATAGAGAAACAAGTGAGATCACGAAAAAGAGAACATTATCATAGTGCAAAAACAAATGCACACTAGCGCCACAAAAAGACCCAAGCTTATTGTTAACGATTGTTGGAATAAAACTCAAATTGATTTTTTTTAAACCTTCGTAACTTTTTTGTTACTGAATAAATATATATACTGTAAAAGACAAAATTTTATGGAATTTAAAAAACTTTTTTATCGTTTAGAAAAACTCGTGAATTAGGGTGGTAGAAATCGAGTTTCCAGAAGTCACTTCTAGAATTTGACGTCGGAGTCAAAAGTGATCAAAGTAGAAAATGCGGGGGTCAAGGGGCGTGGCAATAAAAAAAAAAAAATTTTTTTCAAATCTTCTTCAAATTATCTTTAATTCTAGGGGGTGACCGGCACAACTTTTTTTATCGACCCGGCCTAGTGTTCACACATGCAAACAAAAAGTTCATATATGGTAATGTGTATATGTATTAGGGTGGTCCTTATTTGTCAACTTGCGATTTTTGGGGCTGCTCCCCTCTTAAAATATTTGTTTGGGTACAAAAATTCACCATGCAAAAAATTAGAGTTCTAGCATAACGGGAAGATGTCCCGCATCGCCCTTGAAAATCGGGCCCCTTGGAAAAATGGGCATAATTTAAAAAAAAATTACAAATTTATTTTCTTCAAAATTTAACAACTATAAAATAATTTTTTTGTTGGGTTTAATCATAACTACTCAGATAAAAAATATTACTTTCCCAGAAAACCGCTAACTTACCCTAACTTTGTGTCAAAAAAATTAATAAATATTTTGGGGGTACCTCAAAGTGACTTTTTTGAATTTTTGAAAATTTTATTCAACAAAAATCAAAACCTGATATTTGCTGTCAAGTATTTTATTAAACACATCTCAAGTATTAAATAAGGCAAGTATTACGGATATCCGTTGCCAAAAATTTTTGTTAGAGCATTTTGATTCTAGCGGATTTCAACGTTTTTTTAAATTTGTATAGACTTTTTTTTTTAATAAGATTTTTGTAATATTTCATCAATGTTATTGTGTATGCTATTTTATATAATTGTAATAACTTTATTATAAAGTATAATTTTTCGTGTTCATAGTTAACCTGTGTTTTCATGGGGTCACAATTGACCCACGTATTTTAAAGAGTCAAAATCACAAAGATGACATAAAATTAATTTTTTTTATGTTTCTAATTGTAATTTATTTACATTTTAAAATTAATTAAAATTAATTATTTAGTATAAATTCAGACATTTGTATTCATATTAAAATTGATTTTTTTGTACATATTCAGGAGTATTTTCGAAAAACGTATTTTTAATTTAATAGTGTAAATTTTTTTCTCTCAAAATTATTATTATGGAAAAGTTTTAAGTTCTAATTTTTACTTAATTGACCTACTCGAAGACTAGAAACGGTTAACGAAATTTTTTTTAGAATAAATATAAATTGAATTATTCCTTTCTTTATTTTATTTTTAAATTTTGCCACGAAGCTGCATTTTTCTTACGTGGGTCATATTTGAGCCCAGGTTAACATGGGTTAACTATCAACAGAAAATATAGTATTTTAAAATAAAATTATTACAATCATATAAAAAGGCATATACAAAATATTGATGAAATATTATTAAAACCTTGTTTTAAAGTAAAAATGTATAAAAATAAAAAAAACCTTGAAATCCCCGAGAATCAAAATGCCCTAAAAAAAAAACTTGCCAACGGATATGCGTAATACCTGGCTTATTTAATACTTGAAATGTGCTTAATGAAATACTTGACAGCAAATACTAGGTTTTTGATTTTTGTTGAATAAAATTTTCAAAAATGCAAAAAAGTCACTTTGAGGTTTCCCCAAAATATTTATTAATTTTTTTGACACAAAGTTAGGGTAAGTTAGCGGTTTTCTGGGAAAGTAATATTTTTTATCTGAGTAATTATAATTAAACTCAACAAAAAAATTATTTTATATTTGTTAAATTTTGAAGAAAAAAAATTTGTAATTTTTTGTTAAATTATGCCCATTTTTCCAAGGGGCCCGATGTTCAAAGGCGATGCGGGACATCTTCCCGTTATGCTAGAACTCTAATTTTTTGCATGGTGAATTTGTGTACCCAAACAAATATTTTAAGAGGGGGGGTACAGTCAAAATCTCGTTTTTATTTTTCGCCCATACAACGAAAGACGACCCTAATATGTATATATGTAATAAAATATATCCTAAATATTGTTCCATATATGATATTAATTTCATTATGTGACTTCATATGTGATTTTATATAAATTTATATATCGTTGACTTGGAAAAAATGCCAGTATTGTTAATGTAAATAAATTAACGTAAACGTAAATAATGTAAGTTAATGTAAATTAAATGTAAATTAATGTAAATAAATACATTAAATAATAATAAATAATACAATGTAAATAATAGTTGCTTATTATTTATATAGTTATTTACTATTTATAATATTAAATACAATGTAAATAATACAACTTTTAAATTTCATCAACATGTTTTCATAATGAACAAATAAAAAGAGAGCAGATTGAGCAACACTGAGTAGTATGGAAACCCACTGACTATATCGCACGCCTAGTTCAGAAGTAACTCAACTCAAAATTTTTAATTTTTCAGATATCGAAAAAAAATATTTGCAACTTTATACTTATTGAAACATAAAGAAAGACATAACTGTTTTTTAGCAACAGTTAACAACAACAAAATACACTAATGCTTTTTTTTTATAGATAAAGAAGTGAATTGTGCATAGTTTAAGCATATAAACCCGAAAAATTCAAATTTTGAGTTGAGTCACTTTTGAACTAAGTGTGCGATATGTTTAGTAGCTTTAAAGTACATATTCCTTTGTTTTTAACGACAAAATATTGTATGTGTAAAATTTTGTATGGAAATGGTCTTGTTGTTCTACTAGTTTTTCGACGACTGCGCAATTTTTATCCAAACACTTTAAAATTTTAAATGCGCTATCTATGAATTAAGTCAATTTATAAAAGTTCAAAATTAAAAAAAAAAAAAAAATTTAATTGTTTGGTGAGCTGTTCGAGTTTTTTGCGAGTAGTAGTTGGTCCTGGACACAATGTTCATCTGAGTGTGGTGAGATTAGCTAAGAATATTCTTTGAAAATTTACTCTTCCAAGAAGTATACTTACCTGTTAGACTTATCTCTAACATTTACCTTTTCACATGAGTTCAAACGGACAAAAAGTGATGTCGATGGTGTCGAGCTTATCGTAAAATACACAGGCTACTCGTAAACGGTAGACTCTGATTTACACTACCTTTAAAAGTACTTTGGCAGAATTTTGCACAGTTTTTTTTTTTTTTTGTTACCTTGCAGAAGAAAATATTTTTTTATAGCCCTACTAAATAAAAAGCTTGCCAAAATAAAGTATTTTTTTTTTATTATTTAAGCCAAAAATATGTTATTTTTTATTTAACTTTTGTTCTTAACACAAAAGATTATATATTTTATGTATTATTTTTTAAACAACAATTTAATTTAAGAATTAAAAAAGTAATTGGCAAAAATATACAAATACATAATAGTACATTTTTAATTATAATTAATATGTTGGTAGATATTAACAATACATACATATGTACGATAAGTTATATTATAAATTTATATTATATACAGTCTGTTGAAAATTACACAAATACGTATTTAAAAACCATATGTTACATTTTCGTTATTTTTTTGTATTTTAATATTATTTAAATATACATTTATTTAGGTTATAATTATTTAGGTCAATTTAATGTTATGTTATTAGCTACTAATTTTATAAAAGTTTACTCTCTTCTACTATTTTGTTTTTTATTGTATATACTTTTTTCAAAATCACAATGCCTTTTCTATCTCAACATGCACAGTGGGGTGTTTTACAAATGTTTTGGAAATAATTCAGACATTTAAAATTGCTTGATCAGATTGCCATGAAACTTCACATAGCAATAGTCAACGTAATTTCAAGCAAAAGTTTTAGAGATGGGATCACTAGATGCATCAGGTGTGCTGGTTAACTAGACTCCAAAGTATGACATCTTTTATAATTATAAAGCTATTTTTTGAAAAACGTAACATTTCTACAATAAATATGTGGGTAACCCAGCAAACCCTAGGTAATACGACTTTAATATTTTATTATGACCAGAGTCTTTTATAATTATAAAGCGATTTTTAAAAACGTAGCATTTCTGTAATTGTTCTGTGATTTCTGTAAATATGTGGGTAACCTAGCAAAACCTAGGTATTACGTTGGTATTACGGATATAGGGTATTTCATTTTTCCAAAGATGTGATTTTAATATAAATTTAATATTTTAATATGACCCGAGTCTGAGTGATATATATATATGTACCAAATTTCAGGAAGATTGGAAAATGTTTATGGGTTGCACACTGTTGACCACTTTTTGCTCTTTTTTTCTCTCGGTTGACCACTTTTTTCTCAAACTATTGAAATTTTTCATATAGAAGTGCGTTGTACGAATTAGCTTTTTATTCCTACGCGCAGAAAAAAACTGGGGTAATCGTATCCAAGTGCTTAGTAATAATACAACTACCTAAGTTTCAAGCTAGTTTTACAAAGTTCTAGTAAAATATTTGAAACAAAAATTGTAAAATATAAACAAGCTTATTAAAGATTTTTTTTTAAAAAATGCATATATTTTACTAGAAATTTGTAAAACTAACTTGAAACTTATGTAGTTGTATAATTACTAAGCACTTCGATAATTTTCCCCCAGTTTTTTTCTGCTTGTACAAAAAAGGAATTTGTGGGCCAAAATAGGTGGTAAGTTCTAATTGTAAACCGACAGGAATTGTGAAGCAATAGCCGGGTAAACTTCCCGGAAATAGGTGATAAACATGACCAGCGTATTAGAAGAAGGTAAAGAGTTTCAAAGGTCAAAGATAATCATTTGAACTCTTCCAGGAGTGCAGAGGAATAGGGTTTTGCCTCTATTAGGTGGTGTTTCCAGATCACATTTTGCATTAGACGAACGAAAATACTATAACAATATACATGTAATACAAAGGAAAAATACATGCAGCCAGTCATTCAGGAAAACCCATATTAGTGTACAACAGAAGGCTAAAATTAATTATATAAGAGTAAAGGTTGCAAATATATCGCTCAAATCAATAAGAAAGCGTTCATGCAATATTCCTTATCATAATCACCAGCACTTAGTAAAGAAACCCCCGATTTTTAGCCTCCAGCAACTAAAAATTATGTTCAAATTACGTTTTGAAAATCCTTCTCATTTGGAATAAAAAAAGCGTTGTCCTCAGTTGGCCACGTTAGTACGAAAACTTTAAGCGATAGAGTTGCTGTTTCAGTGAATGGTAGGACTTGCTTGTCATATTTGTTGCTCCGAAAGGCATTTGTGAGGAAATGGTTGAAATATTCATTAGGGAAGGGGACCAATATTGGCTAAGTGGCAATATCATATATGACTGATCCAAGGGGCATTTATAAGATTTGAGAGTGAATCTAAGCAAGAATTGCTATAGTCGGTTTGCCGTCACCACACTATAAACTAATATTGACCATCAAGTGGTCATGACACAATCCAATTGGGCTTCAACAAACGATTTTAATATGATACTTTTCCAGATGCAGACGTCCAAAAATCTTTTCAACGCTGCTAAAGACACCATCAATATCCGTTTTAAAAAACGTTGGAAAGGCTTTTTTGATGAACATATACTTCAGGTTGCCAAGGAAACTACGACTAAAAATATTGAAACCAAACCGGAAAGGAGGAAAAGACCTATTTGGGCCCCTACAAATTTGAATAAAATTTTAATTTGTAATTACGAGGATGAAAACACTCGCCATGCACAAATTTTTTAATTACAAGTATTATTCTAACTAACATTGAATTATCGTAATTTTGCATAATTTTGCAGAAGTGGTCAAATTGTACAACCTATAAACTTTATCCAATCTTCTTAAATTTTTTCATATTTAGTCTGCAAATATTTTACATTTTATTTGTTGTCTTACAAAATGAAACACCCTACGGAACATATTACATGGCGATAAGTTAAACTCCCCACCCTTGCATTACTATGCTACTTAAATGAAATAACTTCTCCCATTAGTAATATCAAATTCATATGGTTAAATGTTTTTATGGTATAATTAGTTGGTTTCTATTAAAATTTAATATACTAACTACTACAAATATGACAATTTTAAAATAACATTCGATTTAAAAATTCAAATAAAAAATGTTGATAACTTACAGATAAAGTGTAAGTGAGGAGTAACATGTTACCAAAGTAAGTCGATACCAAAGTAAGTCGATACCTTGATGGTTATCCCCTTGTTAAAATAATCGGAATTGAAATAGAAAAGTAACAAGTTACCTCCTTATTACAAAAGTTTTTTATTTTAAGTATCCACACACAAAAAAAATCGTTGCCAAGTAATTAGGAGCATTTCAACTAAAAAAGTTTTTTCACATAAATTATTCAACTTAGGTAGAAACAAGAAAAAAACTTAGTAAAATGCTACTAGTTTTCACATAATTTTTGCGAATAAACTTTATTAGTTTAAATGCTGTATGTAATATAAAATATTTACAATAAAAACTTATTACATTTATACTGGAGATAATATGTTAAGATGTTACATGATTGTACACGGCCTTGTTAAAAAAGTAGTGTTTATAATAGAAAAGTAATCAGCTGCCTACTTTAATTTCTTATTCCCAAACTAATTACCGAGTAGTAGAAAGTTTTCTTGTGTATCTATTAAAGTTAATAAATTATCCTCATTTGAAAATAAAAATTTAGCATTTTTGAAATAATCTAGTCCGCTTTTTTTCTAATAGATAAGTCAAATTGCAAAAAAAAAAAAAGATTATATAAAACTTAAGGAAATCCCACAATTCCCAAAAAACTGTAACAAATTTCCAAAAATGTGATTTTTTACATTAATTGAGGTATTTTCCACATTTGAAACGACGTTAAAAAAGTATAATGGCCTAAATTGGAGCACATGCAGCCGTTTTTCATTTTAAAATTTCGGTGGTGCACTCAAAGAAAAAATTGGTTAAATTTGAAAATTGAGTAACAATATTGTCGAATTCGGAGGGTAGGGTCTGGGGGTGAATAATAACCAACTATGCAATATTAATTTCATAACACGTAACTACACTCACATATCAAATTCGGTTGTCTCAACAGAATTTCATCCAACCAAATTGATTTGGTTTCTGCAATATCATAAATTCAGTTGTAACAACTGAATTCGATTGTTGTAACCGAGTTAGGGGTTGTGGCAACCGAACTAAGTTGGTACAACCGAATTTACGAGCTTGCGGCAACCAAATCAATTCGGTTCGATGAAATTTAAAAAATGTTATAAGAGTGTATATTAGGGTGTATATTAGGGTCGGGCGCTTCGGGTTTCTGATTCTTGGAATTGTACTGAGCAAAAAAGTCCACTAGACCATACGTCTACGGTGAAAATCGAGCTTCCAGATTTTGACTTTTTAGCCGTATTTTGTGAAAGTAACAACGTGTGGGATGGACATATCTCAGGAAGTAGAAGGAACTTATACACGATTATGGTATCAATCTCTTCTTTGGAAGATTCTCTAGCAGATTAATGCATCAATCATATTTGTGGGTGGGGTTGAAGGGGTTAATTTTTAATTTCAAAATATGGCTTTTTTGCCGTATTTTGTGAAAGTAACAATGTGTGGGATGGACATATCTCAGGAAGTAGGAGGAGCTTATCCAAGATTACGATATAAATCTCTTCTTTGGAAGATTCTCTACCAGATTAATGCCTCAATCATATTTTTGGGTTGGGTTTAAGGGGTTAATTTTTTTTGCCATAAAATCAAAATCTGGAAGCTTGATTTTCACCGTAGACGTATGGTCTAGTGGACTTTTTTGCTCAGTACAATCCCAAGAATCAGAAACGTGAAGCGCCCATTAAGATTTTTTTTTCTTCCATACTAATCGCCCCACTCTAGCGTATATGCATCAATCTTTCAGAAAAATATAAACACTTAATGTGATCCTGAAAATTCAGTTAATCTAGAGGCAAAATAGTTTTGCTACCATTTTGACCAAAAACTTAATAAAATAATATTTTTTATTACAATTTTCAAATTTGGAGGAATTTTATTTTAAGCTGGAATAAGCAATTGCATTGATTTTTTCTTTGTTTAGTTAAGAGTAAATAAATTGTTGTCAATATCATCTGCAATTTTCAAATCAATCGGACTTGATTGACCTTTTCCATAGAAGAAAAACCGGTCCAGGTTATTGCAAAAATGCTACATTTTGATTTTCAAATACAGATAACTAATGCCCTTTAGGAGATTACCCACATAAGTACATGTACAAATGTGGTTAAAAACAAATGAAATTTCATTTCAGTAAATTTAACTAACATTACCATTTGTTCAAAAAATTAACCACAATTGTACTAAAAATTAACCACATATGCAGTAAAAAATAAACAAACATTTGTTTTATTTTTTAAATAAAAAAAAAAACTACTGTATAAAATGAATGTAAAATCATAATACAATAATTTGATGTGGTTTGTGGTTTGTTTAAATGAACTACAATTGTAATCAAAACTGAAATTTCTTCTAAAATTACTGTTATTTCACTTAAAACTAACTCAAACAACTACATTTATTTACAGCAGAAGTTCGCTGAGTGTAAACGTATTTAGTATTGGCATATATAAGCAAACTACAGAAATTGTACATTTTTCAAAATCTGTTGATCTATATAAACGTGGCATGATCTCAAAATGTTTGTATTCCCTACTTTGCCGTCTAATTGATCAGCACCTGATGGCACCAGTAGACCCTTTTTTAAAGCTTTATATTGCAATTACTGGCTATGTAGAGTTTCATGACTATTCGACCAGCCAGTTAGAAACTGCTGAACTATTTCCAAAATATTTGTGAAACAACCCACTGTGACATGAGAGAAGTTTAACTTCAATAGCAACAAAAACAGTTAAGGTTTTTGTAAAAATAAGTCAGAGTTAAAAAATACTCACTATGTACCATTTCTTTTGTAATAAATTACTAAATACAAAGTTATAAACATATTTAACTACTATGTAATACATCAGTAGTATAGTAGTTTATGTTCCACGTGCCTACAACTGTCATAATAATAAAAACTTTCGCAAAACAAACGAACATTTTGTAAATTCAACGAAAGTTTTCTTTGTTTTTACCATATATTATTTTTTTTATGCATGGATATTTACTCAATTGCAAAGATTTTTAAAAATTATTTTTTAATATGCCATAGTAAATCAAAGTTTTCATCAAGCACATAGGGCCTTTTGCACGCTAGGCGAAGATATACTACAATCACGCAAACTACAAAAGGTATGAAATGCATGGATAATATATTTAGTTCTATAACATTCGCCACTTCTTTTGAGACCGCTGTCGTTACTCAAACAACATTTTTTTTATATTTTAATTTTTATCTAATATTTTACACATCTTAACTTTAATTTGTATGTTTAAAACACAAAGTATCTCTATTCCTTATATTTCATTTTTTTAAATTTTCACAGTAACTCAAATCGGCTAAACTGAGCCATCGTAAATTCTACAAGTTGATGTTGCACATTTGTCAACTATAAATATAACGGTTCTGATGGCAAACTTATATTATACTTTAAATTGGGTAAAAGTACTCTATGTACGCAAATGAACAATATTACACACATTATGTGTAAGTTGGTACACACAAAATGAGGAAATTTACATTAAAAGTGAACACAATTTTTTTTTTTATTTCAGGGCATATGTGTGAATTTACAATTGTTGCGTCTTAAAAAAAAAATATTTTACGTGTAAATATACATGTAAAATGTCTAAAAATACATTTTAAATGCGGGAAATTTCATAAAACTAAAACAATTTTTTTTTAAATTGATGTTTATTGAAATAAAAGTAAAACATTTGGATGATATTGGGAATTTCCACCAATTTTTGCCAATTTTTGTTTATTTATTTCATCAAGTGAAATATGTATTTAGCAGCCTCTATACCTACTATGACCAATTGCCAGCCACGGAATGATTGTTGTGTTGTACATCCAATAGATTAATAAGCATATGTAGTTTCTCGTAACTTTGGAGATATAAATAGTGATAAAAACAATTCATCAGTTGGTGCCGGTATCGGCATCTTCATTCATATGAATACCAAACTCTTTTCCCATAACGCCCCGGAGTTGTGAGAGCACATTAACTATTTTAATAACATCGGATTTAGTTTATATTTTTTAATTGTTTAATTTCATAACATTCTTGTTCTGCTTTTTCATATTTTGTAATTTATTTTTATTTCAAATAAAAATGACAATTTTTTTATTACTAGTAAATTCACACATTTTGTACGTAATATTTTAATTTACCAACTAAATATAAATTTTACTAATAAAATGTTTAATTTTGAACACAAAATTAGTTTACGTATTAAGTGTTTATAATTACTCACTAAGTGTCATATTACATAAACTTTTGCCCATTTTATAGTAATAAATTTACAAACATTTTTTGGACATCTTGCGAAACCTATAACCACGTAATGAATTAATATTATGTATACGTTTTTAAAGTGCTACCAATTTTTGATCAGCCGCTCACATGATTTTATATTTTTTTTTAGACTTTTTCGAAAAAAAAAATTCTGAAAAATTCTGAAAAAATCTGAAAATATTATAAATGAATGTCAACGCTTCGACATCTTGAAGGGTATTATATTTAAATACACAAAATGAAAAAGGTATCCCAAATATACTGACCCGTAATCATAGTCCCGCACTAATTCGGCTTTTTTATAAAAGCGACTTTAAATTTAAACCCAGTTTTTAACTATTTTCCTATTATTGTCAAAAATAAAGCCATTTTTGAGTTGAACGGGCTCGGCTTTAAGCGGCTGTGACATCAAATAAAAAAAATGTTTTCATACACTTTGTACTAAAATATAAGTAAGTGGCAACATTGAACAACTAATTTTATATTAGCTATAAAAAAAAGAAAATAACTAAAAAAAAGTTTATTTTTATTAATAAAGTCATTGAATGACTTTAAAGTTTACAGTGGCAAGTCCTAAAAGAGATAAATTGTATAATAATTGTTTCCTTTTGGCGCTGATTACATTTCAAGTTTTTATTGGAGCTGAAGAAGCCAAGGGTGATGGAGCCTAATTGGGGTACTGCTGATAACGAATTCCTCTGAAAGTGCATCTCTTTGTATATTTTGGGTTTCATTTAAATGATCAAGTTTTGCAAAATAAATTTCAATATTTTTTTTTTTCACAAAAATTTCTTTGTCGAAAAACAGCTGATTGTGTTGTTATACAAACTTTACGTAGTTTTAAATTTAAAACAGACTTTCTGATTAAAGTATAACTTTACTTGTCTATAGACAGAAAACATATAAAATCAATCACTCGATTTCCACCACCCCTTCTGATTGCAACCAAAATTGGTATAGAAGATGTAAAGGGTGGTTAAATTGTAAGGGCCGATGTTGAATGTGAACCACACCTAAACGCCAAGTTTTTTTCCGAATTTTATTTGACATTTCTCTATTTCAGACTTACTCAATTTGAACCATGGAGAGATACACAATCCAACAACGTGTTAAAGTTATCCAGACTTATTATGAAAATGGGCGTTCAAATCAAAATGCATATCGTGCACTTCGTGTTTTTTTTGGTCAATTTGATCGTCCAAATGTGCGTACAATCGCAAAAATCGTGGAAAAATTCGAGCAAACCGGGTCTGTAGAAGATGTGAGAACACCAGTGCATGCTCGTACAGCTCGTACTGCAGAAAATATTGCTGCTGTTCGCGATAGTGTGGCTGAAGAGCCGTCCACCTCAACTCGTCGTCGTGCCCAACAATTGCACCTCTCACGCTCGTCGTTGATGAACATTATGCATAAAGACTTTCATTTACACGCTTACAAGGTGCAATTGGCTCAAGAACTAAAGCCTCTTGACCATTCCAAACGTCGTGAATGGGCAGAATGGTGGCAAGAAATGGCAACAGTGGATGATCAATTTTCGAAGAAAATCATCTTCAGTGATGAGGCACATTTTCACCTCAGTGGATTCGTCAATAAACAGAATTGCCGCATTTGGGCGAATGAGAATCCAAGAGTGATTGTCGAAAAACCAATGCAACCCACAAAGAGTGACTGTTTGGTGCGGTTTATGGGCTGGCGGCATCATCAGGCCGTATTTTTTCCAAAATGAGGCCGGTCAGGCAGTTACTGTGAATGGTGTTCGCTATCGTGAGATGATAACGAACTTTTTATGGCCCGAATTGGAAGATATGGATGTGGACGATATGTGGTTTCAGCAGGACGGTGCCACTTGCCACACAGCTAACGAAACAATGGCTCTTTTGCGCAACAAATTCAATGGCCGTGTTATCTCACGTAATGGCGATGTCAATTGGCCGCCAAGATCATGTGATTTGACACCGTTGGACTTTTTTCTTTGGGGTTATTTGAAAGAAAAGGTGTACGTCGATAAGCCAGCAACAATTCAAGAGCTAAAGGATGAGATAATTCGGCACATTAACGGCATAGAACCTCCATTATGCCTCAGCGTCATCGAAAATTTGGACCATCGGATGGAGGTGTGCCGCCGTGGTCGCGGCGCCCATTTGGCCGATATTTTGTTCCATACATAATTGAGTAATACCAATATATCATAATAAAATAAAATTACAATAATTTCCTAAATAGTTTGTGTTTTATTCAAAATCAACATCGGCCCTTGAAATTTAACCATCCTTTACATAAGTACAACTTCGTCCAAATGTAAGACAGCTAATCAAAGCGGATCTTGAAATATCGCGTTTCAAAATATGAAAAATATTCGAAAATTATCAACAACTGTTCGTACATAATATTCCATATATTTGTAATGGCTTAAGCTACGATACTCATTGATACCTCGTTTTAAAGCCACTTAAATTGTGGTTTTACTAGTGCACACATATTATTCACGTCTCCATGGCAAAATGTATTGTTTTCTAAAACCGCGCTTCTAAAAGCTATATTTCAGAAAACTGTTTTTTTTAAACTTTGTCAAAAATATATGTTAAATAAATATTATTACAGTAGTTTTGACTTAGCTGCACAACCAACTTCTGCACGAATTTTTGTGCAGGTAAGCCAAAAGCGCTGCTAACTCAAATTGGTTACATGCCTTAAAGTGCAGGTAAACTAAATTGTTGAAAACTGCAAAGACCAGATATGATTTAATTTATTTTTATTAATTGTTTATTTCATACAATAGAATTTATATAAAAAACAACAAAACGAAAATAAAAAAACATTCATAAAAAATTTTATAAGGTTTTTACATACAAATTTATGTAGGTACAAGCGTTAATTAACCAAACTAACTAAGTTAGCAAAACATAAGAGGCAGCTAACGGCGATCTTTTGTATGAAAATAATGTACAACTGCCAAAAACATGAGGCACTTATTTTAAATGCGCAGGTATACACAGTGCACTTAATGAAGGCAATTGCATACGTAATTTTGTAAAATAACAACGAAACCAAAATTTTGTGCAGTTATGTGAAAAGTGCACGTAAGTAAAAGGCAGTTAAATCAAAACTACTGTAGTTCCCTATGACATGTCCAAATCCCTACGTGAAGCTGTTACGGTATCCTGACTTATGAATGAAAATGTGCAAAATAATTAACTAAAAAGCCGATAATTCAGAAACATGCAGGAGTACCACATAGGGATTTGGTGACGTTATAGCAGAATAATTGATAATTAACATATATTTTTTTTTAGATTTTAGAAACCAGTTCAAAAATATGCACATTAGCCTTTTTGATAAATTAATTTTTTTTTTTTTTTGATTCAATTAATTTTTAATTGACAGCTTTTAAAATTTTTAATTAATAAAAAAGTAGGGAAATATTTTTTTCTGTGTACACTTAAGAACTCCTAAAGGATACTTTATTTTTGACTGTGATTACGGCCCACTGACTCTATATTACATTTTTGCAAACCAAAAAAAAACACAAAAGCGTGTCTATCCTCGACCACAAGTGAAATACGGTGTACAATTTGGTGACGTAAAAGATAGTCAATAACTGCACATTTCAATAACTCTTTTAAATACAGCAAAAATCGGTAGCATGTTCGAAAACGGTTGCTTTTTCCTCATGGATGGTAATCGATTCGATGCGGGTATCGGTAAAGGCTACGCTATTGTCGTTTATTACGGTAACGGTATTTTGGGGATAACGATATTTCATTTATTTCGGTATCGGTTTTTTAGCGTTAACGGTATTTCACTTATTCCGGTAACGGTATTTTAGCCGTAACGCTAAATATCGTTACCGAAATTCATTTTCAGGATACCGGTTTTACAGATATTTCCGTAACGGTATTTTAAGGGTAACGTTATTTCACTATTCAGGTAATGTAAGTGAACCCAGATACTTTTAAGCTCCGTGGTGCCCGAATTCCAACGACTGGCAAGTTTATGATCAAACTTTGGGAAGATATAACAGCGATTATATTCTTTTATCTTGAGAAATTATTTCGGTAACGGTATTTTAAGGATAACGCAATTTCAATTATTTCGGTAACGGTATTTTAGCGATAGCGATATTTTAGTTATTTCGGTAATGGTATTCTATTGATAACGATAGTCAGTTTAAAGGGTTTTGAATCGATTACGGTATTTTAGCTGTATTGCCCGCCATCTCTGTTTTTCCTAAACAAGAACCGAACAACTGATTTTCTGTTACTCAGCAAAAGCATGGCAATGACAGGTCACCTATTTGCAATACAAAATAATGACTTAGCGATAATGGGTTATAGCAGTACTTATATGTAATTGCAAAACAATGTGCTATTGATAATTGTTGATTACATAAGTACCGATTTCTTATTTTTTTATTCTAATATTATATTTATTTATTTGTTTTGAAATTTTTATAAGTAATTTTTAAGCGGTATAGTTACCCAGTTAGAAATTGCTAAACGTACAAAAAAATAATAGTACTGGCAAACCACTGCTATTTTTGTATAACCCACTATGTTAAAATTTACCAAAGGCACAACTAAAACAAGAAGAACGCTATTTTGTTTGCAAAGCACGGGTTTTGCCAGTACAACCAGCAAAATTCTTTGCCAATATTGTTTTTACCAATATTACAACCAATTAGAAGCATTATCTAGTTTTACATTTTACTATATTTCACACCTTAAAATAACTGTATTGCTGATTTTTAAATTGTGTTTTATTATACATATTTCTCAATATTAACTAAATTTAAGGTATTTTTAAATTTTTATTTTTATTTTTTAATTACCAACGTTGTGCCAACGGTGGCAAGTTCACTCAAACCAACGGTTGGCCACTGTTATCAGTCTTGTAACAGGACAATACTGTAAAAATTGTTCAACCCACGTTCTGCCAACGCATAAACGACCGTCGCCGAATCTTTTCAAACACTGTGACGGTTGTATTTTTCTGACTGGGTAATTAAAACAAAAAAAAAAATTTAAATTTAGAAAAATTAAAAAACGAAATTTTGGGGTTAAAGGTGTCGGGGCCCCTGGGATCAAAAACCGGTGAGCGTATTAACATATAAGTGTCCCCTAATGAAAGGAAATTTCCTTATGATTTCAAAACTTTTATTATTTTTAGTATCCATGATAGGTAGCTCCCTCTACACTCGTTTAAACCCACCGGCTGTATATAAAAAAACTCAGCGGTGAAATCAACAAAATCCTATGTTAAATTGATGAAAATGTGATCACTGCACAACAAACAAAACCTGTCCGTCAAATGTATTTGTTGACGTTTAACTATTTGATGTAGTGTTATGTTGACGTTGAACTATTTGATGTAGTGTTATTTTGACGAAATATCGTCAAATATATTAACAAAAATTTGTTATGTGAAAGGCGTGGTAGAGAAGAATGAGTGTATTTTCTAAAAATCATAGCTACATTACAAATTTTCAATTTTCTGAATCAGACTGCGCAGTTTCTGGTATTGAACCTTCGTCAGTGACCCTGTTTTTTTGAATAATGTAATATTTGTTATGTTTTTTATTTGTTCGATTGCGTCTATATGAAATTTTCTGTGCAATCACTGACCGTGGTATAGATAAACTGATTTCTAATGCCACATGCACTCGCACTACTCGTTAGACAGAGCGCTTTAGCCCACTGATCTATCGTCAGGTCGAGTTTTGTTGTGATTAAAACTAGTTTTATACAATACACGGTGTTTTTGTTCTTGCATACATAATCTCAGAAGTACAACTCCAACAACACAATAGTTCTATTGTTCAATTTGATTTAATATTTTTGTTATGTTAACAAATATATTAAATCAAATTGAACAATTATTTTGTAGTTTTATTAATGCATTTTATTAAGTTTAACAATGCGCTTTATTTAATCTATTTGTATTTTCACGATTTACTATTACTTTTTAATTTTATATTGCTTTATCTTTTATGTTTTATAAATTTAAATTTTTAACAATATACATCTTTAGTTAGTATATTTAAAAAAATAAGAATTTAATAAAATATAAAAAAACAATAAAATTAAAAATTATAACGAAGTACGTAGCCAAACTATAGTTTTTAAAACACATGAAACATTAAAGTTACAAAAACACATTAATTTATTTAATATTTAAATTAATAATTAATTACATTTTTATATTAATATAAATTGTTTTCTTCAGTAATGACAATAATTAAAATTTACAATTTACATGAAACAGTACAAAATTACATAAAATTTATTTAAAAATAACTAAGAAGCACACACATAACTATCCACTATAGTAACATGGAGTTTAATAATTCACAATTCTTTTGTTAAAACCCATTTAACATTAATTTATTAATTAGTCCAACTTTCACAAATGGCTCTCACATCTCACACGATAACACGAGTAACGACGCCGCAAGACTAAAGCACATAAAATTATTTTCTACAGCTATAAAACTTCATCAATTTAACATATTTTGATCAAATTAACCTTTCTGCCTTTTTTATAAATTCTTCTGGAATTATCAATTGGAATTTTGTTATTTAAATAACAAAAATTTGTCAAAACGACAATTGCTTCGTAAAGCGACAAAATTTGTTGTTTTTACAAAAATTCACATCAATTTGAATAAAATAATTGTTGTTTTGACAATAAATTTTGTCAAAAGTTAACAAAAATTTTATGTTAATTTCAATTACTATTTTTGGTTCAGTGTAGTTCATCAAATAACTATTCAGTGTAAGTACCCAAAGTATCGGAAATTAGATCACGGTGACACAAGTATTGACTTTGTTGTAAAATGCAGGGAAACGCATTAAAAATGAATCAATTGCCCAAAAAAATTTTTTTTTGCCTTATGCGCTATTTTCGAAAACACTTACGCATACATCGAAATTAGAAAGAAAAAAAAATTTTTTTAATCGCAAAACGCAAAAACTTTGGAGAAACCTCCTAAGACCGGCCGAAAGAGGAGAAAGAGGAGAAGCCCCCTAAGCCAATAAATGTTGTACTATTACCTCCACGTGGTAATGCCTGGATACTGACAACGATAGCAACTAAAAAGTGATATAAATAAAATTATATTAAATTATATAAATAAATTTTACAAAAATTACAATTAAAAAAAAAACACGTTCCCCATTTTTGTACTTAAAATGTACTTTCAAATAGATATACAGGACGCTACGTATGATGGAACATAAAAATAATGTAATTTTTGTAATCCTGACGAAATTTCGTTTCATTTGAGTACACACACATATACAAGGTGAAGCAAAAGTAATCCTCCTATCAGAAAATGCTATAAATTTTGCGATTGGCCCCTAATGTCAGTTCTGTTTTGACATTTGTGTAGTAAACACATGCGAAATACACGTTAATAAACAATGTTACGCTACACTGCTCCAGAACGCGGAATATTGGTGACTATTTATTTGACCAATAATCGGTCGGTGACTTTGGCACAACGTGAATTTCGTCGCAGATTTCCTGGCCGTCCAACGCCTACTGGTGAAACACTGCTACGTTTAGCCGCTCGCCTCGAAGAGACTGGCACAACACGAGATGCTGCCAGGCGTGGCAGACCCCGGAGTAGCCGTTCTGCAGAGAATATTGCTGCTGTAGCCGAGGATGTCATGGAAGCGCCGTCGACATCGACCAGACGACGTGCCACGCAAATGGGTATCAGTCGACGGTCTTTACAGCGAATTTTGGTACAAGATTTGAAGATGTTTCCGTACAAAGTCCAGACGGTGCATCAGCTGTTAGCTGCTGACCGCGAATCGCGTGTAACATACGCTCAAGCCATCCTTAATCACCACCAAGAGGAAGATGATTTTTCATCAAAAATAATCATGAGTGATGAGTCCCATTTCCATCTTAGCGGGTACGTAAATAAGCAAAATTTACGCTTCTGGGGCACTGAAAATCCGCGTGTAACCCACGAAGAGCCATTACACCCGCTCAAAGTCACTGTATGGTGTGCTGTTTTCGCTGGAGGAGTCATCTGACCTTTTTTCTTCGAAGACGTCGCGGGCCAAACGGTTACTGTGAATGGTGAGCGCTACAGAGCAATGATCAACGAGTTCTTTTTGCCGCAACATGATGAATTGGGATTGGAAAACATGTGGTTCCAACAGGACGGTGCAACGGCACACACTGCACGTGCCACAACCGATATGCTGAAGGATGCATTTCCCGGGCGCCTAATCTCCCGTTTTGGCGATTTGCACTGGCCAGCAAGATCGCCTGATTTGACCGCTCCAGAGTTCTTTTTGTGGGGCTTTTTGAAGTCGCGGGTTTATGTCAACAAGCCTCAGACTCTTGCAGCTCTTAAAGGCAATATCCGTCAAGAATGTGAGGACCTATCGCCGGAAGTTTTGGCCAAAGTGATGGAAAATGCCATAAAAAGGGCTCAAATGACAATCAACTGTGGCGGCGGCCATTTACATGACATCATATTCTCGACTTGATGTAAAAAAAATTAAAATACCAAATAAAAATAATACACAAGAAGAATCAAAGTTTTCCATTTTTTTTTTAATTACAGCCAAAAAACATCGGAAGGTTATTTTTGCGCCACCTTGTATGTTTCTAGGCATACCGGTTTTTGGTCTCTGGGGGCCCCGACCCCTAAAAACCAAAAAAACCCTTATTTTTTAATTCCAGAGGGGATCATATTTTTATTTCTTTTCTTTAAGGAACGCCTTACTTATCTCAAACTAATCATGATTTTTTGGACATCGCGAACAAAAGTAATTAAGAGAGTAAGTAGCCTGGTAACTAGTGAGAAACCCTTTCTGTGCTTAATTACCTGGTAAAATCTCTTTTTGCTGGGTATGAACACTCAAACCTGTATCTTAATATTTTACGATAATATCATATGATAATACAATTAATAAGTTAATTAAAAATTAATTGAATTAGTTAAACAATTATTTGATAGCAAAATTTTATTTTTAAACATTTTATCTTTAATTGTATAATTTTGGGGAAATTTTTTCTTGTATACGATTGATTAGGTCTTTTACATTAATTTGCCCTGTATCATTTGATCCACTTGCTTACTTAAATCTGTTCTAATGGCACAAGCTGTGCAACAATAACATTACCAACATTACAGCATTACCAACATTACAAGATTAGCCAACATTACAATATTTCATTAAAAGATAACAAAAAAAAAAATGCAGCTGTACAAAAATTACAACTATGTTATATCTTGCGCTATGTATGACATCCCAGCAAAAATTTTTCTTCCAAAGAATAATTCTAATTATACATTGTCATCGATGCTGCATAAAAAGTTCCTAGGAATAATTTATGCTGAAATAACTTCTACGGAATTTGTTTAGGCAGGCAAACTTTCAATGAATCATATTAGGTAAAGACCACTGCAAATGTAGATAAAAACATGTTAAATTTCACTTGAAAAAAAAGACCGACTTATATTTCATTAAGTTCAACTAACATTATCATTTGTTTTTTACTGTTCAAAAATTTAACTACAATTGTATTAAAAATTAACGAGAAATGTAGTTAAAAATAAACAAATATATATTTGTTTTAATTTTTTAAATAAAAAAAAAAACAAATGTATGAAACGAATTAAAAATCATAATAGAGTAGATTGATGTGATTTTTTTAATGAACTACAAATGTAGTGAAAAATAAAATTCCTTTAACAAATGACTGCTTTTATCACTTAAAAACAAAGACACTGTATTACAACTCAAACAACTACAAATATTTACGGCACAAGTTCCCTGAGTGTTCCTTCCTATGATAAGCCAATGTTAAATTCATCAATGGAAATACCAAAATAGAATAGAAAAATCTTTGCTGGGATTTTATAAGTACGTTCAATTAAAAGAACAATTTTCAATCAACAAATTGGGATATCCAAAATTTCTTTAACAACCACTATCCAATTATTTCACACATGGTAAGTTTCCCACAGAGACAAGTACTAATTTCGATGAAATTTGAACATGTGATAGAGGAAACAAAATAAAGAAGATAAACCATTCGTTTACATCCCATCCCAACCCAAGGAAAGTCTACCAGTGGTTTAGTTTGTACATCAGATAAAAATTAATAAACACTGAGGAAAAATTATATTTCTTTTTGTACCCCGGTCTTTTTCCGATATATTTGGCATAACAACTAATAACTTTGGAAAAACTGGTCTTGCCTGATAAAAGCAGGCTAGTTAGTTAAGACTTTAAGTCCTAAAAATGCACAAATTTATCTCTAATTTTATTCTATTTATTATTTATTTTACTCAATTACTTCTAAAGTACACTCAAATAAAAAAACCTATAAAAATTTGCAGAAAAATTTTTAGCTTTAAAAAATTTTAACAGTTATTAGTCTTGCAGACCGTTTAACTAACAAGTGGACCGGAACAAATGATACTTTTGCAAATTCTATATTCTTGGCTCAATTTTTACCAATCATAGATTCCATGCTATTTTTTTTTTTGACAAAACTTGGTAGGAATATGGGTTAAGCATTTTCAGTAAATTCGCATTCTCTAGTGATGGTATAATTAATTGAAACTTAAACGATTAAAATTTTTTCTTAACTCTAATTTTATATATACGAGTATTAACAACTAAAATATCTATAAAAAAATTACAAAAAATTTTGATTATGGGTTTCGCACTATTTTTAAGAATTTTTTAAAAAATGTTTATATTTTTAGACATTTTTGTCAAACTAAAATTTGCCAACTCTAATTTGTATGTTCTTTTTGCTGGTTGAGAGAAAATAGTTAATTTTTGATATTAAAAACACCAACGGATTAATTTTCTGAGTGCTTCCATTTTTACAGTAACGGAAAAATATTGATTTTTTCAATTAATTTTTTTCAAAAAGTACATGTTTAATAAAAGCCTTTTCAAAATATTTGATGGAATCTATTCGACTTCCATTCTGATATTTACAGGAAAAATATTTTTTTCAGATTTTTCGACTCGTTCGAAGATGGTGGAAAACAGAAATTAAGTAAAAAAAACAAATTTTAAAAATAAAAAAATAAATTTAAAAATATAAAAATTTTAAAAAGAAGGTTCAAATACCTTTCAAAAAAATCCATTCCCTAGTTTTAGAAAAACATTAGTTTAAAAGTTATCATGTCGGAAGATTTTTCAGGATTTTGACGATTTTCAAATGCACATAACTTTTTGAAAAAAATGTTTAATTTTTTTCTGGAAACACGTGTAAAATATTTTTTAATGAAGAATACGTACTAAAGACATCGGAGACATCACAGTAAATTTTTAGCAAAAATCGTACGGTCTGACATGGAATGACTCATATGCCTTTTATTGCGTAGGTTTGTTGCTGTCTTATCACAAGTTATAGGCTCTTAAAAATTGCCGTATCTTTAAAGGTACGTTGGTAACAAATGGATTAATAAGTGCTACAAGGAACAAGTATTTTTTAATCGGACCAATGCACAGTGGTAAAATAGGGTCATAACTCTATAACTTCTTTGTTTGTTAATTCAATAACTGAAATTTGGTACATAAACACAGAATGTACTTTTTATCTGTCACCTTAATTTGGGTGCAATAAATAAATAATAAATAAAGGTCCAAGTTACTATGGACATGACATATGGACAGAAAATGTTTTGAAGATGCTTTAATATTTGGGCAAACTATTTACAAATATTGCCTAATGCCTGCTATCAAAAATGATCAAATTCGGTCCATGCATTCAGAAGTATTGTGTCAAAGTATGAAATTTTTTTAGATTTTCATAAATTTTCTGTAAAATGTTATTATTCGGACCTAGTTCGATATAAATTGTTGGTGATAACAATAATAAGTCGTTTTAGTACGAAAAAGAAACTAAGATTTTTTTTTTTAGAGTTGCCAAATAAGAGCAAGCTGCAGTTTTGAAATAGTCGGATGATTTTCACCTTAGAAAGGATTATTAATACAATCATTTTAATAAAAAATTAATGATTTTCAGCAAATATAAAAACAAATAAATTTTCACATATGCACATTACAGCGGTATTTACTAGATCTAAAAGTTAGGTGGTGAGAATTTGAGAAAAATCGGATTTCATTAAACCGTGGCGCCCGCTAACAAAATTTTAACTTTTTCAAAATTTTTGTTAACAAAAATATTTGTAATGCTAAACACTAATATTTAAAAAAAAATTTAAATCGGACTAACAGTTTCCAAGATGTTGCTAGTCGATTTTTGCTAAAATGGATTTTTCCCCTTTATTCTACAAATGTTTTAAAAATTATCCCAAATTTTTTTTATTTTTCACTAATAAAGTAGACAAAACCACTTTTCATCTGAACCTAATTAAGACAATATTAGTTGTAGGATAACTTGTAAAGAGGAACAGAAAAAAATTAGGGCTTTTGTACAACATTTTGGGGCCCTCGAAATTTATACCGATTTTTATATGAAACAGCACATTATTAGGAGACATTCATCAGGTAAAAAAATTGGATTAAGCCGACTTATAATTTTGAATTTAAATTTTATTCACAAAAACGAGTTAAATCGGCTGAACAAACATGTTTGCAATATCAAAATTTATCATCATTGCCCCTAGATAGTTTTTCGGCCAAACTGTTCGGACGGACACTAATATTTTCATAAAAATATGTTTTTTTTAAAACTCCAAAAAAAATATTAATATATATTTTTTTTTATATTATATTTAACCCCAAATACTCAGAAATAAAATATTTGGCTTTTATAAGAGTTTCAACCCTTAACCAGAATAGGCCAAAAAAAATTCAAAAAATGCATTATTTTCAAACAGAGCTTTGAAGAATTCATTAAATTTTTTAATTCAAAGAATGAATTCTTTAACAAAGAAATACTAAAAATTAATTCAAAGAATTCAAACTTAGGGAATGAATGCCTTTGTCTTTTTTTTTGTTTAATTCCTTAAGGACTTAACTTTTTTTAATTCCCTATGAAACTAAAACGATAAGTCCTTATTCAATTAAACAATAAAATAAATTACCGAATAATAAAAACGGAATGAATTTCTAAGGAATTTATTCCTTATTGCCATGAATTCCCTGACTAAAAGTGGAATTAACTAGAATTGAATGACTTCCAACTGAATGAATTAAATAATTTTAACAAAAAGAGTTTAAAAATGGAAATGAATTAATTCAAGTCGAATAGAAAAAAAGTGAATTCATTCAATTCCTTAAAGTTGGTCAGGGAATTCAATCCTATGATTTAATTAATTTCAAAAATGGGAATTAAGGAATGACTTCTTCAAAGCCCTGTTTTTAAAGCTAAAATTATGAGTAACAAATTAAAATAATGTAAAGCTACCAAATATTAAAATAATTTGGGCTTTTTTCTTAAAACACATTAAGAGAATTAAACTAAAAATAATACTGAAGGGATCCCTCAATACACTTAGCGTGTAGACCTATTTAATTTTAGCGGATTTGGAGAAAAGTCAGTATTTTTGTTAAATATATTTTTGATGAAAGAAACAAATTTTACATTGTAAATAAATTTTAAAATATAACAAAATTTTTGTAAAAATGAGGCAAAAAATGGATATTTTTATAATATTATCAACTTTTTTCTGTGTTTGAATTCTAATACTTACCAAAAAAATGTTATTCATCAAAATCACCTCATGTACAAAATCCGTTTTCGATTTTTTTTGTCAGGATTTTTTGCGTCCTTCGATCAACAAGATTTCATTTTTTTAATACTAAAGATTTATTGTAGAACTTAACTCATTTTCAGATGTTTAATTTAAACAAAATTCAGTATAAAATAAATTTTATTTTGTGGCACAATTTTGACCCCCGCTTGAATTGGGTTAACGATGTGCCAATTATTTAATATTTCCGATCTAAAGATCTTTAATCTTATTAAACAATTTACATTGTTAAATTAGTTTCTTTAACCAAAAATATTTTTTTTATTTCAATTTTTTTGTCAAAAATAGTGACTTTCCTCCAAATCCGCCAAAATTAAATCGGTCTACACCCTAAGTAGATTGATTGAAGCATTCAGTATTATTTTTATTAATTCCCATTATGTGCTTAAAGAAAGGCGCAGAAAATTATTTTGTAATTTTGCTTTGAAAATAGTGCCTAGTGTGGTTATTGTCTAGTGTGGTTTGGTCGAGTGTGGTAAAGGGTTCACAATCTCCATCAAATAAAATATTTTTTTGCTGAGTATGTGGGGTTAAATATAATACAAAAAAAAAACTAATATTTATTTTTTTTAAAGTTAAAAAAAAAAAAAAAAATCGTATTTTAATAAAAATATGCCCTTTTTGAGAATTGAGAAAATTTTCAAAGTCTGGTAGCGACCCATAAATTTTTTTTCAAAAATTTTTAAAAAATTATAAAATTTTTTTTTCAGAATCTTAACCTAACCCAGGGTTGTCCCCTTGAAAATTCTACAATTTTTTTTTTTAAGGAGCAGCCTAGTGTACACTCAAAGTAATATGCCGATAATATAAAAACTTTCATATAAAATTTATTTTTACAAAAACTATTTATAAAATTTTAATTTTATTAATTTCTTTTTCCTAATTACTATACTTTAAGGCCCAAAATTAAAATAATTCTAATAAATGATAGACCTATTACTTTGAGTGTAAGTGTGTGTATTTTTTACTTAACATAACTTTATCTGTAAGCGTAATCTTTTCATCTAACATATTGTTGATTCAATATTTTCGCAGTAAGCTCCTTTTTTCGTTGTAGTTGTTTTTGTTGTACTCTCAGTTAACTTCATAGAATTTCAAAGTCTTGGACTATCTAGAACTGTATTAGCAGTCATTACAGTACAACTATTTGCCAATGCTATAGAATTTCCTGCTACTGAAAGATTTGTTGCTGTTTTTCGTACTTTTATGCCAAAAACTGCCACTATTGAAATGCATTCCCTTGAATGTATCTACAAAAGCCCGACGAAAGCTGGCATTCATAAAACAATATGTTATGGGATTGCAACAACTTGATGAATATGCCAACAATTGAAAGAAGCTTATTGTTGTATAATCGACATATTCATATATGGCCGGGCCAATAAACATTGCAACCGTATTGATGACATATAGGGGAGTCCAACATATGAAAAATTCCAATACAAGTACGAACAGCATTTTAACAACACGTTTTTTACTTTCTAAATTCTTTTCAAGATTAGATCTGCAAAGAGATAAAAAAAAGTATAAATAAGTTTTAGAGAATATTTAACTTAATTTTAAAATTAAAGGAAACCTTTTTAATTCTAATTTAGCCCTTACACCAGAGTTTTTATTTTTTAATATCCCAGCCAACAAAATTTTAATACAAATAAAACACTTATTTTTGAAACTCCAAAATTTTTTTGTCAAAAATTACAAAATTTTTTGGACGAAAATGTGAGCTTTCTAAAAAGAATCATAAAAGGCACAACAAATTTAAGAAAATTATTAAAACCATAAAATGCTTAAAAATTTACTCAGAAACGTAATTAAATTTAAATTTGTGAACAATTAAAAAAAGGCTCTTAAATATTGATTTTTAAGCATATCGAATATTTTGTAATAAATATTTTGGTAATCAGAAAAGAGGACTCTTTTGGATGAACCACTTTCATACAAAAATTTTAAATTTTAATAATAAATTTTGACCCAATTTCTGACTCATTTAGGAGTTTGTTTGATGATCAAAAAAAATGCTTTCCAATACAATTTTCGTTGAACTTTTGCTTGATTTCAAATTCGCTTTCAATCAAAATGTTCATAATAACTTTATTTTGGGTCATATCTATCCACGTTATGTATTTAAAGCAAATCTATGCTATAACTTAAATAAAAATTTAACAAATAATGTTTACAACCAAGTGTAGAAAGGATCATTATTTTTCTGACTACCAGTAATGACACTAACTTACGCTCTGAATTACTTTAACACAAATAAATAAGATTTTCCCGCTTAAAAATCAACATATCGCTCATTTACTTCAAGAACGTTACAACTCAAAAAACATGATTTTTGAGTTAATTACGCAGAATTATTCGTTGTATCACGTATCATATTGTGTAAAAAAGTCGTATTGATATCTTGTACACTCACCACTTGAGAGAAATTATGTCGTTATTTTTTTCTTCAAGGTGGGAGTAAATTGAAAACTTTAAACTCGTTTTCTACAAAATCAAAATTTTTGAGTTATGACGTTATTGAAGTAAATGAGGCATCAATTTATGAACGTGAATAAACTCATTCGTGCTCATATATGAAGTTTTTAGAAGCCATACATGTCCATAATTATATAATTTATATATGTTCATAGATCATCGCTCATTCACTTCAATAACGTCATAAATCAAAAATTTTGATTTTGTAAAAAACAAGTTTAAAGTTTTCAACTCCCACCATGAAGAAAAAAATAACGACATAATTTCTCTCAAGAGGTGAGTATACAAGATATAATTACGAATTTTTTACACAATATGATACGTGATATAACGAATAATTCCGCGTAATTAACTTAAAAATCATGTTTTTTGAGTTGTGACGTTCTTGAAATAAATGAGCGATATGTGATTATGTTTATAAATGTTACCTCAATTTTCGTTAATATACACACATGAACACATATGATCCCTTATATGAACATATATGAATCATTTATGAATACATATCACTCATATATGGATGTATGGGGACATGTATGATGTATGTAAAGATGTATGAAGATCCATATATGTCGATTTTTAACAGGGTAGTTAATTTTTCCATTATTTCAATACAAAAAATAATGCGTTACTACTTATTTTTTATCATTATTTTAAATATGAAATACTGATCTAAAAATGTTTGGAAAATATATTTTAAGACTCATTATTTTTTTCACTTCTGGTAAGTACATATATAACTACTTTTTTTTGTAAGCTGGAAAGTAAAGACATTTTGTGCAAGCAATTTATTTATGTTTTTATCTATCAAGTATAACATGTCGAGATAGCTTAGATGGTAGAGCGGGTGACTAACAACCTAGAGGCCCGCGTTCGAATACAGTGTGGGAACATTTATAAAAAAAAACAAATTTTCGGTAAAAAAAATATTTCTTTATTAAATTATTTCGGCGCTTTTTACAATTTGTAGTTATTTGTTTTAGTGTTTTTTTTAAGTTTTGCAATTTTTTTCAATGTTATCAACATAAAAACTTAAAATTTTGTGTGCACCAAATTCATGTTCGATTAAACATTTTTTTCATTCAAAATTCTTTTAATAGATAAATATTAGCTTTGTTTTGGGCTTAATTTATTATTAGTCAATTATTAGAAATATTTTCCAATTTTAGCAATTATAGCTATTTATTTGAAATTTTTACGATTTTATAGAATTTTAATGTTCATTGTTTTTATTGTTTTGTTGCTCGTTTTTATGGTTTATGCATTTATATAAGGTTAGTTGTCTTTGACTGTTTCGGTAGCCATTTTTTACTACCATTATATTTATTTTATCAATTGCAAACATGAGTACATATTTAGGCATTTTTATGACAAATACAGTCATGGCTATCAGGGAAGCCTGCAGACTCCTGTCTGAAAGGGGGGCTCGAGGGACAGTTGGCATCTTCGCCGATAGCCAAGCGGCTTTAATGTCCCTGAGCTCGTACGTCACATCCTCTGCTCCCTTTGGTCAGTGCAGGGAGGAACTGTCCAGGCTAAGCTGTCTATCCCAAGTTACTCTAGTTTGGATCCCCGGCCACAGAGACCTCTACGGTAATGAAAGGGCAGACGAATTGGCAAGGGCAGGATCTGCCTTAAACGTCTCCACATCGGTGTCAGTCGCTGCACCGCTGGGGACTGTTAAGGGGGAAATTTTCCGGCACTTTTTTCGCAGGGCGGGGGACAGGTGGCATAATTTGGATACCTGTAGGACCGCGAGACTTACGTGGCCCAACTACGACCTAGTGCGTACAAACTCTCTCCTGAGCAGGAGCAGGAGGGATGTCTCGAGGCTGACGGCTGTTCTGACCGGTCACTGGCTGATTGGTAGGCATGGCATTAGACTTGGGATTGTACGCGGTTCGCATTGTCGCAGCTGCGGCATACCGGGCGAGGAGGAGACTGTGGAGCATCTTCTCTGCGATTGTCCGGCGCTGCAGAATATTCGACTCCGGATCTTGGGTGACCATATACTGGACGACCTCTCGGTAATATCACGTGTGGGATTCGGTGATCTCATACGTTATCTTAACCAAACGGGGTGGGTCTAGTACTCCGGATACCAGTTCCTTACGGGTAGTGTGGTCTCTTCAAAACGGAGTCGCTTTTTGACTCTACTTGATGCTCACGAGTAGCGTGAGCTGCCACTTAAACCAACCAAACAACCAACTATCGGCTGTTTAACTACATTTGTAGTCATTTTAACTGTAATTGTTAGTCAGTTCTACCTTTTTAATTTCCTGAGTGAGCAAATATAAAATAAATGAGAATTGAAAATGAAAATTATTCAAGTTCGAGGCCATATACTCTATATTTCTTCATTAGGATATTGTCCTAACAAATAATCTATAGAGTTTTTGTTTTCAAATTTATTATTTGACCCTTTCAGGAATGTGTTGATAGATCTATTTCGGGAATTTTCTAGGTTCCCATCATCAGAACACGTTTTGAAATCGGTAACAATCCCATGCCAAACCTCAAACATTCATATGAACTAGTTTACTCACTACATGAGAACTAATATACATATGAGTTTGAAATTAAAGATTATAACCATTGATCAAAAATAAATTGAAAACTTGTTTGATGTGCAAGATCCACCTCTGGTGGATATTCAATACACGTTTTTTTTTTTGTTTCTCTCTCATTTTTTATATTTTGTTAAGTTAGTTAACAAAACAGGGAAAGTAAACTAGGCGGTACTTTGCCTTTTTTCACAAGTTTGTTATAATTTTTATTAAAAATAAAAATTATGTTTTTTCGACCTTTAATTGTGCAATGAAAATGAAAATTATTCAAGTTCGAGGCCATATACTCTATATTTCTTCATTAGGATATTGTCCTAACAAATAATCTATAGAGTTTTTGTTTTCAAAATTTATTATTTGACCCTTTCAGGAATGTGTTGATAGATCTATTTCGGGAATTTTCTAGGTTCCCATCATCAGAACACGTTTTGAAAGCGGTAACAATCCCATGCCAAACCTCAAGCATTCATATGAACTAGTTTACTCACTACATGAGAACTAATATACATATGAGTTTGAAATTAAAGATTATAACCATTGATCAAAAATAAATTGAAAACTTGTTTGATGTGCAAGATCCACCTCTGGTGGATATTCAATACACGTTTTTTTTTTTGTTTCTCTCTCATTTTTTATATTTTGTTAAGTTAGTTAACAAAACAGGGAAAGTAAACTAGGCGGTACTCTGCCTTTTTTCACAAGTTTGTTATAATTTTTATTAAAAATAAAAATTATGTTTTTTCGACCTTTAATTGTGCAATGAAAATGAAAATTATTCAAGTTCGAGGCCATATACTCTATATTTCTTCATTAGGATATTGTCCTAACAAATAATCTATAGAGTTTTTGTTTTCAAATTTATTATTTGACCCTTTCAGGAATGTGTTGATAGATCTATTTCGGGAATTTTCTAGGTTCCCATCATCAGAACACGTTTTGAAAGCGGTAACAATCCCATGCCAAACCTCAAGCATTCATATGAACTAGTTTACTCACTACATGAGAACTAATATACATATGAGTTTGAAATTAAAGATTATAACCATTGATCAAAAAATAAATTGAAAACTTGTTTGATGTGCAAGATCCACCTCTGGTGGATATTCAATACACGTTTTTTTTTTTGTTTCTCTCTCCTTTTTTATATTTTGTTAAGTTAGTTAACAAAACAGGGAAAGTAAACTAGGCGGTACTCTGCCTTTTTTCACAAGTTTGTTATAATTTTTATTAAAAATAAAAATTATGTTTTTTCGACCTTTAATTGTGCAATGAAAATGAAAATTATTCAAGTTCGAGGCCATATACTCTATATTTCTTCATTAGGATATTGTCCTAACAAATAATCTATAGAGTTTTTGTTTTCAAATTTATTATTTGACCCTTTCAGGAATGTGTTGATAGATCTATTTCGGGAATTTTCTAGGTTCCCATCATCAGAACACGTTTTGAAAGCGGTAACAATCCCATGCCAAACCTCAAGCATTCATATGAACTAGTTTACTCACTACATGAGAACTAATATACATATGAGTTTGAAATTAAAGATTATAACCATTGATCAAAAAATAAATTGAAAACTTGTTTGATGTGCAAGATCCACCTCTGGTGGATATTCAATACACGTTTTTTTTTTTTGTTTCTCTCTCATTTTTTATATTTTGTTAAGTTAGTTAACAAAACAGGGAAAGTAAACTAGGCGGTACTCTGCCTTTTTTCACAAGTTTGTTATAATTTTTATTAAAAATAAAAATTATGTTTTTTCGACCTTTAATTGTGCAATGAAAATGAAAATTATTCAAGTTCGAGGCCATATACTCTATATTTCTTCATTAGGATATTGTCCTAACAAATAATCTATAGAGTTTTTGTTTTCAAATTTATTATTTGACCCTTTCAGGAATGTGTTGATAGATCTATTTCGGGAATTTTCTAGGTTCCCATCATCAGAACACGTTTTGAAAGCGGTAACAATCCCATGCCAAACCTCAAGCATTCATATGAACTAGTTTACTCACTACATGAGAACTAATATACATATGAGTTTGAAATTAAAGATTATAACCATTGATCAAAAAATAAATTGAAAACTTGTTTGATGTGCAAGATCCACCTCTGGTGGATATTCAATACACGTTTTTTTTTTTGTTTCTCTCTCATTTTTTATATTTTGTTAAGTTAGTTAACAAAACAGGGAAAGTAAACTAGGCGGTACTCTGCCTTTTTTCACAAGTTTGTTATAATTTTTATTAAAAATAAAAATTATGTTTTTTCGACCTTTAATTGTGCAATGAAAATGAAAATTATTCAAGTTCGAGGCCATATACTCTATATTTCTTCATTAGGATATTGTCCTAACAAATAATCTATAGAGTTTTTGTTTTCAAATTTATTATTTGACCCTTTCAGGAATGTGTTGATAGATCTATTTCGGGAATTTTCTAGGTTCCCATCATCAGAACACGTTTTGAAAGCGGTAACAATCCCATGCCAAACCTCAAGCATTCATATGAACTAGTTACTCACTACATGAGAACTAATATACATATGAGTTTGAAATTAAAGATTATAACCATTGATCAAAAAATAAATTGAAAACTTGTTTGATGTGCAAGATCCACCTCTGGTGGATATTCAATACACGTTTTTTTTTTTTTGTTTCTCTCTCATTTTTTATATTTTGTTAAGTTAGTTAACAAAACAGGGAAAGTAAACTAGGCGGTACTCTGCCTTTTTTCACAAGTTTGTTATAATTTTTATTAAAAATAAAAATTATGTTTTTTCGACCTTTAATTGTGCAATGAAAATGAAAATTATTCAAGTTCGAGGCCATATACTCTATATTTCTTCATTAGGATATTGTCCTAACAAATAATCTATAGAGTTTTTGTTTTCAAATTTATTATTTGACCCTTTCAGGAATGTGTTGATAGATCTATTTCGGGAATTTTCTAGGTTCCCATCATCAGAACACGTTTTGAAAGCGGTAACAATCCCATGCCAAACCTCAAGCATTCATATGAACTAGTTTACTCACTACATGAGAACTAATATACATATGAGTTTGAAATTAAAGATTATAACCATTGATCAAAAAATAAATTGAAAACTTGTTTGATGTGCAAGATCCACCTCTGGTGGATATTCAATACACGTTTTTTTTTTTTTGTTTCTCTCTCATTTTTTATATTTTGTTAAGTTAGTTAACAAAACAGGGAAAGTAAACTAGGCGGTACTCTGCCTTTTTTCACAAGTTTGTTATAATTTTTATTAAAAATAAAAATTATGTTTTTTCGACCTTTAATTGTGCAATGAAAATGAAAATTATTCAAGTTCGAGGCCATATACTCTATATTTCTTCATTAGGATATTGTCCTAACAAATAATCTATAGAGTTTTTGTTTTCAAATTTATTATTTGACCCTTTCAGGAATGTGTTGATAGATCTATTTCGGGAATTTTCTAGGTTCCCATCATCAGAACACGTTTTGAAAGCGGTAACAATCCCATGCCAAACCTCAAGCATTCATATGAACTAGTTTACTCACTACATGAGAACTAATATACATATGAGTTTGAAATTAAAGATTATAACCATTGATCAAAAAATAAATTGAAAACTTGTTTGATGTGCAAGATCCACCTCTGGTGGATATTCAATACACGTTTTTTTTTTTTGTTTCTCTCTCATTTTTTATATTTTGTTAAGTTAGTTAACAAAACAGGGAAAGTAAACTAGGCGGTACTCTGCCTTTTTTCACAAGTTTGTTATAATTTTTATTAAAAATAAAAATTATGTTTTTTCGACCTTTAATTGTGCAATGAAAATGAAAATTATTCAAGTTCGAGGCCATATACTCTATATTTCTTCATTAGGATATTGTCCTAACAAATAATCTATAGAGTTTTTGTTTTCAAATTTATTATTTGACCCTTTCAGGAATGTGTTGATAGATCTATTTCGGGAATTTTCTAGGTTCCCATCATCAGAACACGTTTTGAAAGCGGTAACAATCCCATGCCAAACCTCAAGCATTCATATGAACTAGTTTACTCACTACATGAGAACTAATATACATATGAGTTTGAAATTAAAGATTATAACCATTGATCAAAAAATAAATTGAAAACTTGTTTGATGTGCAAGATCCACCTCTGGTGGATATTCAATACACGTTTTTTTTTTGTTTCTCTCTCATTTTTTATATTTTGTTAAGTTAGTTAACAAAACAGGGAAAGTAAACTAGGCGGTACTCTGCCTTTTTTCACAAGTTTGTTATAATTTTTATTAAAAATAAAAATTATGTTTTTTCGACCTTTAATTGTGCAATGAAAATGAAAATTATTCAAGTTCGAGGCCATATACTCTATATTTCTTCATTAGGATATTGTCTAACAAATAATCTATAGAGTTTTTGTTTTCAAATTTATTATTTGACCCTTTCAGGAATGTGTTGATAGATCTATTTCGGGAATTTTCTAGGTTCCCATCATCAGAACACGTTTTTGAAAGCGGTAACAATCCCATGCCAAACCTCAAGCATTCATATGAACTAGTTTACTCACTACATGAGAACTAATATCATATGAGTTTGAAATTAAAGATTATAACCATTGATCAAAAAATAAATTGAAAACTTGTTTGATGTGCAAGATCCACCTCTGGTGGATATTCAATACACGTTTTTTTTTTTTGTTTCTCTCTCATTTTTTTATATTTTGTTAAGTTAGTTAACAAACAGGGAAAGTAAACTAGGCGGTACTCTGCCTTTTTTCACAAGTTTGTTATAATTTTTATTAAAAATAAAAATTATGTTTTTTCGACCTTTAATTGTGCAATGAAAATGAAAATTATTCAAGTTCGAGGCCATATACTCTATATTTCTTCATTAGGATATTGTCCTAACAAATAATCTATAGAGTTTTTGTTTTCAAATTTATTATTTGACCCTTTCAGGAATGTGTTGATAGATCTATTTCGGGAATTTTCTAGGTTCCCATCATCAGAACACGTTTGAAAGCTCCCTTGGGTAACACTCCCATGCCAAACCTCAAGCATTCATATGAACTAGTTTATCACTACATGAGAAACTAATAACATATGAGTTTGAAATTAAAGATTATAACCATTGATCAAAAAATAAATTGAAAACTTGTTGATGTGCAAGATCACCTCTGGTGGATATTCAATACACGTTTTTTTTTTTTTGTTTCTCTCTCATTTTTTTATATTTGTTAAGTTAGTTAACAAAACAGGGAAAGTAAACTAGAGCGGTACTTTGCCTTTTTTCACAAGTTTGTTATCATTTTTATTAAAATAAAAATTATGTTTTTTCGACCTTTAATTGTGCAATGAAATGAAAAATTATCAAGTTCGAGGCCATATACTCTATATTTCTTCATTAGATATTTTGTCCTAACCAAATAATCTATAGAGTTTTGTTTTCAAATATTTATTATTTGACCCTATTTCAGGAATGTGTTGATCGAATCTATTTCGGGAATTTTCTAGGTTCCCATCATC
>CM037852.1:239266463-239407477 GCA_021234595.1 Delia radicum
TCATTATTTTACTTCGGTGGGGTTAAGTGCTATGGGAACACCGAAGGTGGGAGCTGCGATACATATGAGGGATAGAAAACTCATACATATTATTTTTCTAAATGATGTTGCCGTCACCGGGAATCGAACCTGGGACCATCTGTGTAACAGTTCAACGCGCTAACCATTACACCACAGCTCCCATATAAATAAATAATAAAATTTTTAATTATTTCAAATATTAATGATAAAATCAGATAAAATTAAAATATATTAATTTTTAATAGAAAATAACAAAATATAAGCAAACTGAAAGTGAGTACTTTAAGCAACAATTTTTTATCAATATGTTGCAATCACTTTTTAGTTTAAAAAAAATGTTTTCAATTGCTTGCCCGAGTTTGCTATTTTGTTGCTCAGAGGCGTGGGAAGTGTAGTCTCTTCATTTGTATATACTCTTTGGTGCGGGCCATTAAGGGGAAAGAATTTTCTACTCTAAACCATCATTTTATTACGTTCTTACCGAAAGTTTCAAAATAGACCTTATCAAACTTCAAAATATTTTTTTTTCCAGAATATTTGGTCTTTATTCGGTAATCTGCATAATCGGCATGCTTCTTTTATTTGTCAAGTATCTGCATAGAGAAAATTTTAGTGGACGAAAAATAATGAAAATTTTCAGTAAACAACTTCATTGCATCTATCCAAAAGTTCATTAATAACATGTCGAGAGTTTGCTCAGTGTAGTATCTGAAAGAACAATTTGACCAAAAAATATATTTGAACATTTTTTTGGCATTGGAGCCATTGTGAAACAAGTCTCGATATTGCACTAACAAGGGATCTACCCCCACAGCTTACACGCCGATTTGAATGAAACTCCAATATGTTATAGAGAATCAAAAACTAGGAGTTATGGGTTTTTTAAAGTACCATCTCGAAAGCTTAAGGGTTAAAAAATTAAAAAATTAAGGCAGTATAGACAAGTTTCGATATTACACTAACAAGGGAACTCTGCCAACGCTTACACGCTGATTTAAATGAAACTCGGATATGTTATAGAGAATCAAAAACTAGAAGTTACGGATTTTTTATGTGTCATCTCAAAAGCTTAAAGGTTAAAAAGTAGAGTCAAAAATTACTCTTTTTTTACATTTTCAGGGTATTAATTGTTAAGAAACCATATGCAAATTTGGTATCGATAAAAGAGATTTTAGAGACGCATCCACTAATATATTTTTTCTTGTTGTTGGTGTAAAAATTACTAATTTAAAGGCGCCTTATATGGATGGGAATATATACTATTATTACGACCAAATTCACATACCTTAATAATGGTTACATTTAAGTGGACACTTTTTTTATATTCTGGCTATTTCAAAAAAATTCGGTTTTTACCAAAAAAAACAGTTTTTTTTTTTTTTAAGACACGCTAACTTTTCAAAAATATTCAATACTACTTACATATATTTAAAACTTTGGACGAAGTACACAAAATACACACAAAGTACACAAAAAAAGAGCAAAAATGCTTTGTGTCCCAAACATACTCAATATTCATATCAAACTTCATATTTTTAAAAGTTATTTAACTTTGTTTACATTTTAGTTGTTTATCTGCAAATTTAAGACATGTTACTATACAAAAAGTGGTAAAAAATACATATTGCTGTTATTTTTTTTATAAATTTTTCAAAAATATATAACACAATACAATAATGTTCAAAACTTTCTCCAAAATACCCAAAAATTTAGTTTTTGCTAATTTTATTTATTAACTTCCTAGCAAAAAATTTCCAAAAAGGTAAGCGGGTTTGTAATCAAGCATTTTGGGCAGAACGCATTCCTTACTAGATTACCTACTCGATTCTTTTAAACAGGACGTGAGACTAAAATAATTGATTCCTTAGAATTGATTATTTTTTTTACCGAAGAACCATTTACTTTATATTTTTAAGAACTACATACATTTTTTAATAAAGAAATAGTTCCATTGTAAAACTACGAAGCACTTACACAAAAAAAAAATAAATAGTTCCCTAGAAAAAATAAGAAGTACTTACATTTAAAAAAAAGAAATAGTTCCATAGGTAAATTCAACTTTTACTCACACGTTATTCTCCTAAGTCACTCAAATATAACGATCAAAACTCATACGGAAATAAAATCCTAAAAAGTGAAACATCGAAGTGTTATTATAACATGGGTTTGTCATAATTTTGGAGCTATAAACCACGAAAATATAAATTTTTCAAAAAAAAGAACGATTCAAAATTGAAAAACAAAAATATGACTCACGCACAATCACCCTCGAAAATTTTTTTTACACTCACTCACGGTAACGTCAGTAATTTCAACTTCCACTCACAATTTTCTGCTCACGTGCGCTTCCCTAATTTATACCTAACCACAGTTTAACAAAATTGAGGCAACATGCAATTTCTGTTTTTAGTATTATTTTCCTGCAAATAAAAATTTGTTTGAAAAAATATATAAGATAAATTCTTTAAAATTGTATAAATTCTTTTTTCAAAATGAGGAACTACTTTCAATGACGTCCTTTTATTCAGAAAAAGTATATGATTAATCTTGATTACAAAAAGTTAAACATATAAGTTAATAACATTGTTATTTTCTTTTAAGTAAATAATTACTTTGTTATTGATTTCATGCTTTCTAGTTTAAATTTAAAGAATTGATTACAATACTACTTGCTTTTTTGACTCTATCGTTGGAATGAGTTTGGTATTGCAGTTACTAAATTTGGCAATGAGATATGTAAGCAAGTGTGGGCATCACCTTCTTTTTGGAATGTGTAATTTTTTCCTGGGTTGTGTGTCCAAAAACATAGGAATATGCATGTTCATAAAACACCGCTGGCAAGGCATTTTGGCAACTGGTACAAGGGCTGGCAACAAGTGCTTTCCCAATCCCAAAATTATGACATCATTAGACAAATGTCAGTGAAAATATCAAACATTGCCAAAATGTTGGTAAAACCACGAAATAGGTGGTCCAAAAATGTATTTTTCAAAATGAAATTTAATAAAAGTTCATGTATAATTTGTTGGGCCGCTCTGGGATTTGAACCCAGGCCGCCAGATTGACAGCCGACAGCCCTAATCACTGACGCAACGAGATATATAATACTTGATAACTTAAAACGTAAGTAAATGATACTTGCTGGGTACAGTTGGCTGCTTAAATATTTCAGCACTGGCATAAGGTTTGATGGAAACATGTTGCCAACATTGGAAAACAAAAAAAGTCTGTCTTAAAAGAGCTTTTCCAGAGACAAAAAAAAATTAGTTTTATATGAAAACAAAATTAAAAAGTAAAATAAATCACAACCGGGTTTGAACTCGGAACCTTCCGACTAGAATTTTTGCTTAAATAAATATTTTATTTTGATTTATTCATTTAGATATTTATTATAATTAAAATTACAATAAATCTGAAAGCTAAAGCACTAGCACTAGCAACTAAGGCTATCGGCTTAACTTTTAACAAAATATAATAATCCTCAAAATAAATGTTTTACCAGTGGTTATACTTCTGAGCCATTGGTAATTTCTGACTGGCTATTTGAGATAATATTTTTTTAAAGTTTCTACTTTGATTTTGCTTAATTAATGTGAGGTAATATTTTTTTAAAGATTCTACTTTCATTTTGCTTAATTAATGATAAAATTTAATATTTAATTAAAAAAAGTATAGATTTTTATGTTTAATACCTTTCATTTCGATTTACACGATTTTTCATACAAAATTGTTCGTAATCGAAGAACATGATATTTCCAGGAAGGTGTCTATCGTGTATATCAAGGGATATATGTACTATTGTTAAAACTTTTGAAAAGGCTTTAAAGGTCAATATAAATTTAAGAAATTAGTATCATATTAAAAGAGAAACAAACAAAGCATAAAATAAAGTTCAAGGTGGTTTGACATTGTTTAGATGCTGCTTCATACAAAACAATAAAAGTTTACAAAAAGTGTCCAAAAAGTGTCCAAAAAGTTTGCTTAACTAAAATACGTTAACGTATTCCAATACACAGTGGGAAATATCACAAAATTTTTGGCAATAAATTGGCCATTTCTTACTTAGTGCCCCGATTGTAATAAAATATGTTACGGGCATAAGTGACGTAATATCGAGCTTAAGTTTTGACTTTGAACCTTCAAATGTTTGCCTAATTTTAATCTCTCAAATGATCTGTTAAATAGTAAATGTCAAAATATATTTTTTCGAAGTTAAGGCTTCCAGCGCTAGTTTTGCAATGCCATTTTTTTGGATGACGTGGTGATTATTAATCCGCACGAATAATTTCTCTTTTATTTGAAAAATATTCTAAATTGAATTCTTTAATTATTTAAACTCTAGTCGTTTTCATACCAAAAACTGAGTTTGTGTATTTGTATTACTTTTATTATATTATAATTCAATTAAATTTGTCTGCATTTATAGGAATTTTAATATAATGAACGTTGACTGTGAAATAAATTGAATTTAGTTGAAATCAATTGTCTTCTTTATTCAAAATCCCGTGGAAATCATTAGCGAATCGCTTTCCTCTCCCACAGACAGATAAAAATTCAGCTATTTTCCAACTGAAATTCAGTTGCTAAGAATAAAATTCGGTTTTTTACGAATTTCAGTCGGTTGGCACAACTAAACATTCGTTTTCACAACAAAATTAGGTTAATTCAACTGAATTTTAGTTACAACACCCAAAATATTTGTGAGATTGCTTACAGCAAATCATAAATTCGGAAATAACTTTCACATTGATTTAAAAGTCTATTAAAGTCAAAAAGATTATTGGATTATGTCTATTAATAAATAGTTCATTGAATGGCGAAAATTTACATTTCAACACAAACTAAGTTTTTACCTTCCTATCATCATCACCCAAGTTTTTGTTCTACCAAGAGTTGTAAATGCGATTCTCTTTTAAAGTATCGTAATGTACAGCAAAGTTTCATTCCAATAATACCAAACAAACACTTATTAGATGATCCCCTATAAAAATATTTCTCATAGGTATTTACAACCGCTTCCGCTACCTAATTGGAGGGAGGCGTACACAATTTTTAGCACTTTATATATTTGCCTTAAAAATATATCAACTTTAGAAGCGGATTGGTGGGAAGTGTATATAGAAATCGAAAATTTGTTTAACACAAGTCGATTTTATATAAAAAATACCTTTTAGCATAGCATTCAAACTAGGGTTATAACTTTAAAAAAAAAAAAAAAAAAAAATGGCCACCATGCTTGTGCACCATATTGTACTGATAATAAAAATCGTTTTTTGTAGTCAATTCGGAACAAAAACCTTCCACACCAAATCGAATTTCTAAAAGCTTCCAAAATTTTTATGTTCTTTATAATTGTTTTATTTTTTTTTTTTAATATGTATATATGTATCCCAGTAAAAAGTTTTCGTGTTTTTAGAACCAGGATATAACAAATGCGCTGATGTAGGTGCTTACTATTACATAATACTGAGAAGCAGCAAAAGAAACGAATTATTTTCATATAAAAATAAACAAACACAAATTTTGAGCTTACTGTTTTCCCTAACAAGGATGCAGGTTGTTAGCAGCTTACCCTAAGCTTTTATAAGCATGCAGGTTGTAATGCAGAAAGTTTCATATCGTGAATTATGAACGATCTGTAAAAACTTTCCCGAGTGATTTCCGATTGTGTTTGGTATTTTCGAGTATGTAATAAAAAATAATTAGTCAGTTAATGCTTATAACACGACTACAGCCTGTCAAAAATAAAATACACACGTTTATATGAAAATGATTATTTTGGCACCAACACAGCTACACGGCTACCCAACTACTTTTGCCGCTGTAGTCAACTTAGGATAATTTCTATTTTTGTTGGCTACAAAACAAAAATAGTGTTGACAATAAAACAAAAAATGTAACAAATAAGTGCTTAAAAATATTTATTATTGTTAAACACAAAAAGCGTCGCAACATTAAATGCTATAATTGCATTAATATTCAAGAGGGGTTAGATAAATTTATTTTTACGTTATAATAATGTATTATAAATAAGTAATTGTATTTTTAAGTCAACTTTATATACGTGTCTACAACCATGCATGTTGTTCTATTTTAATAAAGCAAAAAAAGAAGATGTAATTGGCACTACTGAAATAAAAATTCATTTGTATAAAAAACAGCTGTTTACTATGTTGCTGTCGTTTCCAAAATAATAAGTAGCTGACCACACGGCGACGATTGCAGTGAACGGCATTTGTAGTCGTGTAGCTCTGTAGCCTGCTGTGGTCTATGTGTTTATAGCATAACTGTTTCTGAAGAGCTAGCATGTGGAGCGGTAAAAAAAATAAAATTGATATCTGTAGAATTTTATGTAAAATAAATTATGTATGTTGATATTAATACTTTTAATCGTAATAATGTAGACATGAAATATGATTTTACTGAAAGCCATGAAATCACAGCTTATTGTAAGCGCTAAAATCCGCGTAAAAGTAATGCTTCCAAGTGGGAATTCGCCATATAAAAATCATAGCATATGTAAGCAGGTTTGTAAGGGGTTCTTTTGGGCGTAGTCCCTTACAAACCTGCTGGCTTGTAAGCATCGTTTTTTACTGGGTATAGTAAATGTGTAGAAGAAATATTTTTCAAGTTTAATGTACGTGTAGTTTTACATAGCGGAAATGTATCGTTAGCTATTTTTACAGCTCCTTCTGCACATATGTTGCTGCGGTGCTGATTAGGTATTACAGAAGGATTTTGTTCCCAATTCATGGGACTTTGTGAATGTTATAAGTGAATCATTTAAAGGCAAAAACTCATTTTAGTGGAAACTGTGATTTGAAAAACAAACATCAAACTATGCTTCGCAAATAAATTTGCAAATAGGGTAAAGCGTTTCTTGATGTGTTGGAAGAAGAATAAATGCTAATATTTCAAATATTGCTCTTGAGTTCGGGCATTGTTTATTGGTGGTAAACATTTTAAGTTGATGAAAATGAAATCTTCCATTTTTTCGATTTTCATGATCTTTGATTTAATAATGGTTTTTTTCAAAAAAATTCATTATCCTTCCTCTACAAATTACATTTGGACGTATTTACTCGTATCACTTATATGGAAAATTATAAAAGCCGAAACATCTTACACAAGTATACTTGAAAGAGGCTATCAAAGCATCAACTGAATTTTCTCTCAAAATAGATCTTGTAACAATATTTAACATATATTTAATATTTAACAATAATTTATCATTTGCAAAATTACGCAAATATTTTGCAATGACGTTCTTTTTTTGTTTGGAATTGCGGGAAAATATAATTTTTATATTTTTAAATTTTTTATTATTTCAAAAAAATGCAAAAAATAACCATAATGCACACTTTGTATGTTCAGAAAGATAATATTTATCTGGCGGTAAAAGACTATTAGTGCTTTTTGGTGAAAAATCGTCAAAAATTTTATTTTTTATTTAAATGAATGTAGTTTTTGAGTGGAAAAAGATATTGAATTCATTTTTTTTATTTAATCAAGAATTTATTTATTCAAATAACCAATATTTCAGAAAAGAAATTGGCCACGATTTCGTCCTGGTATTCTGGACATGAGTCATACCAAATTTGGAATTTCACATTTTCAAATTTTAATATCTTAGGCACTATAAGAGATAGATAATTCACTCAGATAAACATGTTTTTTGTTAGCTTCTAGTAGCAGTTTACAAATATGTTAATTTTTCAAAAATGGGATAAGAAACAAAAAAATTGCGAGCACTCAAAATTTTATAAGCAAAAGGCTCCGTATTTTGGAAAGTTTATAATCAAAACTTAAGCTCAATATTGCGTAATTTCTGTTTTTCAAATTTCATTGCAATCGGACCACTAAATAAGAAATGGCCGTACTATTTTCAAAAATTTTGTGATATATCCCACTGTGCAATATCTGATTTTAGGATTAAGCTCGTAAAGCTTTTAATTTGCTATTAATGCATCGAGAACAAAAAACATAAATCTAAATTTGTATAGAAATTTTATTTTGAAACAATGGATTGGAGTTTTTAAGAACGCAGCCTAATTTGAAGCGTTCAAAAAAAATGCAAAGATTTTTTCAATGTTAAATTTGTATCGTATAAAAAAATAAATATTGTTGATATAAATATACGGGTAAAATGATAGTAAATAAAATTTAAATTAAACTATTGTTTGTTTTCAAACTTACTTAAAGTTTATTTATATGTATTAAATGTTAAATTAAAAATGAATTTGATGTACACAAAATTATCAGTTTTTATAAACCATAATGGCAACAAATTCGAAAAAAAAAACTGAGAAAATTAAGAAGAAAAAATTACCAATTTAAAAAAAATCTTCAAATCTGAAAAATATCGTCATAATTGAGAAAATAGCCACAATTAAAAAAAATATAAAAATGTTTTTAAAACTTTTTAAAGCTCATTAAGGTGATTTTTAAAGTTTAGCTATTTTTTTAATATGAGCGATTTTTAAATTTTTGCGTTTGTTTTTTCTAATTTTTGCGATTTTGCAAAATTTTATCCCGTTGTTGGTGAGTTTATTCCAACTTAACGATTTTTTTTAAATTTTAACTATTTATTTTCCAATTTTTTTGGCAATTTTTTTCAATTTTATATAAAAATTTAAATTTATTTTAATTTATTTAATTTCCTTTGCAATTTTTTTTTTTCAATTGTAGCGATTTTGATAATTTGTTCGCAATTTAAGCGAATTTTTATTGTTTTAAAACTTTTCTTAGATTTTTAGCGAAGTTTAAATAGTATCTACTAAAACTTTGTCTGAAATTAAAAACAATATTCAATTAAATTTCGAATAGAATTGAGCACAACCTTAACCCTCTAACAGGTAAGGCTGCCTCAAGGTAGCCATCATAAAATTTACCACAAATGCGTCAAATGAGCGTTTTATACTTAGAAATTAATATATTCTCATAGAAAACTAAATTTGCTAAATACATTGCGAAGAAATTCGTGTGCCGTCCACAGGTTGGGAAGCGAGAAAGCTTCAAAATCAAAATTTCATAAAATTTCAAAAACTAATTATTTAAAAAAAAATATAGTTTTCAAAAATCTAGAAAACCAATTTAAGTTGACTAGAAACACTTTATAATAAAATTTTTTTTTTTTTTTTTTATTTATTTATTAAAAATTTGTGACAACCCAGTACAACAAGAATAAATCTTATATTACAGCACTGAGATAATTAATGTTATTATAAAAATTTTGTTAAAAAGTAAAAATAAAAGTGAGTTAGATAACATATAAATGTAAATAATAAAATTATATTTAATATTATATAATAATTAATAATTAATTAATATTATATAATAATTAAAAAGAAAAGAAAAAAAATAAAACATAAGAATGAGATATGTAACATAGCAATTGATGGCAAAAAAAAAGCAAATTTAACATGAATTATTAATGATTTAAATAATAATTTAAATAACAAAATTTTAATCGAAACGTTTGTAAATGGCAGTTCTAAATTGCATTGCATTACTAATTGTTTGGATATTGGGAGGTAAATTGGCACAAAGACGAATAGCGTTAATATAAAAATGCCTTGTTGATATGAGTCCACGAAAGCGAATAATGTTTATCTTTTTGCCTCTAGCCGATATTGAAAATTCTAATCTTTGAAATAGGTATTCTGGTTGTTTAGTATATATAATTTTATGTAGAAAGAAAAAGGTACGACATTTTAAAAGGCTTTCGAAGGATATATTATAAATTTTTCTAGAGAACTCTGAAATTCTGTCAAAGCGTTTAATTGCAAATACGTATCTTGCAATGTTATTAAATGTTACTTTGAGTCTGTGCATGCTGATTGTGTCACATCCATTTATAAGTTCGCAACCGTAGAGGAGCGTTGGCAGCAAGTATGTTTTTGCCAGTAGCATTCTAACCTCCATAGAGGTGTAATATTGTGTTCTCCATAGATTTCTTAGCATTGCAAAAGTTTTACCACATATAATTTTTATGTGGTCAGACCAATCAAGTTTGGTGTTAAAGATAACACCAAGATTTTTAGTGGTGTTAACTAATTCAAGAGTTGAATTGTTGATTTGAATTGGTGGCAAAGAAGAAGGGATAAAGTATTTTTTACCAATTACCATAGCCTTCGATTTATTGCTAATGTTTTTAAGATCTTGGTTTAGCTTACTAATGCAGTCTATAATATTGGACGGTTTGCAACTTATATAAAGTTGAACGTCATCTGCATACATTTGAATACCGCAGAAATTAAGTTTAGATGGCAAATCATTCGAGTATATTGAGTATAAAAGCGGACCAAGTATAGATCCCTGTGGAACTCCTCTCGTAATAAAACAGGTGTTTGAAACATTATTTCCTTGATATACTGCCTGAGATCTATCAGTTAAGTAGGAGTATATTAAATTTACGGCTGTTGTTGAGAAATTGCACATATATCTGAGCTTGAGACACAAAATTGAGTGTTCCACGGTATCGAACGCTTTCGAATGATCTAGTAAAACTAGAAACGAAATCATGTTGTCATCAACTGCTTTTCTCAGTTCTTCGGTTACATCAACCAGGGCAGATATACAGCTGTGTTTTGGTCTAAAGCCCGACTGTCTATCAGTTAGGATAGAGTTATCGTAAAGATATTTACTCATCTGGTTGTGAATTAAACGTTCAAAAATTTTCGATAAGTACGGCAAGATCGCAATCGGACGGTAATCATTGTCAGATTTTGGTATCGGGACAATCTTGGCATGTTTCCATGTTGAAGGGTAATTGGAGGTAGTTACAATCGTATTGAAAGTGTGTGTAATTTGAGGTAGTATATAGGGTAGAATAAGCTTAATAAAATTTGAATGAATACCATCATGGCCCATTGCTTTTGATTTGATGCTAAGTAATGATTCGACAACATCTTCCTGGGTGAAATGTATGAAATTAAAACATGGTGATAATTGCTGATTATTTAAGGTACCAGGGGCAGAGCTTCTCAAGTTATTATAAGTTGGAGAATTAACAGTTGCTATATTGTTGTTGTTGTCAGTGTGTTCCACTAAAAGGAGATTATTGTACATGTCAATATCTGCATCAGGTTGTGGTATGTTAGCAAATTTAAAATTTAATTCATCAACATTTATTGTGTTATCGGGTTTTTTATTGTTATTTAAAACTCCCATTGATCGAATTTCCTTCCATTTCTTTTTAGAGTTTAAGGCGGATTTAAATTTTTGCTCATAATATATTGATTTTGCAGCTCTGATTTTTGAATTAACGGTTCTCCTGAAAGTTTTGAATATTTCATGTAGATCTGTTGTTTTATATCTTTTCCACCTGGCATATGATTGGTTTCTCTCTTCAATGAGTGATTTTATCTCTCCAGAAAACCATGGATGTTCACTATTACGTATTTTTTTTACTTTAAGTGGGACGTATTTGTTGTAAAGATAATTTATATTATTTTGCAGGAAAGTAATTTGATCATCAGCAGTAGGCATGTAAAAAATACGGCTCCAGGGAATTGCTGAGAGCTCTGTCTCCAGTGCTAAATTATCAATATTTTTAAAATCTCTGTAGGTTATTGTCTGATTCTGATGTTCAGTATTGTAGTCATAGATAAGAAAAATTAAGTCATGCTTTGAAAATAAGCATGCAGAGAGCTGATCGTATAACATCAATAGTGAAGGGTTATTTATAAAACAAAGATCCAAAAGAGTACTTGCTGTTCTCGTAAAATGTGTAGGTGTTGTAGAATTAACAATATTCAATCCTAAAGCAATCATATTATCCATCAAACTTTTATCAACCAAAATATTTGAGTTAAAGTCGCCTGTTATAACAACATCAGTGTAGCCTAACGTAAGAGTGGACAGTTTAGTTAGCAGCGGATTGAGGTCAATGTCCTTGTATGGTCTATATACTGTTCCCAATAATAGTTTACGGTTATTATTAAAAATCTCCAGAAATAAGTGCTCAACCTTGTCATCATTTTTGGACTTACATTTTATTCTACAAGGTAAAGATGATTTAACATAAGTGGCAACACCACCAGCATTTGTGCTTCTGTCAACACGGAAAAGTCGGTAACCATTTAAGTTATAAAAACTATCATGTACATCAGGGTCACACCAGGTTTCTGAAATGCAGATTATGTCCACATCTGAATTTTCAAAGACATATTTAAACTCGTCCATTTTGTTATTTAAGCTTTGGGCGTTAAGATGACAGATTTTGAGACCAGTCTTTCTCTTAGCGAGTACTCTTATCATGTTAAAAAGATTCGCCCTGGAACCATCCCTCAAATTATTATGGTTTTGTGAAAACATAATAAAAAAATATTGACCCTATTAGTAATGCAAGCAATAAAGTAGATTTTAATGATAGATAAAACAATACATAAGTGGTAAAATACTGGTTGTTTATAATAAATTTTTGGTAACAAATACATTTATAATTTAAGACAATTAGAAGGTTATTCAGAAAAACCTGCATGTGGATTAATTTCATGCGCCATATCATTATTATTTTGAAAACGAAAAATCTGGAGTTCATCTGGATCGCTAATATGAATCGGATTTTCACTTCCAAACCGTCTTATGTAGACCAAGCCTCTATAGGTGTAAGCGGATAGTATTTTATTGTCTCTTTTCAATCCAACAGCTTGTAAAAATATTCGATGGTTTTCAGGCGTTAGATTTTCATGAACAAAAAAAAGGAACTGATTCACTTCCCTGATTGTCGAAGCCGATTTGATTTAAGCGGAGTTTAGATTTATCTGATTTAGTGAAAGCAGCTACCGATCTTAGCACATTGTTTCTTTCAAATGGATTTTCAAATTTAACAATGATGGGACCGTCTATCATATTTTTATTGTGTTTAGTGTGTTTAACACGGTAAAGTGATTTATTTTTAGGAGGTATTATTTTTATAGCCTCACAGAGTTTATAATAAATATTGTATAAGTCATCATTGTTTTCATTTTCTATACCAGGGACACCATTTATTCTGATGTCGCTAGCAACAATTGAGTTTTCTTGTTTCTGAACAAACGATTTTAAATGTAGTATAGATTTTTTTAATTGTCTATTTTCATTTTGTAGTTCCACTATTTCACTAATAGGTGTTTTATTGTTTTCAACTGCAGCTGTCTCTAATTTCTTTATTCTTGTCGATATTTCGTTTAGTTCACACTTAGTTATATTAAAACGTTTATCTATTTCATTCAATATATTGGTTTTATAATCTTGAAACATTGACTGTAATTGTTTAGTAAGTTCTTCGGTTATTTTTTCGGTTAATTTTTCAAAACGTTTATCCATAAAATATAAGTAAAATTGAAGCTTTATCTTTAATAATAAGTCCTTAATTTAGTCCAAGGACTCACAGGATTTTATTAGGATTCCTCTAAAGGGCATCGTCTTAGCTTATAAACTAAAAGACGGATTTTTATAAAATTTTGCAGAAAGAAGACATTAAGTATTAGTAGCAAAGCGATGAAGTTTGAACAATATAAATTGAAGTTTAGATACTTTTTCGATTAATTTCGCTTTTTTCAAGAAGCGAAAATCCCGATATCTTCTTAAATAGGAACAGAAAAAAAAATAGTTTTCGAGCTTGGTTATATCTTGGTAAGAGAAATATTTTTTGTCCACAACTTCTCTTTTATATGCTTTATTTTCCGAACTGCACCCTAAAATATTTTGGCTCATATCGCCTAAATTAGGTAACGATAAACAATTTTGTTGAAGAACTTATTATTTGTTTTTCGAGTGGAGCACATGGTATGAATTTCGTTGCACAACATCATTTGCCAGTTAGAGGGTTAATAAAAGCTAAATCAATTAAATAGTTATAAATCATTTTAATTGATACTACAATGCCCTTAATAGCACATTGAGAGAATTATCGGCATGATATTAATGATTTTTTTACATTAGATCTATTAATTGTCACTAAAATTTGTCCAGTGAAACTTTTCATTAAATCAATGCAGTTGTTCATAAAATATAATTAAATTATTAAAAATGTCATACGACTCATTAAAGTTTAAGAAATTTTTTATTCACAGTTTACTTAATCTAATCAAAGGAACTCCCTCTGTGTACCGAATTGAATTAAACTTTTGATTGAATTAACAAATATTTTAATTGAAGGTCGATTTTAGTTTTTCCCTGTTTATCCGATATAACTTTTTCCTGTTGGGGACAGTTATGGGTATGGAAAGCTTCATATGTAAACTACTTATGGTGTTACTTTAAAATTGTCTCTATAGTTTTGTGGCACAAATCTTAAACCTGTTGTGTAACAATTGGTTTCCTAAAAATAAACCCATTAGTTATTTTTATATAACAATAAATTGCAATCCCATCATTGCATGAGTGGAACAATTTAAAAACCCATTAATTGTTGTCCACAAAAAGAAATTGTAATTTATGACAGCAAATTTCATTTCGTTTTTATTGTTCTTTTTTAGATGTTTCAGAAAACGTGACTTCTGCATAAAAACTTTAATATAATTGTAAAAATAAGCTTTTAATATACGCAACTAATCTTGTGTGATTTTTATTTTCTTTTAATGTTTTCCTACTAAATAATTAAATACCGCATTGCAGATATTTCCACCATTAGATAAACAAAAATAGGATGAATGGAAAATGCAATGTAATCAATGGACCAACTTCTACAAAAGAAAGAAGATATTTTTGGCTAATAAAGCATTTTATTTCTTTTGCGTATTTTATACGATATTTTCTAACCTCAAAAAAATAATTTAGTAACAAAATTAGAAAGACTTTTTATATCCCAATACTCATTTTTAAGACAGAATTAGTCTTTAGTAGTAAATTTGCATTTCCTCTATTTAAAAATTACAAAATTCTTTACTAATTTTCGATGTTGATTTTAGCAAAATATTTAGATTTTTTTCCAGCATTAGTTGCTAAAATTATTAAAATTTTGACAAAGCTGCACTTTATGGGGTGTTTCTTAAAAAAAAAATATGATCCTCTCTGGAATTTAAAAATAAAAATCCCCAGAAACCGGTATGCGTAGAAACATACAGTGATGTTCAAAACATTTGCAACTGAAATCATGTTTTAGGTAATTATAATTTTTTTGTTCAAAAATATTTGTGGTATAAGTTTTTGTTTTTTTTTTTTATTAAATTCAGTTATAGCATATTATTTTTCAAATACAAAAAAATTATTCATAACTTCTTAAAAATAAAAAAAGTAATTTTAACAAAATAAGTCGATAGTGCAGTGTTTAAAACATTTGCAACTCTTAAAGTAACTAACAGAGAATACAAACAATGGTTTTAACGCTCAGTATTTTGTAGCGTAGAAATTACTTTTTATAACTTCTGAACACCTCTTAGGCAATGAGCTTTTTAATATAATCGTCAGAAATTTCATTCCACTGCTTCTTCAACTCTACGAAAAGTTCATCACCATTTCGGAATACTTTATTGCCGATATTCCGTTTTACAATCATCCACATGTTCTCAATTGGGTTGAGATCGGGAGATTGAGCCATTCACAATATGATATTAATTTCATTTTCCTGCAGCCAAACTTTTACAACTCCCGCCGCACAGTGGGTTCGATGGTACCCAAAGTGGCGATTAATTCATAGAAGCCGTAGTTTTAAAATATTATATTTTTTTATTGATGAGTTATTATTAGCATTTTAGAAAAAAAAAAGTTAAAAAAAAAATTGTTTTAACCCGTTAAGCGCATTATTGTTTTTTTGGAAAAAAAGACCTTAGTTCACAATTTATGCTGTAACTTTGTAATGAAATTGGAAATTAAAGCATACTTAATGTGCTATTAAAAAATTCAAAGAAAAAATTTATTATATGCATTTATATTAGTATAAATTTAATTTAAAATCTAATTTTTGTTTTTCACAAAATCTCATAAATGAACAAATTTATTTCAAAAAAGTCACAAAAGAGAATATTATAATTTTTTAGTAATGAATAATCATAAATACATAAAAACACAGCTTTAAAAAAAAATGGAAGAAAAAAATTTGTTTTAACCTGTTAGGTGTTTTTTGTTTTTCGCAAAAAACATGATCCACAATTTTCGCTGTAACTTTGAAATCAAAATAAATTTAAAGGATAAGTTAATAATATGTATAAATATACAATAAATTTTTATACATTTTTTGCTTTCACTAAATTCAGTAAATGTAAAAATTAATCTGAAAAAATTTCGGTTTACCTTTTTAATAAAAAATATATTAAAATATTTGTATTATTCTGCATTTTCAAATTCATCACAAATATCCCAATTATCATAATCTTCATTGTCATCATTATCTTCATTATCATTATTATAATCTTCTTCATCATTCATAATCTCCTTCATCATTATCATCATCACTATGCATCAACAAAAACAAAAACATTTAAAATCCCAAAAAATATAGAGAATGACAATATTAAGACACAAAAACACATTTACTGGTCTTTATCAATAAATGACAACCAGAGTTTTTACACAAAAATTAAAATAAAAAAAGGACCGGGCCATTGTCTTGACTTTTTTTTTAAATATAAGATGATATCCCATACTTTTCCAAAATCCATAAAACTAATTCCAACTCTTACTAACTTAATATTTGTGGCCCATTAAATGCGGAATTAATCCCAATGTTGAACCTTTATTAAAAAAATTATTAAAAAAATTTACACATAACTTTTATAAACAAAAAAAATTTACTATATACTATAATACCTGATGTTGAAAGATTTACTTTTAATAGATTTAACACTAATAATAACCGCTTGAATTGTAAAAATTTTAAATTTTTCACTTTTTTTAAAAACAGCAATAATTTGCTAACTTTGACTTATGCAGCCATCTCTATTAAATATAAAAATATATTGACAATAATATCAACAACAACAAAAAGTAGAAATCCCATACTTTTCAAAAAACACAACTTCAAAGCCGGCACTTTACTACTTTGTTACTTCTGGTCCATCATATATGGAAAATATCCCAGATTTTAAAGCTTTTTTTTTAAAATATTACAAATATTTCCACACATATTTTTATAAACACAAAATCATTTTTTGTACACTTAAATACCTGAAGTTGAAGGTTCCATCAAAAAAAATTAACTTTATTAATTTTAAATTTAAAAAAATAAGCACTGCTTTTTATCAAATTTCAATTTTTTCACTTTTTAAGAACAAAGCAATAATTAGCTAAATTTGACAGCTCACTACGGATGATGGTTAACATTTTAAATAGCTATGTAGAATTTTATCTAGTTTTATTCGATACCAATCATTATGGCAAAAACTTATTTCTAAAATTTCAATTAAGCGCCACTTTGGACCCATTTCAACCCAATGTGCGCCGTGTGGTTTGTGTCGTTGTCGTGCTGGAAGGTTCATGAGAGTGGCATTTTCCATTCAGCATACGGAAGTATAACTGAACTCAAAAGATCTCTATAGATTGTGGCCGTCATTGTGCTAGTAATGCGGTGAATTTTGCCAACCCATGAAAAACACCCCCACATCATAATATTTCCACCTCCGTGCTTAACTGTGGCGGTTGTGTATCTGGGATTAAACTTTTCGCCTTGTGGTCTTCGAACATTGGCTCTTCCATCTGATCCCCGGAGGTTAAATTAAGACTCATCTGACCACAATACATTTTACCATTGCTGTTGAATCCAGTTCAAATGGGTGCGTGCAAAGTCAAGCCGAGCTTTTCGGTTTTTATCCCGGACACAAACGGTTTTTTTGTACATCTATAACTTCTAAGACCATTTTCTCGGGCTCTTCTTTTAGAGGTGGGAAGACTGGCATCTATTAAAAGTTCAGTTTTAGCTTCTCTGGGAACTGCTTTGGGATATTTCGTAAAAAAATTCTTGATTTTCCGATCTTCTCTTACAGTTGTAATACGGGGTCTTCCACCTTTATGAGTTGTGTGGATGTTACCACTATAAACAATGCGGCAAATCGTTGATTTTGGAACGGAGTACTTTTTGGAAATTTCTTTTTGCGAAAGTCTATTTTGAAAACCATTTAAAACTTTTGATTTTAAATCAGAATTATATTTATTTCCTGTAATTTTCTACAAAAATTATTCTTATGAATGTTTATGCTTCCAATATCTCATTACAACTATTAAAGAACAATAATTATAATAAATATGTTTAAAAAATGCAACGGCCTGAATCTCATATTAAAAAGAAATGCGATTACCGTTATATCTTAGCATTTGTTAGTATAAATTGTTTCGTTAAGAGTAAGAATAATGAGAGTTGCAAATGTTTTGAACACCTGCATTTTGAATACATCTATTATTATTAATTTTTTTTTTTTTTTTTAATTTAACGGAATTATTTTTTTTTATTTGTTTAACATAAAACAATGTATGAAGAATATGTAAAAAATAAATTTTAGTAACTAAGTGTGATTTGAAGAATATAAATCAATGAAAACAACAAGTGCGATCTCAGTTCCAAATGTTTTGACCACTACTGTATAAGTGTGGGTTCTCAAAGGAAAAGAAATTTTATCAAGATTTCAAGAATGATATCATTTTTATGATCCATGATACGTAGAGTCTGTTAGAGCTATTTTAAGTATAGTTTAAGTACAAAAATGGGTAGGAAGGTTTTTGATTTTTTTTTTTTTTTTTGTTTTAGTAAAATTTACTGTTTCAACAATGAATTTGACATAAAAATATGACTTTTTAGTTGACATCATTGGGCTGACGAGTGGAGGTGATAGTACAAAATTTATTGGCTTAAGGGTTTTCTCATGCAGTCCGTCCAAAGATTGGCTTCACTGAGGACGGTCTTACTGGTTTTCTCCTATCTGATAGGCAGTTTAGTGGCTTTGCTGATTAAAGTTTTTCTTTTTAACCGGCCGAAGGCTGGTTAAAGTAAAACTTGTCTTCGCTGAGTAAAGTTTTTCTACGTGACCGGCCTTAGGGGTTTTCTCCTAAATTAAACGCAGTTTTTCCATTTTGCTATTTTACCAATAAATTTATTTTGTTGTAATTTCGATATATTTGCAAGTGTTTTCGAAAGTAGCGCTGCAGGCAAAATTTGTAAAATGGTGTAGAGGGCGCTACGTAGCATAGAACCTAAAAATAATATCGTTTTTAATATCCTGACGAAATTTCCTTTCATCAGAGTACCCACACTTGTATGTTACTACGAGTACCGGCTTTGGGCCCTTTAACCGAAAATAGAAAAAAATTTCTTTTCTAATTCTGGAGGGGAGCACCTACTTGAGAACGCCCCATAAAGAGCAGTTTTTGTTTCTCAAGTTGAAGACTTTTATAACCTGAAATATAAAGAAAATGCTAAAGGATTAAAAAAAAAATTTATTAAGAACAAATCTATAATTTTTAGTAAAAAATATTGATCGATTTAACTAACTTTTAGTAAAGGTTACCCATTTTTTTATTTACTTTAATAACAATAATAACAAGCATGGTTTGCTAATATTATCTAAACGGTCTGATGGCCTAAAAATAATTAAATTTTCTGCAGAATTAGAGATTTTTTGTAACTTTTACAATAGGATTTTATTGAATTTCGACCTACCTAAATGTAATAACTTCAAAACAGATAACCACGGTTGCTTATCTTAACAAAACTGTTTTCAGTTTTAGATGATATTTCTGCGATAACGGTATTATAACGATAATGCTACTCAATTTTCAACTCTTTTAACAAGTTTTGTTAATTTTCAATAGCAAATAACTATCATGGTTCTGATTTCAAAATGAATAAACTAGCAAGGAGAGAATAACATTGATTTAATATGTTTAACTATTTTTCTGTGAGTGTAACAAAACCATTAAATTTATACAAATACATTTGCGTTTGCATAACTATAAATCGAAATCTATCTGTATTTTATTATAGTCCTTGTTGCCATCGTTGTTAATATATTTTATTTATTCTCAATTTAAAAATCTTATATAAAAACCATTATGTCTGTCTAAGGCATGGACGGTTTCGGATGGGAGTACAAAAAAAATCCAGCCAGGCTGAAACAAATATTTGAATTTTTAATTTAAAATTCAAAATCTTTCAGTTTACCAAAAATTTATTTTGCTTATTTAACAATCTTACGCCAGCAAAAAGATGGTAATGACTACTTATTATTCTATACATTACTTTGTAATGAGTACACACAGAGAAAAATATCGCTATTTGCCAACTGAAATTCGGTTACTACGATTTGCAGTCAGTTAGACGGTTGGGACAACTTAACATTAGATTTCACAAAAAAGTTCGGTTAATTCAACTAAATTTTAGTTACAACACCCAAAATATTCAGAATTGCTAATGTAAATATTTTTGTATTAGATGAATGTATAAGTTGCTACCATTAATATACTTTCTTAAATTGGTTGGCACTTTATTTATCTGTATGTGCACGTGTAATTATTACCCTCTGCATCACCTTAAATAATAAAATAATGCATTACCAATAGGAAACCTGCAATAAGTTATTCTCATACCAAAAAGAATTGAAAAATAAATGCTGTATAAATAAACAAAAAAACTTAAACAAAAAATAAAAAATAAATTATGAAATTGTTAATTGCGTTATAAAATAATTACTTTTTATTAATAAAATAAATATATTCATTTTTTCAAAAACATATCAGCATTACAACAATAAAATGTTTAAATAGTAAATTTGAAAACAAGTAACAACAAAAACGACATTAACCTATATAGTCTTTCTTTGTCGAAACGACAAACATTGGCTATGCAAAATAAGTGTGAGCAAAAAGATGTACTTTCTAGGGTTAAGGAATGTTCGTATTAAGATGACATGTACTAGAGAGTTGTTTATATTGTTGTTAGATATAATTTAGCTGAAGAAAGATTTCTTAAATTCCCAGTATTTAAGCCATTTCAGGACAAAATCATGAAAAAATCATAACAAAATAGCATTTTTTCCCAATTTTTGCAATTTTGATGCAGTGGATGCAATTTTTTTGGGTCGGTCTATATGAGAATTTTTTTGCTTTGGTTTGGATCTACAACTTTGCCAAAGACATAAAAACAAAATTCCGAACGGTTTATGATATATTCCATAAAAATTTTCCTTTTTTAAAAAAATCATGTTTGGGTGCAAAAACTTAGGGTGTCCAAAAAAAAAAATTTCGATGTAATCTGGCCAAGTCCTTTGCGAATTTTTTTTAGTTTCGATATACACTTCAAAAAAAACGGGTATGAAGGAGGAACCAAACGATGACCTTAAAAATGCTGCACTGTGTTATATATCTCGTTAGGTCAGTGGTTAGAGCTGTCGGCTGCCAATACACAAAAAAGTAAAAAACAATTTCAATTACGAAAACCACCGATTCAATAACTTTAATTGCTGAAATTCAGATAACAACGAAAGTTGCGAACTCAATTATATATTCATAGCTCATTAATTGGGTTACTTTTCCATTAATAATAACACACTTAATAAAAAAGTGATCAAAAAGCAAACAAAAAAAAGTTGAATAGTGTTGTTTTCATAACAAATGTTTTTTTAAAGCTTGAATTTTATATTATTGAATTGAAACATACATGTAATTCTCATTTAGTTAGCTGATTTATTTATACTTATTGTGAACAAATTTACACAGAAACATTATTTTTCTTTCTATTGAATCGTAGGGACTTTGGGAAAAATGTTTTAATATTTTATTTTCAGAAAATGTGCCTTTTTGGAATCGGAATTTTTATAAAGAATTTTTATTTTTTTTTTTTTTACTTTAACTTCAAAAATTACATTATCAGCTTAATGATAATGTTCTAAAATAAATAAATATTCAGAGTTAAACTACTGAAATTAAATTATTAAACTTAATAAAGTAATAAACCAAATAAGAATTTATAATAATCTTATTTAAGTTAATGTAAACTATTTATTACGTTTACAAAAAATAACTACTTATAATATATACAAAAACAACAACAATATCTTGTTTTTTAAATGTTTTAATGTAACAAAAGTTGAGAATTTGAACATTTATTTAATTGGTTCAATTAATTTTTAGTTGACAGCTTGAAAAAAGTTGGGAAATAGTTTTTTCTGTGAATTTGACGGCCAGCGGTCGAATACCGGCGGTACCAAAAGAATTATACATGGACTTTTTTTAAGTTTTGTTTTGGAAAAGAAATTTTTATAACACTTATTTCCTGGTTTTACCAACATTTTGGTAAATTTGGAATTTTTGTTTTCCCACTACTTGTAATACTCTTTTTTAAAGGTCGACCCTTTTGTGTAATATTTTGTACCTAAAGTTGTTAAAGTACTTTGCCAGCGGTGGTCCGTTTGTTCTTTTCTGACTAAATATATGTAGGGCAGACGCCTGTCAATCTCACGACCCGGGATCGATTCCCGGCTCGCCAATATTTAAAAAAAAAATTAATAAAATATTTTTTACATTCGTAATTTTTTTTAAATCTGTTTTTAGACCCATTATTTTGTTCTTTCTGGTAATGATTTATTATCAGACTAGGACGACTTCAATTACATTTCATAATCATTCACTTATGAAATTTGTCTATATCATTAATAACTTTAGACCTACGCTCACACTTGTGGGCTTAAACGTTTCCTTTAAAAATTTTCAATTTTGTCAATACCAGACATGGGACATATCACCAATATCTGTGTATTTAATTACAGACCAATTACTGTTTTATGTTCATGTAATTGGGTGTAATTAAGTAATTTGGCTGTAATTAAATACACAGATGTTGTTACTAATCCCCATGTTTGGTATTAAACAATTTATTGATTTACAAGGAACCAAATAAGCGCACAAGTGTGAGTGTAGGTCTGATATTATTAACGATATAGAAAAAGTTCACAAGTGAACGATTGCGAAATGTAATTGACGTCGCCCAAGTCTGCTTAGTATACATACCCTTGTATGTATATAGGTAATCCAGTATAGTTTATATTTACGTAAGGCTGCCAGTATTGCATGACTCGTCACTTTTGGGAAATTTCATATAAAAAAGTTTAAATTATAATAGCATACAGGGTAAGGTCTGTTTTTGCTCGAATGGTTTAAAGTTGCAAAGCAATTTTACCATAAGCCCCCCCCCCCCCCCTTAACTTAGCCGACACTGAAATAATAAAAATATTTTTATAGGAATTGCCAATAAATGCAAATGTTAAAACATTTACTTTAAGTTATTTATTCGAAAAAAATTATAACAAAAAAAAATACACCCACAAGCCAAAAAAAGATTGTATGCCTATGTATATGAAGCTATTTTAAGTGTTAATATATTTATAATAAAAAGAGATGCTTTTGTGAATTGCACAATATGGTCAATTAATCTGACAACATAAAATTTCGCATGCTATATTTTAAATTATTAATATTTTTAAAAGAAAAACGTTAATAACTCAATGGCTGACTGACAGACTGACTCACACAGAAACTATAGTGAATAAAATTTCAATTAAAATTTTGTTTGATGTCAAACTCACTTCCAACTAAAAGTTTAAAAATTGGTGTACGCAAAAAAAAATGCCAACATTTAAAATAATCACCACAATTTTAAAAAAAATTTCAAAATTCAAAGAATCTACAAAATTTAAATAACAGCCAAAGTTTAAGAGAAATCGACAGAAATTAAAAAATGTATAAAATAAAATCGGCAAAATACTCCAAAATTACCAAAACGACAAAACTTTTAAAAAATTTACAAAATTTAAATAAATCGCTAAAATGATAAAAAAATTTGCCCTAGAAAACAGAGACTCTCAATATCTGTTAACGGTTAATTTTAGTTTCAAAAAATCAACTGTCTTATTAGGATGTTACATGCACATATAGACTCCTAAAGATGTATTCCCAAAGAATCGTTATTCAAATTTATTATTTGAATTTATCTAAAAAAAAATCAGCTTAGCAATTCAAATTTAAATTTAGAAACAAAAATAACAGTAATTTCGTATGTGTTTGGCGTACTACAAAATAACTGTTATTTTATAAATTCCCTTCAAAAACTTCTTTAGATTTTTCACACATGAATTTTGAAAAATTAAAATAACTCTTATTTTGTTGCAGTAATTTAAAAAAAAAAAAATTAATGTGTGTTTTGTTTAAAAAACAAAAATAAATCTACTTTGTGATTTTTTTCAAATGAAACTGTAAGAGTTTCTAATGGCAAAACAAACATCGTCAATATTTTGAAAAATTATCAAAATTGAAAACACTACCGAAATCAAAAAAAAAAAAAAAAAAAAAAATGGAGGATCTACACAAGGAAAATATAAAGATAAAGTTAATCACAAAATACGTAGATGATTTGTTCGCCATAATTGACAAAAAAGATGAAAATAAAATACTAAACACATTTAACAATTATCACAACAAGTTAAAGTTCACAATAGAAAGGGAAGTTAATGAAAGTTTACCATACTTGGACATGAGAATATACAGAGCCGGGAACAGAATAATTACAGACTGGTATACCAAATCAATTTCATCAGGGAGATTAATAAATTTTCACTCTACGCAGCCTTTAAAACAAAAGATTAATACTGTAACAAATTTAATAACCAAAGTTATACAGATTAGCGATGATAAGTTTAAAATCAAAAATATTAATAAAATAAAGGAAATATTATTAACCAACAGCTTTCCGAAACATATAATCAACAATATAACACAAAAAGTCACAATGGAGAAATCCGGGGAAAAACACGTAGACAATTCATCTGGCAGCACCAAATTTTACAGCCTTGCATATATACCAAAACTAACAGAAAATAAAAAACTCAAGAACATTATAGAAGACGAAACAGTATTATTGGCGCACAAACCAAACAAAACGATAACGTCACTATTTACACAAACAAAACCTAAAATTGAAACAAAAGAACATAGTAACATAGTCTACGAAATCAAATGTGTGGGGAATGAGGACGAAGGTTGTGGTAAAGTTTACATTGGTACAACCAAACGAAGCTTAAACACAAGAATCACTGAACACGATGCAGACATAAAAAAGGGTAAACAAACTACAGCGCTAGCTCAGCATTGTTTTGAAAGTAAGCATACAGCTGATCTTATTAATGTTAAAATACTTGACAAAGAGCGAAAAGAGAATAAAAGGTATACTCTTGAAAGTTTAAGAATCCAGCAAAAAAGAAAGTGTGCAATAAACAGAAAGGAAGATATAGACAACATTAATGCAAATTACACCATTGCTTTAGTTTAGTAACAATTCAACTGTGATACTTAGCGTTAGTTTTTTAATTATACTGTGATATTTTATTATTTATTTTTTACATTTTTGCAATTTACATTTAATTTGTGTTTTATGTCGTACGTTTTGTGTCGGTCTAAATACGGATTTAATATTAAAGTTTTAAAAATGTGGAAGTAAAAAGATTATTTGTAAGTGTAATTATTCTAATAATGTTAAGTTATTTTTGTGTTTGTTACTAATACTTGTTTCCTTAATATGTTTATGTCGTTGCCAGATTTTAATAAAATTATATCCCAGAAGAAGTTGGAAATAATCCCAACGAAACGTCGGATAAAATAATGAAATAAATAGTTTTTATTTGCATTAGGAAAATAAAAGACCTTAGAAGCCTGCTTAGAATATATTTCTAAAGAATTAAAAAAAAAAAAAAAAAAAAATTTAAATGAAAAATGTTAACGAGATATGGACATTTTTGTGATTCTGGATTTTTGTTTTAAAATTTTTTCACTTTTAGCGTTTGGCTTCAAATTTTTTCTTTTCGGGTGTTTTTTCCAATTTTAGTGTTTTTTTTTTCTTTAATTTTAGCGATTTTTTTAAATTTTGTTTTTAAATTTCTGAAAAATTTTTTTGTCTTTGAAATTTTTTTCTAATTTTTCAATTTCGAGAATTTTTTCATTTGTTGATTTTTTTAAATTTTGGTGAATTAAAATGTTTATTTATTTTTGCGATTTTTTAATTTTATTTTTTTAATAATTTCAGCGATTTTGACGATATTTTTCTAAAATTTTTTGCTCAAATTTGAGCGATTTTTTTCTTTTAAATTTTAACGATTTATTAAAAATTGGAGATTTGTTTTTAATATATTGGTGAGGTTTTTGAATTTTTGGTTTGTTTTTTTTTTTTTTTTATTTGTAGAGATTTTTTGATGTTTTTCCATTTGTAATTTAAGTAAGTTTAAGTTTAATTAATTATTTTTAACTAAAAATTTATTTCAAATAAATTGCAATATTCAAATTACTTTTTAAAAGATATGATTAAAATCTTAATTAAAACTAAATCTATTAAATAGTTACAAATTAGAGATGGCCGAATTCAATTAAATAATTAATTGAATTAACAAATATTTTAATTAAAACTCGATATTTATTTTTATTCTGTGCAACATCCGCCAGATCAAACCGCTGCAGTTAAGAAGTCGAAATTTGACACATAGGTTCCTCCTCCGTCGTTGACGTTTGTTAAGACGGGAATACTGTAAATTCTTACGGGAAGGGACAAAACGAGAAAGTCTAACCTTTGCAGACTTTGGCCTCAAACCTAAAATTTAAAACATGTTTTTCCTGGTGTATGAAATAACTTTCAGCATAAAACCGCTACAATTGGGGGCTCAATTATAGACAAATTTATTAAAAATGTAATTTTTAATTTTTGGTTTAGCAAAACATAGAAAGTCTCCCCTTTGAGAGCCAGCATTAACTCTTTTAGCTAGAAAACTGAAATTTTAAACATTTGGTTTAATATGAGATACTCCCAGTGCTACCAGCCTATTGTGTTGAAAAATCGTTAACATTTGTGAAAAACACCTTCAATACCAAAAATCCCTTATATTTCAATAAGGTAGTGGAAAGTTTACTCAAAGCTTCGTTTTAATCACTTTGTTTCTAAAAAGTTAACCATTTAATATTTCTTTATTGCCCCGATTAAAAACAAGTTACATCTCAAATACAAAATCAGATCTTATTTGATATAGGTAGATTTCTCATCAAAGTTCATCTCAAAGTCGGGGTATCCAGCAATATGCAATTAGATCCCTCAAATATATTACCGGATTAAGTTAGATCAAAATTTATCTCAAAATTGGGGGATTCAAAATGATATAATTTAAGATCCTGATGGATCTCAAAATATCCCGTGGGATAAATTTAGGTCTACTTGGATCTAATTAGATCCACAAAGATAAATAATTTTTTTTGGATAGACTGAAATATTTTGATATTAAATTGGATTTACTTATATCCCATGATATATATTATTTTTAATAAAATTAAAAAAAAAAAATTAAAGAAAAACAATTTGGACATTTGCGTATATATAATTATATACTGTAATATATATATTTATGTTTTATACGAATGATGATGGACCATATATAATCATATATCAAACTAAATAGTTAATCTTAATGTCATATATGATTAAATCTTAAATTGCATTTTTCATATGGCACCATATACAGTAGGTTGTCCCAAAAAAAATAAAAATTTGGATTTTCTCGGAAGATCTTTCCTAATTTGGATACTCATAAGGTAAAGTATTTTTGAGAAGTTTATCAGATTTTTCGGAAGTGGTTTAGAGGTCGCGCAAACCGATTTTGTACCAAAAATCGAGCTTTTTGGGCTTTTATTGAATTATTCTTGAAAATTGCTAAAAAATCGCTAAAGCAAAAAAGAAAATCTTCCGATCTTTAATTTTATGTGCATAAGTAATAAGTTTCGTCAGGGATTTTGCACATTTTGATACATTATATAACAGTTTTTGTAAATTTTCAACAAATATGAAAAAGAATGCTTTATAACTTTTAAAATGTGTATGAAGACTAAAAAAACTAATGATGCAGTTTAAAAGATTATGAAGTTTTAAATAAATTATCAGAAAAAACAATATAATTTTCTCTTACCGTTCTCGAGTTATACCCTTTTAAAGATTTGCACCCATTGTATGAAATTTTTAGTACTATAAGATTTGGGTATCCGATTTGTTGTAAACTTTAGATTATGAGATTTGAAAATGTATTTATTGTATGTCAAAGCTTAGTTTTAAGTGTTGTCAAGTTGTGGACAGCAAAAAAAGTAGCCAAAAAGCCGTTATAACTAGGTGGCACTGATATGGCTCGAACTAAAATTCATGATTTATTGGATTTGGGGGAACTACAACCCTATTTTTGGCAAATAGTCTATAGGTTTAGAGATAACAAGTCACAATACAATTAAAATTTTTGTAAACTGATAAGTGGAAGATACCAAAACTTTGCGTTTAATGCTTAGAAACCTACACTTTTTTTTTTTTTCTTTTTTATTTAAACAAATTTAGATAAGTTTTGCTTAACATTAACCTACAACTAGTCTCATTTAGTGACTAACTAGTAGTTCATTTATAGATATTTATAAACCTACATGAACCAAGTAATAACAACGAATTAGTGAAAGGAAATTTAACAGAAGACATGATTGAAAATAAACAAATTCAGTGTTTTATTACAAAAGCCAGCCTAACTTTTTTTGAAGCCTGCAACATTTCCACTGATTTTTTACAAACGGATCCAGAAAAATGGGAAAACAACAAATCATTTCAGGAAGCAAAACACAAAGTTCAACAATTGCAAGTTGTAAATGATGTCGCAGAACGTGGTGTGGCCTTGGCTAATAGTTATATCAATATCACAACTTCTGAAACAAACTTTCAAAGTTTACTGCAGGGGGTAGAGCAGCATCGCAAGAACTCTAATAAATGATTTATAACAAATCTATTTTTCTTTGTTTTTAATATAATTGTTATGTATGAGTGGTAAGTAACTATTATTTTATTTGTAAAAACATTTTCTAAATCCAATTATTTAAAGTTTAAACCAATGCAAATCTAGTTCACACCTTATAGTATTATACATTTTATACAATGTGTACAAAGCTTTAAAACGGTATAACTCGAGAACGGTGAGAGAAAATTAATTTTTTATTTCTGCTAATTAATTTAAAACTTAATAATCTATTAAACTGCATCATTAGTTTTTTTAGTCTTTATACAAATTTTCCATATTTGTTGAAAATTTACGAAAATCCGTTATTAAATTGTCAAAATGTGCAAAATCATTGCCGAAATTTATTATTTATGCACATAAAATTAAAGATCGTAAAATTTTCTTTAAGAATATTGACTCAGAAGCTGAAGAAATATCGATTTTTTACCAATTTTCAAGCAAAATTCAAAAAAAGCCCAAAAAACTCGGTTTTTGGTAAAAAATCGAATTGAGCGACCTCTAAACCACCTCCGAAAAATCTGAAAAAATTCTCAAAAATTCTTAGCCTTATGAGTATTCAAATTAAGAATGATCCACAAATTTTTTTTTGAATGGGACACCCCAATATACAGGCATATCTTATACAACACACAACAAAATTTTTTAAAAGACAGCATTTATTATTATATCTGAAATTATATAGCTTATTGTATTGTATTATATATGACAATAGATCCATCATATCTTATTATGTGTAGCATACAACTTAATATATTATTTTATAAATGTTAATTTTTAACAATATACATAATCACATATTGTGATATATTTTAAGATGAAAAATATTAATAACATGTATAATTTTTTTTACTCGGAACAGATCATGTACTTACGATCCTAGTTTACTGCATACAACTTCCGAAACATATTATGCAGAATGAAGAAATTTCCATGAAGAAATTTAAAATCTTATACATTTCTCTTTAGGTTAGCTTTTACAAAATTTCGGCTGTAACAAATGGCGTTTAAGAAAAACATTTATTTAGCAGGAGCTATAATGATTTATATCCATCAAAAAATAACATTTTTAAATTTCCTTTACAAAAATGTATGAAAAATCTTTTCGATTTTCTTTGCTTTTAAATATCAAAATTTTTAAAATCTTCATTATCCGACAATAAATTTTGTAAAATCGGCTTTCGTCATTTTAATTTAGTTTTTCAAAAATCTTATTTATGATTAGATACTTATTTAAATTTTTTAAAGGTTTTCACAAGGACAAAAATGTCCTCATTTAACTGGTTTTGCCAGAAATTAAGAATATTTGTTCTCCAAATAAGATAATTTAGGAATTCCGTCTGGAAATTGACAAAAAAATAACTGAATCGTTATGAATACTAAAGATTTTGTACATTTAAAAATAATTAAAATCATGTACTTAGGACATTTTGTAACCAAGATGATGATATTCTCTTTTTCATAAAAAGCTTGAAAAGATTTAAACATTTGTTATTTATTATTATCAATTTAATTGTCTTTCCAAAGTATATTTTAATTTTTATTGCATTTATAATTTCCATTATTCTTAGAATTTATTTATGCCCGAAGACAAAAACACAATTATCCATTTTTGTCCTTATACTTTAATGCTATGACTGTGTGAAATCTGTGGGTAGCTCACAGTTTTTTTAAAGAAAAAAAAAAACATAATTTATATTTTTAATAAAAATTATATCAAACTTGAAAATGTACATTTCAAAAATTTTTGACACCTGTTTAAACTGACTTTAGATGCCTCTTGGTTCTGAAGATTTTTTGAATTGAGAGGAACGATGGACAGGGTTAGATTGACTATACTTAAAAGCTATGACGTGCAAAGTTTCACATCAAAATTGATGACCATTTAAAAGTACAAAAATTAAAAAAAAAATACTTCAAACTTACAAGAGCTTTTTTTTTAGTGATTTTCTTTTTTTTTCTTATAGTTCTTAACTTTCAGATTCAAACCATAATAAAATGGACTCATAAGGCTTGGGAGATGCATTTACTAAAAAGTGATTTCCCTACGGCTGCTTGGTGAAATGTTGTATGGTGGTTACAAGTGGAACCAAAATCTTCCGATTTTTAAAGTTTCGCAGTTTTTTTTTTTAAATTTTTTTTTGCGCTGTCTAATGGAATTGAGTTTTGAGAACAGTATTTGAAAAATGGTGTAATTTTATATAATAATGTGATACATACATCACAAACTTATAATGAATTGTCGTAAATTTTTTGAAAATTTATGTTTTTTGCATCTGACATTCACAATTATATTTAAAATTGGCTAGCGTTTTGCGAGAACTTACTTTGCAAACAGCACACCCGAGCGAGCCAAGAAGTCATTATAAAAATTTTAAACGCAAAAATTTTATGAATTTTTTAAAAATTTAAACGTCAGTCATTTGCTTTGATTTGGGAAGTTAAATAAGAGATATTTAACACTACAGGGCACGAAGAATGTTTATGAGGGTAGTAGCTGATCAGAAAATGGGCATTACATTCAGGCTGGTGTCTAATAACATTGTCTGTGTTTTTTCTATGATTAAAGATAAATTATCACAAATAAATTATAATTTTTTTATTAAAATGAGAAAGATGTTTATGAACTTCAGCCGAACGAAAAAAACATTTCATTTAGCGAAATTTGTTTATTTTGTTTTGCATTCGTTTTTATAAAAAAAAACGTGGCTTGAGAATAAATTTAGGTATCTTGAGAGAATCCTTACGACGGACTAAATTTATAAAGTGCTACAAAGTTTATCGTGTTTCATTAATAGCGGGTACAGTGGCAGTTTTTTTTTTGTTTTTTGAGAACTTAAGCGCAGTATAAGTTCTGTCAAAACTTAATATCAAATGAAAGATTTTAATAAGCTTAATAATATAATCGAAAAGGCATCAACAAATTCTGAGGATTTCAAAGTTAATCTTTATATACAAATTTTAATTTTGCGAACTTGAAGTTATTTATTATTATTTCCTGCAAATAAGTAACCCTAAATCCAACTAAATATCATTAAACATAAAAAAAATTCTTGGTTTCCAAAACAATTGTAGTTTTCTTTTTAAGTTCTATTATATGTCAAAAAAATTTTTTGAGTGTATTTTTAAATTTTTTCGTTGTAGCACTGAAATATATAAATTCGTGTTGCATTTATTTAATCTAAACAAAAACTGTAATATTTATCATGTGCTTGAAACTTAAAACCGCCATAATTTTTGCACCGTTAAATGATTTAGAATGCTTAAACTGCGGCTAACATATACACAAAAGGTTATTCATGGCATGCAAAAACACAAATCTGAAAATATTTTAATTTACAGTGTCGTAAATTTTTGAAGTTCCCCATATATGCACTACAAATGTAAATGTGTTTTACATTGAAGTGTATAGTATTGTTAACAATTTGCTAGCCTTTAGGGTTTTTGTATTGCAGGACTTTTTCATTTCCCGTGGGAGCGGGAAATGAAATTAAATTTATTAATTTTATTAATTAAATTTATTAATTAAATTTGACACAATTTGTGCTAGAAATATTAGACTTTTGTTATAAAAATAAATTTATTAAACCGAAACACATGATATGACAACACAAGAAGTGTAGAATACTTTTTTTAAAAATCTAAAATTAATAATCCCGGAAGACTATTTTTGAAATTGTTAAGTTACGGCAATTTCTAATTATAGATACAGTCTTTAAATCGTAGTTTTGTCAAAAAAAAAAATAAAAAAAAACCAAAAAAAAAAATTCCTCTCTAAAAGTTGATCATCATACAATCGGGTTTCAAGTTAAAGCAAACTGTTGAACAAATTTAGGAAGTTTTTCTATATTTTTTCGTTTGTAAATTTAAAGTTGTATTTTTTTTAAATATTTTCGTGCAAGTTTCAATTGCTTTTAAATTAACAATTTATAATTTGTCTGTAATACATAAAAAAGATTAATGGAAATTCAAAATGTCCATTTTAAATTGCATTTCAAATATAAATTAATTTAATTGAAAGAAAAAAAATTTAACAGAAATAAATAAAAATTACGAAAATGTAAATAGTTTTTTTATTCAAAATTGTTTTTTTCTAACAAAAATTGTAATTAATTTTAAATTGCTTTTGCTAGTTTTAAATATTTTTTATTTACAATAATTTAAAAAATCAAATATTGATGTTTGAATTACAAAACGTTTAATATTTGCACAAATCTGTGAATTAATTAAAAATACCGCACAAACTTCCTGGGATTGCAGGATTGGAAAAAGAGCGGTGTACCCGTTCCAGGACAGAAACCCTACTGGCCCTCAAAATAACAAAGTAAATACTTTTATTTTTTCATCTAAAAAAAATTAATATTGTTGCAAAGACGATTCATATTGTTGCAAAGACAATATTCAAATTTAATTAAAGTTATCTTCGGCATCATATAACATTTTGGGATAAAATCTCGAGCAGTAGGGCCTTTTGCCTTTTTTCGTTGCAATTTTTTTTTTTTTTTATTATTATTAATTTATAAGCACATAATTACAAATTATATACTATTACCCTAACCGAGCACTAGTTACTATGACCCACGACCCCCGCACGCTACCAACTAGCCTACCGGGGCGCACAACTTTGCAAATTTATATTTTCTGAATTAATGAAGATATTTTCAAAATCTAAAAAGCATTTTAAAGAGAAGTTTTCTATTCTACAAAAGGAAGGAGTCAATTTCCCTTAAATGGCATATCCCGGAACTGGTTAAAGCAGGACCTATTATGAATCTAGTATAATTTGATATTACTCTGGGTTAAACTATGTCAATTATATTTAATGAACGGGTCCCCTGACCGGTGAAAAGGAGATATACCACTTAACATGCTTTTAAAAATGATTTTAATCTAATTTTTTTTACCACATTTGTGCTACAGCTAAAACAAGTATTTTTTGAAAAATATTTGTATTTACTTTTAAAGATCCAAAAATTTTTTTAATAAAAAACCAAAAGATTTTAAAGACTACTAGATATTGTACGTGGAGATATCATTTCATCCGAAAAAAACGGAATTTTTATCTTTAATAAAAATTATATCAAACTTGATATCATTTAATGCTAATTTTTTTTAAGCGCTAATTATTATTGAAATTGTTCAATTAAGTGGTGGGGGGGGGGGGGGGGGGGCTTTATCCATATAAAATATTGAAAATATATCCTAATCGCAATAAAAAGTCAATTTCCGAAATATTCCAGCACATATTGTATAAGTGTTTTTGCACCTCAACTATATTTTGTGGTTGCGGTGTGTTTTTTTGTTTTACATTTTTTATGTTGTTGTTACAATACAAGTTAAATTCGAGTTAAATTTAAGTAAACTAAAAATAGCAATTTGCGCTGCTAAAATCAGCAAAAACTTTTGCTAAATATTTGTCGATTTTTTGGTTTTGTTCTATTTTTGTTTTTCGTTTGTATGAAAACATCCACACATAAACGATTACTTGCTGAGGCGGTAATTTAAAAAAGATTTTTTAAATTCTTTATTTTTTTATGTATTTAAAAATGTATTTTAGACATATGACCTAACACGAACCAGGTGCCCGAAATGTACAAATACTTCTCCTCTAATGACAATGAAATGTTAAAATGATATGTCCCTTTCATATAAAAAGTTCAACCCAGGACGTGTACCCGCCACCTTGCGACATATACCGCGAGTCGTGCGGGACATATCCATTTGGCCGTAGGGTACATAAGAAGGTACCGCACAACGTTTTTTATGCTTACCAACTGAACTCGGGCGAGGTAATGAAAACATTTTTTTACACTAAAAAATTATTACAACATGTTTGCTAGAAAAAATGTTTCTTAAAGGTTCGAGGTTAATATAAATGCAGCTTTAATTTGTGTCCACAATAATTTTGGATGTGTTACAGATCTAAAGATATCCTAAAAAAAAAAATAACTCAAAATATAACTTAAAAGTATTAGAGCAAAATGCAGGAAATGGCATTTTGCTCTACACTCTAAAAAATGATTGTAAATTTACTACTATAAAACGAGTAAAGTTTCATGTATTATTACGCAAATTCGGTAAATTTATACATCAAAATGCGTAAAACTATTTTGCGCACACTTTTATATACAATAATACACACTTACAGTATTTTTACCAATTATGTGTTTACAATTAAACACATTATGCCTGAAAGTAGTATTATTTTGTTAAATAAAATTTTTACACACAAAGTTTGTAAATATACTAACTTATAATAGTAATAAATATTTTGACATTTTCAAATTGAAAAAAAATAAAACAAATTAAAAAGGCTAACAAAATCTAAATAAAAAAAATTTTAATGAAAAACAGTTTGTAAATGTAATATTTGTGACAGTGAATTAAAAAACATTCCTAATGTACCAAAAACGTTTATTTCAAAGTGTTTGCAGCCTAATTGTGGAAAAATATTTTCAAAATATAATATATATATGTACAGAGCCTTAAGCATTCAATTCTTCAGTCGGTTTTTACTCAATCGTTAAAAAAAAAATTTCCAAATTTGAAAAAAACGCTAAAATTTAAAGAAAATCGATAAAAATGAAAAAAATCGCTAAAATTTAAAAAAATCTTCAAAAATTAGAAAAATCCCTAAAATAAAAATATCGGCAAAAATTAAAAAAAAAATCGTTAAAATTAAAAAATTCGGTAAAATTAGAAAAATAGCTAAAAAATTTCAAAATTAAAAATAAAAATAAAAAATTGCAAAAAAAAAATCGCCATAAATGAAAAAAATTTCATAGTTTAAAGAAAGCTAAAATTGAAAAAATTAAAAATATTGACAAGAAATTTAAAATAGTTGAAAATGTACATTTACCTTTATTAGTTTTCCAAACACAGGCGATGCTCCAAATAAATTTTCTTTTTGCTTTGCGATGCTCTGTTTTCGAGAAAAAGTGATCTGAGAACCTAACCAGTCAGGTAGAAACTTAGGACCGGTATTGGGGCTGAGTTTTGAACACCGTCGCAAACATTTTTCCAGTAGCTCTTTTATTTTTTGAGTTATAGACGGTAATTATTTATTGGATTTTAAAAGGTGCATATTTCGAAAACTAATGGAGCTGGAGGATAAATGGTTCCACCATTGCTCAAAACTCAACCCCATTACCCCTACAACGATTCTAAATTTCTATTTGATTGACTGGATTCGTAAATCGCGTTTTTCTCGAAAAGTAAGCTTCGCAGATAAAAAAGAGTATTTATTTGAAACATCACCTATGTTACAAAAACTAACAGACAAATAAATGACACTGACAACTTTTTCCAATTTGAGCTATTTTTTTTATCAATTATTGTTTTTTTTTTCATTTTGGCGATGTTTTCAGTTTTAGCAATTTTTCTAATTTTTATCGATAGTTTTTATTTTTTGGCAATTCTTTTTATTTTGGCAAAATATTTTCAAATTGGAAATTTTTTTCATTTTAACTATATTTTTCAATTTTAGCGATTTTTTCAATTCAGACGATATTTTTCAGTTTCGCCGATTTCGGCAATTCCCAAATTGTAAATCGATTGAGTAAAAAATATTGAATTCCCAATTATTGAATTCGCAATGAAAAGATCATTCGATTTAAAAAAATCCGATTTGATTTTTTCAAAATAGAATTCAATCTTTGAAGCTCTGTATATGTACAACCACTTATATACAAATATTTATATTATATTTATATTTTATTATTAAATTTATTATTATACAACACATTAATAAAACTCTTTCTGAAAATTAATTTTTTGTTTTATTTGAAACATTTTTTGGGCTGTTTTTCTTTCTTACCGCAAGGAAAATATACGCATTTTAAGCGGCTTTATACGTATATAAAAATGTATTTTTACGCATTTTATCCGTATATTTACAAGTAAAGCATGTTGTTTTACTCAAAAATTCAGTAAAATTATTCATTTATTTCTAAATTTAATTACATTTTTACGCACTTGCATAGTACATTTACACACTTTTTGTTGGCCAACTAATGTGTGTATTTTTTTCATTCATACACATAGAGTAAATTTACCCAACTTATAGTAGGAGTATAGTTTCCTACTATAAGTTGGGTAAATTTCAACAGAATTTAATTAGAGTGTAATACTGTTATATTTGATTTATGTGACACTCCAAGAATAAGCTTCGTCATATTTATGAAGGTTGTATTTACTGTTTTTCGTCTAATGAAACTGTACACTCAAATGGAAAGCTTCATCATATTTATGAAATGTTTCATAGATTTTCGTCCAACGAAATATATACAACCTTAAAAATTTTATTTATCGAAATTAGATCTAAACCCTTTAAAAAAAATATATAACAAAATGTGTTAAGTGAACACATTTGAGCTTATTCTAAAACAAGTATTATCTAATATCTATATAAAAAATTTCACCTGAAAAAGAGTGGAATGCCGAACAGCTCCAAATGTATTATTTTGTGTTGCAGTTATTTTGTTATTGTATTCAGAATACTTGAAATGTGATCCGTTTCTTTTTATCGTTAAAACTTGTTTAAAATATGTTTACCTTATTTTTTTACGGAGGTTTACATAATATTTTGTAATATATGAACATGCATGGTTCCATGTATGAACATATATTGTTAAGTGCATCAGCATGTATGAAGATGTATGGCATGTATTGAAACGTATATAGGTTGAAACATTCAGCAAAAAGTTCATATATGGCAATATATGATATCATACATTGAAATATATGCTAAATACTGTTCCATATATGATAAAGTTTATTACATGAATTCATATATGATTATATATTAACTCATATATGCTCATTAGAGTCGTGCAAAAAAGTTGAAAGTTCGATTTTGAGTTATCCACAAGATTCCCACTATTCATTTATGTCTAAAAACTCCATGTACCAAGTTTTAGCTAAACTCGCTAACATTTAGAGCTCGAAGAAAAAGTTAACTTTTAAGAATTAGTAATCTGTCTCTAGAAGAAATTCTCACAAATTCGGGTAGACTTTAAATTTAATTTTATCTTAATCTACTCAATGTACGTTAACAAAATTTTCCAATCTAGTCTAAATTTATGCGCAGAAAGGAAATATGAAATCAAGATAAAAAAAAAATTAAAAGCTTTTAAGTTATTCGGGGTTTTTAAAATAATTATACTTAAAAATACAAATTTTGTTAAAATTGTAAAATTTTCTGGAAAGATGTAATTCAACATGTTTACGTTTTATATGAACAAATTTCTCAAATCTGAGAATTTTAATAAAGATTAGGGCAATCGAAATTTTTTTTTTTTTTATTTTTTTTTTTTTTTTTCTTAGTTTAAAACTTCAAATCATTTATGTACAGTTTCAAAATTTTCTTTACAACTAGTCAGATACGACTAACGATCAAATTTCTTCAGGTTAAATTAAAAAGGATTTGTTAGACATCGTTTGTTACGAGCCTAACCAGTTCATGAGGTTTTGTGCGTTTTAGCCTACGAAGTTCATCTTTTTTTTTTTTTTTTTTTTTTTATGTTGAACCAACACTCAGGGGATGCCTCTACTAATGCATTGCATTGTGTTGATATCAGGAAAATAGATTATGGGGAGGAGGAAAGAGGGAGTAGTGTTTGTGGACATTTGACTTGAATTTTTCTAAATTGTCATTTAATTATGCAACATTTTATAAAGATACAAAACAATTTCATCCCATATTTATGAAATAATTCTCTATATATATGAAGGATATTTTGTATTAGTAAGGATTTCATTATTTTTGTGTAGAAAAACATACATAGAGGCCATGATATGGTCATTATAATTCTTTCTGTTTATGAAATGTTTCATAAATGTTGATAAAATAGTTACATTGGACGAAAATTTATGAAATTTATTCCTGTTTTTCTCTAGGTGTATCATATACGTGATACATTTTGGAAATTCACATGCAACTTGATCAATTCAGTCCATAATAATAAGTACTGATGACAATTTTCTAGGAAATAATGAAGAGTTTGAAGTTTGAAGTTTGAAGTTTCAGCATATTTATAAAAACTTCATATATATGATTTTCGTCCAATGAAACTGTTGCATCAATATGATGAAACTTTTTTTTCCTGAGTGTATCTTTGGTTTTATTCGCGTCCACTCTTCATTAATTAATTATTGCTTTGCTTTGAACATTTTTAACTTTAGTATTTCCACGAAAATAACAGAGCTTTGCAATTTTTTTATTGCAAATATTTTAACAAATTTGAAAAACAATTAAATTAGTTGCTTTGTAGTACGAATGAATGACCGAAATAAAGCTGGTATGTATTGCTCATTTGAAACATAGTTTCTTTCAGCAGGCACTAGCGATCTCTATTTATATATACATATATATATATATGTGTTTTTTAAACTGTATAAAATAGTTTAGTAACAAAATATTTTATTGGAAATTACCATGGATGGTAACCAAATCGATGCGGGTATCGGTAAGGTTAAAGCTATTTTCATTTGCTTCGGTAACGGTATTTTAGGGGTAACGATATTTCAGTTATTTCGGTAACGGTTTTTTAGCGTTAATGGTATTTTACTTATTTCTGTATCGGTATTTTAGTGGTAACGCTATTTTCGTTTATTTCGGTACACTCTAAAAATGATTGTAAAATTTATTACTACAAAACGACTAAAGTTTTAGTTATTATTACGCAAATTCAGTAAATTTAAACATAAAATGTGTAAAACTATTTTGAGCCCACTTTTTTAATACACACTCACAATATTTTTACCAATTATGTGTTTAAAATTAAACAAATTATTTTGTTAAATAAAATGTTTACTCACAAAGTTTGTAAATATACTAACTTACGGGTATAGTAGTAATAAATATTTTGATATTTTTAAATTGAAAAAAATTAAAACAAATCTAAAAATTTTAATTTATTAAGAAATTTTGTGAATTAATAAACAAATTAAAATGTATAAATGTAGTATTTGTGATAGTGAATTAAAAAACCTCCCAATGTACCAAAAAGCCTTTATGCATCCAAAAATAGAAATTACCAAGTGTTTGCAGCCTAATTGTGGAAAATATTTTTAAAATATAATATCTGTACAGAGCTTTAAAGAATTAAATTCTTCATTTGATTTATTCAATCACTGAATTCAAAATTTGGTAATTCAGTCAGTTTTTACTCAATCGATTTAAAAAATCGTTAAATTGAAAAAAATGCCAAAATTGAAAAAATATCGCTAAAATTAAAAAAAATTCCAAAACTGAAAACAATCTCCAAAATTTAAAAAAATTTAAAAAAATCAGTGAAATTGAAAAAAATTACCAACATTGAAAAAAAACTCTTAAATTTAAAAAAAAAAATCACTAAAATTTGCCTAAATTGAAAAATCGCCCAAAATTTAAGAAAATCGCCAAAAAAAATAAAAAATATCGCCAAAATGAGAATAATTGCTAAAAGTGAAATCATCTCATTTTTCAATTCTGTCGATGTTTTTCAGAGTCAGCGATTTCGGCAATTCCCAAATTGTAAATCGGTTGAGTAAAAAATCGATTGAATTCCCAATTATTGAATTCGCAATGATTGAATTCCCAACGATTGAATTCCCATTGATTGAATTCAATTATTGATAAAATCGAATGAGCTAAATTGATGGAATTCCCCACTAAAGTAAATTCCAAAGAATGCATTCTCTGTGATTGATTTAGGAAAAATTCATTCGATTTAAAAAAAAAATCCGATTTCATTCTTAAGGAATTTAATCAAAACAGAATTCAATCTTTGAAGTTTTGTATATGTACAACTACTTATATAGAAATATTTATTATTAAATATATTATTATACAACACATTAATAAAACTCTTTCTAAAAATAAATTTAATTACTATAAATGGAATTAATGTTTATCCCGATGAAAATAAATTTAAAATAACAAATATGCAGGTGCTTGTGCAAATTTAAATGTAAGTGACACTAATAGAAAACATATGATTTTCTATTGTTGATTTACTTGAATAAACGTCACTACATTGCTAGGTCTGTCAAAAAAACAGAGTAGTATTTGGAAGATGACAAAGCCAATTGTGACAATTTTTTGTTGTTGTTTTTGGTTTTCTTTGGTATTTTAAATTTTGAATAACACTCCTAGACGAGGACAAGAAATTCTCATTGAGTTTGTGATTTAACATAACAAATATCTCTAGAAATTCTAATAACAAAGTCCCCTGAAGATTTCCTTGGGCAGGAATGAAATCCGGATAGGGACAAGCCTACAGCAGATTGTTTTTCACAATTTTGTTAAATAAGTTTTAGGACTTTAGCACGTTTAATTACTATAAATGCAATTAATGTTTATCCCGATGAAAATAAATTTAAAAAAAATCAATAAAGTTATTCATTTAATTCTAAATTTAATTTTTTTACGCACTTGCATAGTAAATTTACATACTTTTTGTTGTTCAACTTACACGTAATGTGTGAATTTTTTTATTTTATTATTAATTTTACATGCATAATTAATTTTACACATATAAGTAATTTTTGTATATATGGAGTCACTTATATTTCCATATATGACAGCCTTTTGCGTTTATGAAATAACATATATCGCCATATATGTTCATATATGAGTGGTTTTTTGAAATATTAAATCGCATATTTTTTCATATATGAGTACCGTTCGGATATAAAGAGTCACATACGCTTCCATATAAGCCCATATGCCCATAAATGAACATATATGGATATATTTGAATATATATGAACTATTTTAACCGAGGAATTAAGAAATATGTCTTTCAAAGAGAGGTTCTGAAAAAAAGTGAAATCTATCGAGTAGTGGTATTTAATAAAAATGCCAACAAATTTTTTTTTACATAAACTTAACTTTAAACAACGCATTTAAATAAATGGATTTTATTAAAATTTAATGACGTAAAAATGACATGCCAACATAAAATTAATATTAGGATCCATTGATTTTCTCTCCCCCTATCATAAAACCAAGTGCCAGCGCAATTAATGGATTTCCCTGGGAATAACTTTCCTGTTAGTACATTAACATAAGCAATATAATAAATTAATTTTCTTAATAGTTGTTAACTTTATCACACACTAACAAGAAAACTAACTTAGTATCATAAAGAAAAAGATAAAAGAAAACTGAAAGAGATATTTTCAAATCATCTATACATCCCAGCACAAAAAACCAAGCACGTCTTATATAAGCTCTTTTTGTGACTTCAAATTAATGGACAACACTAAAAATAACTATTCTTCTCAACATCTTAAGAATTGGTTTTCATGTTTTAAAGTTTGTTTAAGAAATGGCAAATCGTAAAGGGATTAAAGAGATGTTGAGAAAATAGTATTCCTACATTTGCTTATTTGCTGGGGTTTTAAACATTTCTGTAGATATAAATTCCATTTAATTTTTTAATGCCTAAACTTTTAGAATTTCCTATTATCTATTTATGTAATAACATGAAATTAATGATTGGTACGTTATTTTTGTTTGGTTTATTGTGGTTTATTGTGTCAGTTTGCGGTTTTGTGAAAACTGTGAAAACTGTGAAAACAAATTTTATTATCAAATTTATCTTTTTAATTTTTTCTTGTTTTTGCTTTTTTACTTGGAAACCAAAATTTTCACCAAACAAAATTAATTTCTTGAAAAATTTAAGTTATGACGAGGAAAACATAAAAAATTCAATAACAACAGCTCTAAAAATCATAAAAAAAAAATATATATGTTGATCTTTAAATCCAAAGAATTTAAAATGCTTAAAACAGTTTTTAAGACTTTTGAAACATTTTTTTTTTTTGTAACAATAATATTTTTTGTATTTGATCATTTTTATGAGCGACAAAAAAATAAATTTTTTTTTTTTATTTTAAACTAAATTTAATGGTAATTAACAGTTTCAAATACTTTTAAGTGCTTTAAATGCGAAAATTGCCTTAAAATTTATCAAAAAAAAAAAAAAAAAACAGTACAGTACAGTGGAGCACGGTTATAATGATCTATGACAACGATCTTATAACGGGACCTGACAATTTAATTCGTTATATGTGAATGTGTACTCCTTACCTGTATCATTATTTTCCAACAAGAAGTAATGTGTTACCGATAATTGAACACTCATGGATTACCTTGTAATGAGACCTCATTACATTTTACATTACTTCAAAACATAACGGTAAGGTGTATATTTTTGATATCACGAACGAAAACACGAAGCACAAAAACTCATCTACATTTTAAGCAATAAAATATTGTATGTATCGATAGCTCAGTTGGTAGAGTTCTCGCCTAACTAATTGTTAAATACCAAAGACCCCAGGTTCGAATCCCAGCATGACCAAGTTATTTATTTAATAAAAAAAAAGTTATTTATTTCATTAAAAAAAATATTTATGCATTGTTTTTTATAAAAATCTATTTATAGACACATTACTTTTTCCAACCATGTAACCATATAAGTAACCAGTTACTTTACCCCCTACAAGGTAATGAGTTACTTTAAGGCTCATCGCCTGTAAAATTCATCAGTGAAGTAACGTGTAAAGTAATGCATGAAGCCCTATGGCGATACATTACTTTACCCATGATTTGGTAATGTGTGGTTTTGCTGGGGTGTGAAACATTTTCCAAAAATTAATGAAATGATGGGATTATTTTTTCTTTAATTCTACTAGTTTTTAAATTTTTAAGTAATTTTGAAACAAATCTTAAATTAATTTACGGGTAATACAAATTGTAATTCCTTTCAGTAAAGTTTCAAGTAAAAAACAGAAGTTTTTAAAATTTGCAGCTCATTTTATCCGTTTGACCAGTGGTTGATATTTGTCCCAATTTCACTTGTGGCTATTTTAGGAATGCGTGCAGGACGATTTTACCAAAACATATTTGTATTGGTACTTGAGAGATGTATTCTGATGGCCGCAGAGCCTTACAAGGTCAATCCAAAGAAAAATTTTCAAATGTTTGTTTTTTTAACTTCATACCATTCTTAAAAAAAGTTACACTTTCCTCCCTCGTTTTCAATATATGCCTCTTTGTGTTAAAGAAGAAAACTTATCACATAATTTAGATTATGTTTTATATACGCAAGAACAAAAATACTTGAAAAAATGCACTGAATTAGGCACTAGATTGAAGCTGGAAAACGTGGTGTTAGTAAGCAATCACTTAACTACTGGACCTAATGGAACGAAACGTATGTGTAATCTTGTAGTAACACTGTCTTTATACACTCAAATAAAAAAGTTATTAAAGTCAGCAAAAAATTTTGCTGAGTCAGCAAAATTTTAGTCAGGAGGGTGCTTGCAAAAAAATTGCTAATGTCAGCAAAATCTTTATGATTTATAGCAACAAAATTAGTAGATTCAGCAAAAGTTTTGCTAACACTTAGTAGATTAGAAATTAACAAACCCTTGCTAAAAATTAATAAAATTTTTGCTGAATATTAGTAGACTGAAAATAACTCAAAAAATTTGTAGAAAAATTATACTTTAGTTAATTTATTTGCTGAAAATCATAAAACATATTTTTGTGATTCTTTTTAAAATAGTTTACAATACGTTACAAAATATAAAAATGTTCATACTCCCAAATGGACGATATGAATTAATGTAATATCTTAAAACAATAGAAATTATTTGTGAAAGGCGTGGTAGAGAAGAATGAGTGTATTTTCTAAAAATCATAACTACATTGCAAATTTTTAATTTTTTCTGAATCAGACTGCACAGTTTCTGGTATTTAACCTTCGTCAGTGACCCTGTTTTTTGAATTTTTTTGAATAATGTAATATTTGTTATGTTTTTATTTGTTCGATTGTGTCTATATGAAATTTTCTGTGCAATCACTGACCGTGGTAAAGATATACTGATTTCTAATGCCACATGCACTCGCACTACACGTTAGACAGAGCGCTTTAGCCCTCTGAGCTATCGTCAGGTCGAGTTTTGTTGTGATTAAAACTAGTTTTATTCAATACACGTTTTTTTTTTTTGTTCTTGCATACATAATCTCAGATGTACAACTCCAACAACACAACAGTTCTATTTTTAGAAACTTACCTCACTCTAATGTTCACTGTTTTCCCATATGTTGTAAGTGATGCCATATCTATGATATATTCTTTGTATATTCGATAGATGGCGCTTACGTAGTTAGGGAAGAATTCTTCTTCTTTATTTGCATAACCAGTTCTGGATTTTAGCGACTACATACATTTAGTTTTTTTTTTTTTTTTTTTACATGTTACATATTTTTTCGAGCATTACTTAAATATTCTAAAATATTACATAAGTATTCTAAATACATTTTTATAATGTACATTTAATTAATATTATTAATTATAGTTACAAAATCATCTCTATTTCTAGCAGTGTTTATAAGATCATTATAACCCAGTCCAATTTCTTATATTTCTGAGCCATGATAACTGCTTGCGACCGATTCCACGTCTTCCTTCAATCTTTCCTTGGATAATGAGCTGTAGCAATTCATATTTTGGTCCTCTTATTATATGACCGAGGTATGCTGTTTTTTGACGCTTGATGTTTTTTAAGAGCTCACGGTCTTTGTTCAAAGCCTGTAATACTTCCTCGTTTCTTACTCTATCGGTCCATTTTATACTTAAGATTCTTCGATAGCACCACATTTCAAATGCTTCGAGTCTGTTCATGGTACCAACTTTAAGTGTCCATGTTTCTACACCATACAGCAAGACTGACCAAACGTAACATTTTGTAAACCTAAACCTAGGTTGATGTTGATATCGCGGCTACTTAAAATCTTTCTGAACCTGCAGAAAGCACTTCTGGCCATTTCTATGTGACATTTCACTTCCTTATCACAGTCCCAGCTGTCATTGAGCCAACATCCAAGGTATTTAAAACTGTATACCCTTTATATTTGCTTGTTATCTATATTCATAGATGAACTTGCGTAGGGTGTATTATTTCCTCTACTAACGATCATAAATTCAGTCTTTGTAATGTTTATATCGAGACCATATTGTTTACTGTAATGACAGACTTGATCGAGAAGATGTTGTAGATATTCTAAATTATCAGCAATTAAAGTCGTGTAATCAGCATATCTAATATTGTTTATATATTGGCCATTTACTTTGATGCCCAGTTCTATGTCATCAATAGCTTCGCCAAATATTTGCTCTGAATAAACATTAAATAATAAGGGTGATAAGATACAACCCTGTCTAACGCCTCTATTTATTGGGATATTGCGAGTAACAATATCTCCTACACGGACTTCTGCCGTCTAATTCCAATAAAGGTTTTGGATGCATCTAATTATTTTGTGATCGATGCCCAATGTTTTCAAAATATCAATTAGCTTATTGTGTTGTACTCTATCAAAAGCTTTTTCATAATCTATAAAACACATGAAAACATCCTTCCTGACATCCTTACAGTTTCTAACAAGAACATGGACACTGAATAAGGCTTCACGAGTACCCATGGCTTGTTTAAATCCGAATTGTGTACGACCCATTGCTTTTTCGCATTGGTTATATATTCTTTGGTGTATCACCTTTAAAAATATTTTAAGCGTGTGGCTCATTGAGCTTATTAATCTAAAATCTTTGCAAATTCTAGCATTGCCTTTCTTTGGGAGTGCCACAAATGTAGATTTTAACCAACTATCTGGATATTCGCCACTATTGTAGATGTGGTTAAAAACGTTTAATAACACATCAATGCCGTTATCGTCAATTAGCTTTACAATTTTAGATGGAAGTTCATCGCAACCAACAGCTTTGTTATTTTTTGACGATTTTATGGCAGTTATGATTTCTGATTTTGTAATTTGAAGCTCACTGTCTTCAGAAAATGTCGTAGCATTAAGGTCTTCGGGAGTAATAGACATTGTGGAATCATTAAAAAGCTCATTAATGTATTGTTCCCATATTTTTATTTTCTCATTACTTTCGGTTACTATTTGATTTTCTTTATTTAAAAGAATGGTTGAATTAACGTTTTTATGATTGTTGCATAGTTCTTTTAGTTTTTTGTGTAAATTTAGATCATCATGTACTCTCTGCAATTGTTCTATATCTTCGCATTGGGTTCTAATCCATGTAAGTTTTACATTGCGTACTTTTGAACGTATTATTTTATTAAGACGATTATATTCTTCTTCATTTATATTTTTGTGTCTTCTTCTTTCTTCCATCAAGTCAAGAATTTCTTCCGTTATCCATATTTCTTTTGCACGGCGCCTTTTAACACCCAGGCTTTGCTTTGCCGCATCGTTCATAACCTTTGTTGCCTGGTCCCAAAGACTAATAGGATTATCATTAGTATTTATCAGATTAGAAAGTTCTTGATTTATATTTATAGAAAGATTTTGTTTGGTTCTATCGTTTTTAAGTTTATCTAGATTTAGACATTTTGGTTTAGATTGTCGTTTTACTGAAGAAAGCTTTAATTTAATATTAGCCACAAGTAAATTGTGGTCTGATGGAACATCGGCCCCAGGATAAGTCGATGTGTTTTTAATAGAAGAGCCAAAACGTTGATTTATTAAAATATAATCAATTTGATTTCTTACTATGGTGTCAGCTGAGTCCTGGGGAGATGTCCACGTATATAAACGCCTTGGGGAAAGCAAAAATAGGTGTTAGTAACTTTAAATTTTTCTTCTTGACAAAACTGTATTAGGCGGCTGCCTCTATCATTTCTGTCCCCTAGTCAATTGCCAGAGAGCAAATTTTGATTTTTGTTTGAGTTTGAATTTTAACGTCTTTTTCAGACAATTGCAATTAATACTATAATTAATATGCAATTGTATTTCATTTAATTGTGAAAGGCGTTGTAGAGAAGAAGGAGTGTATTTTCTAAAAATCATAACTACATTGCAAATTTTCAATTTTTTCTGAATCAGACTGCGCAATGCCTCAAAGAATTACAGAAACGAAACGAAAAAATAACAAAATATAACATATACAACCCTTTTTGCAATTAGAAAAAGGCAACAAAAAAATCTACCTAAGATGTATGTCTTTGTCTTTCGCCTGTCTACGTATTGCATATTTGTTTGTAATTTGACCACACAAGATTATTAATATATATAAACATTTAGTTTACAAATACACATTTAATTTTTATTAAATTTAAATATTTTATTTTGTCTTTTATTTAATTAATAGGCAATTACTTTCACAAGCCGGTGACGACGCAAAATTTAAGTTGTTTTAATCCACAATTTTGTCTTATGTATGAAAACCAGATACAAAAATTTTCCATGGTTGATTTTTTTATATTATGTCTTACTAGAGTTGTACTTTTTAGTATAATTTTCCTCGTCACTACTACATCTTGGCATTCTGCGTATATCTTTCAGTCTGGTTGTCATTCACACTATTGATGTGCTAATAAACACAAGTTTTTTAGCAAAATAAATTAGTAAAACATTAGTAAAATATAGGTAAAACATTAGTTCAAAACAGTTAAGTGCTGAATAAGTTTAACTAAAATTTTAGTTTAAAACATAATTTTAGCAAAAACTTTGCTGAAAAATAGTATACCTGATTTACAAGATGTTTTACTAACTTTTCTACTAACTTATTTTCTTGAGTGTACTAGATAAGCTACAGGTGGCAACACAGGTCATCTCGAGAGTATTAAAGGTTTGGCAGCAATTATCTCCATTACTAATGGACCGACCTTTATCAATTTATGGCAATTTAAAGCCTATTTGTCAACAATAAGAATATAGTGCTATGTTATCACTTATTTTATAAAAGTTCCTTAGCCCGAATAAACCCATAGCTCTCATACGGTAATGCGAAATCTATCGAACATAATATTATCTTGTTGTATCTTATTTCATCTTGGCGATATGCCCCTTTGAAAATTTACATTTAAAAAAATCAACCTGGGCCATATACATATAATTTCTTGTAAAAACTTTGTCAGATCTTGGCCAATTATTTATCTTGTATGGCGTTCGTTCACACCTAATTGATAAGCCCACGTTTTGCCAAAATACATATTTAGGCTATTTATTCTATTACAAAAGTTCTGTAATAAAATTTTAATGATAATGAAAAATCCCAAGTATGGTATTGCCCATGTATTTTTTAAGTTGTGGAAAAGTGTCGTTTTGGTTTTGAAATTCATAACATCCACTTTATACACTCTATAGGTCCACTATATAGGCCATATGAATATCAAAGTTTTTGTTTTCTTGAGTTCTATAAGTATAAGAGTACAAATAAATCTAGTTTCCGCAAATTAAAGACAAGTTTTCATACAAAAACAAATGAATTTTTACCAGTATCTTTAACCATTTAACATTAGATTGGCTAGCTAAAAAAAAATACATGTCTCTTTTTTCCTCCCTTACAAGATATCCAAAGTTCATTGAAATCTGGAAGTTCGGATCGGTATATCTCCCTTGGTATGTCAATCACAATGTTTTATTTTAATCAGAAGCGACAGAGTTAAAATTTCCTATGAACGATTTAATTTTAATCGTATTGGTATCTCTCTCTCTTTTTAATTGTATTGTTATCTCTTTTTCACAAGTAATTATCACATCATGATGCGCTTTATTCACATTCATTAGTAGGATACCAGCAACAAGAAATTGCATCTCTATCGAGACCAACGGAAAAGTGAAATAAAACTAGACAATTAGCATACCACAACATCCAAAAAGTATTGAGAACTTTGCTAGAATTTTATTTTCATTGCCTTATAAAGCTGGGCTATTTTTTATAAAAAGTCCAAGTTTGATATAATTTTTATTAAAAATTAAAATTATGTTTTTTCGACCCTTAATTGCGTGTTTTGTATATCTACCAAAGGTAGATATTGCACATAACTAACAAGTTTTCTATTTATTTTTGATCAATGGTGATAATCTTTAACTTTGAGCTCATATATTAGTTCTCATTTAGTGGGATAGCTAGGTTATATTAATGTTTGATGTTTTGCATGGGATTGTCACTTCTTTCAAACCGTGTTCTAATGATGGGAACCTAGAAAATTCCCGAAATAGATCAATCAACACATTCCTGAAAGTGGTCAATTAATAAATATGAAAACAAAAACTCTATAGATTATTTGTTAGGACAATTATATAGAGTATGGAATCGAACTTGAATAATTTTAATTTTGACTGTTAAAAGATTATTTAATTTTCAAAACAATCGGTCTATATTTGGAGCCAGAATTTGCAAACCGCCCGCTTAAGCTAAGCTCAAAATTCAAAAAAAATATTTCAAAATTTAACAACTTTAAATGTATATGAGACATTAGAGCGGCATTTTTCTCAACTTTCGATTTTTATATATTATTATTATATTAAGGATTTTCTTCAATGGTAACGAACGAAGTTATCGATTTTTAAAATTTTTTTTTAAACTACTTTAATAAAAATTCGAGATAATTTTAGTAAAAATTACATATTTTTTAAAAATTTATCTAAAATTTTTTTTTTTTTTTTGGCAAGTAAGTAGAATTATTTAAATAGAATTATGTCAATGCTAATTGAAGGAAAACTTGCAAATTTACCCACAACTATTTTGGAAAAACAGAAGAGATATACAGGTTAAAAGTTTCATATATGGATCTATTAGTGTTCAATATATGTTTTTAAATGCTCATAAAAATGCATGCATGTGATCAAATTTCATTTATACTACAATCTTTTGTATGGAAAAAACATTTTGTTCGATGTTTGAGGGTTGCGGGTCGAAATATTGTAACATTAACTTCAGTGATGAACATGCGTCAAGGTCAAAGTTCAGATATATGCAAATTTTACTATTTATATGAAATAAATTAAATCATAATTTTGTGAAAATTAATGGATACTTTTATTTAAATATACGAACTGCAACGCCGAAAAAAATTAAATTAACCCTATGAAATTTGTTGGGTCAAAATAAACTCGCAATTTGATTTGAAAAACAAAAAAAAAAATTTTTTTTAATAAATATATCTGACTTTTTCTTTGATGTGCATCCTCAAATTTTCAGCATTGACGTTTTAGGACAAAAAAAAAATATCGGCTATCACCATAATACATATATAGGGAGACATATTAAGGCATGTATGGAGATTTATGTATCCATGTATAAGGGATATGCATGCATGCTTATGACCATGTACAAACATACATTAAACCTTTATGGATCCATATAAGAACATTTTTTTTTCCGGGTATTAAAAATGTTATGCTTTAAAATTTATACACATGATTTTAAATGAATATTTGTTTTTACTAATTTATGCCTTGATTGTTGTAGCACTAGGTTCAATAATTTTGTGGTGCGAAATTTAAGAAAAATCGGATTACTTTACCCTTGGCGACCTGCGCACAAAGCCTCTGATATATGGAAAAATATTAAAATTAATTTTTCAAAATATATTTTGTGATTTCAGGCATAATTACGATCAATTTCAGGTGTAATTACAATCAAATGGAAGCATGTTTTGTGTAGCATCTGAGAGCAAACACAAAAAATTCTAAGATTATTTTTAAAAATTGTGTAGAATAGAGGGAAAAGACGCCAATTTTAGTGAAAATCAAGTCGCAATATCTCGAAAACTGTTAGTCACATTTCAAAAAATTTTAAAATATTCGGTTTAAGTAAGCATGCTTAATTAAATTAACCAAAAATTATTATGTGTAACATGTAGGTAATGCAAAATCCCGCACTTTTTCATACCAGGAAAGCGGGAAAATTTTTTGAAACTCTGAATTTATCCCTCTCAAAATCTAAATTCTAAGTCATATTTGTTATATTTATATTATTATATTTTTGTGGTTTTTTCTCAGATGTTTTAGTTTTTTTTAAGTCTGAACGAAATAGCAATAGGACTTAATTAAAAAAAAATCGGTACAAAAAATTGCAGTCTTAAAATAATAAAAAAAAGTTCACAATAAATGTAAACAGGGACCGTAATCATTATAAGTTTTATAATAAAAATTACACAATAATGATTATATTATGAGTTTTAAGGATTTTCTTCAATGGTAATGATTATTTTTGAGTAATATTAATAAAAATCAGTCATAATCATTATTTTTGAGCAAAAAAAATACAACTCAAAAATAATCATTATTTATTATTTTTATTTTTTTCGCTCAAAGTAAAACTCACAATTGGTATGCCAATTATAATATTTTTAAAAATAAATTTAAAAAGTTATATGCCTAATGCATTAGTACATGCGTATGTACATACATACGTATGTAAGTTCAAAACGACTGTTAGTAACAAAATTAATATATATCAAAACAAATGCAATTATAACAAATGATTCAAAACAAGCGCTTAGTAACAAAATTATTAAGTACAAATTATGTTATGGGTATTCATGTAGGTCTAAATATATATACATATGCATAAAAATTTGTAAGTACATCATATATAAAGTCGTAAATTGAAAGTGAGTTTTATTTTGAGCGAAAAAAATAAAATTCATAAAAAATGATTATTTTTGAGTTTTATTTTTTTTGCTCAAAAATAATGATTATGGCTGATTTTTTTATTATTACTCAAAAATAATCATTACCATTGAAGAAAACTTTAAAAATCAAAAATTTAAAAATCATGACGGATATGCAAAGATTGTCAAAAAATAATAATAATGGTGCAATAAATTTTTTTTATGTCTGTTCTAAGTGATTGATTTTTTGATTTCAAAAAACGAACAATAATCATTATTTACGGTCCCTGAATGTAAAAGTTAGAATTTTTAAAATCAGCAGAGTCCGACCAAAATACAGCATTTTGACAATATTTGGTAACTGAAAGTATTTTGGACAAATATTTATAATGGATCTAGAGTGACTTGAAATTTATAATTTAAGTCGAAGTCTAAGATATAGGGCGAAGTTAACGTTGAGGTGAAGTTAACATACACTCAGCGAACTTCTGCTCTAAATATTTGAAGTTCTTTGAGTTGTAATACAGTATCTTACAGTATTTTGAAAAAACAGTAATTTTTAGAAGAAATTGTATTTTTACTACCATAGTAGTTCATTTAAGAAAACAAACCACATCAAATCACTGTATTATGATTTTACATTTGGTTTATACAGCAGTTTTTGTTTTTTAATTAAAAAAAATAAAACAAATAAATGTTTGTTTATTTTTTACTACATATGTGGGTCATTGTGGTTAATTTTTTTAACAGTAAAAAAACAAATCACAAGGTTAGTTGAATTTACTGAAAGGTAAGTGACTAAATAAATTAAACTTTTTTTGTTTTCATGGCCTCTCTATAAAAAAGCACCTATATTTTCCCTATAAAATTTAAGAAGAAATATTAAAAAATTAAATTCTTATGAAAATTAAATTTTATGTTATTTTTCAAATTGTAATACATAAAAATCTTAAATGTATTTGTATGTGTAACCTTTTGGTATTTTTTCTTCCTTGTTGTGCTGCTGTTAATTCCAATTAGATTTTAATTCAGTTAATTTCACTTTAATTGCAATTAGTAGATTAAACAGTACAAAATGTTTTCTTTTGCATTAATTCTCGTTTAATAGTGTTGAAGGCAACACCAGAAACAGACATTAATCATAGAAACTTACAAAAAAAAAAAACAGACAGTCAAGAAAAATTAGATTTACAAAAAAAAAAAAAAAAAAAAAAAATCAACATCCGTTTGAGTGAATAAACTTGTTTACCCGAGTAAAAAAATGTATTGCGTTTTTTCATCTGGATATCCCATTGTCCATACATAATAATATGTTTCTTATATGGTAACATATATAACGGTATATTTTTATATATTGATCTTTACTAAATAAGATAGATATTAGACAAATATGCTATACATAATAAGATATATTGGATCTGTTGTCATACATAATAATGTTGCAGCAACTTCAACAAGTATTGAATTTTTTTTTTTTTTTCATATCTCATCTCATATTAGCGGTTTAATACTCAATTTGTGTGTAATTTAGGTAATTTCTGTTTGATTTCATATCGGCTCTCGGTTAAAATTTAACAAACAGTTAAATTTAAATTTTATATGTAAAACAACAACAAATATATCAATTAAAGTTCCAGTTAGTAAAGTCCTAGTTGTGAAATTGAGCCTAAATGATGTAAAATATAATTATGTAAGAGTCCATATATAACACAAAATTTTAAATTTAAATGTGGTCCTAATTCATTAATATTTTCTATGCGTATAATGTAAAATTATCTATTTTTATATATATCCCCAAACATAATTATACTATATGAGCAAGATGACGGAATTATTTTTCTTAACATTTTTTTTTTTAAATTTTACAAAAATAATATAATTTTATGGGATTTAAGTAAATCCAATTTATTATCAAAATATCTTATTCGATCTACCAAAAATTACTTATCTTTTTTGTATCTAATTACATCAAATTAGATTTAAATTAAATTTGGGATATATCAGGATCTTAAATTAGATATTATTGGATGCCCCAATTTTGAGTATTCAAATCGGATATAACTGGATATCCCCATTTTGAGGTAAAGTTGGATAAGATTAAATATAGATCTGTATTAAATGAGATCTTATTTTGTATTTAAGATATAACTTTTTTTTTGATCGGGTAAATTTAAATTCGATGTGCAAAAAATAAATATCTAATAACAAAAAAATGTACACACACAAAATTCCCAGAGGGAATACGATGAAAGCATACTTCGTAAATTTTTTTTTTATTAAAATTGTGTCTATTTCATCAAGCTTTGAACGAATTATGCATAACATTGTGATAATTTTTCATTTGCTTCCCAGCAAAACCACACATTACCAAATCATGGGTAAAGTAATGTATCGCCATAGGGCTTCACGCATTACATTACACTTTACTGCACTGATGAATTTTACAGGCGATGAGCCTAAAAGTAATGGCTTACCTTGTAGGAGTAAAGTAACTGGTTACTTATATGGTTACATGGTGGAAAAAAGTAATGTGTCTATAAATAGATTTTCATAAAAAAAAAATGCATAAAAATTTTTTTTACAGATAATTTTTTTTTAATTAAATAAATAACTTTTTTTTTTCTTAAATAAATGACGTGGTCATGCTGGGATTCGAACCTGGGGTCTCTGGTATTTAACAATTAGTTAGGCGAGAACTCTACCAACTATCGATACATATTATATTTTATTGCTTAAAATGTAAATGAATTGTTGTGCTTCGTATTTCGTTCGTGATATTAAAAATTTACACCTTACCCTCATGCTTACAAAAAATCACAAAGTAATGTGTCTATAAATAGATTTTCAAAAATATATATTAATAATTACTTTACGTTTATAATTCATGCTTTATGTAATTGATGATCGGTAAGTCATTACTTTATGTTTTGAAGTAATGTAAAATGTAATCAGGTATCATTACAAGATAATCCATGAGTGTTCAATTATCGATAACTCATTACTTCTTGTTGGAAAATAATGATACAGGTAAGGAGTACACATTACAAGGTAATGCATTACTTTATCGCACCCATTACCAAAGTTTTGCTGGGTTATGCACAGTTTTCCTACACAACTTCCCAAGTAACAAGTCGCAAAATATTATATACATTATATACATGTTATAAAATATTACTATACATTTGTACCTCTTTATACAACTGTTCTCATTACGCTAAATCTTTACAAAATGTCAAACTTATATTGCACACCTCTAACATATTGTGTACATATTTTAATAAAGCATTACTTGGTAAAATGTAACAAAATAAAATATAAATGAAACTTTATTGAAATATAAATAAATCTTATAAATAGTATATATAAATAAGGAGCCGAAACAAAATTCTGTGAAAAAAAGGGTTAGTTCGTTATATTTACTAGCCAACTAAATAAACTCTAACCCTACACGCAGAAAAAACTTTGGTAATATTATCGAAGCGCTTAGTAAATATACAACTACATAAGTTTGATGTTAGTTATACAAAGTTCTAGTGAAATATTTAAAAATTTTTGTAAAATATATAAAAGCCTAGTAAACATTTTCTAAAAAAAATTCATATTTTGTACAAGAAATTTGTAAAACTAACTTGAAACTTATGTAGTTGTTTTATTAATAATCACTTCGATAATATTCCCCATTTTTTTCTGAGTGTAATTTTATTTTTTTCTAGTACCAAGTTATTGAAGTGGAGAAATTGGCATTTTTGTAAAATATATAAAAGCCTAGTAAACATTTTCTAAAAAAAATTCATATTTTGTACAAGAAATTTGTAAAACTAACTTGAAACTTATGTAGTTGTTTTATTAATAATCACTTCGATAATATTCCCCATTTTTTCTGAGTGTAATTTTATATTTTTCTAGTACCAAGTTACTGAAGTGGAGAAATGAGCAGGCATTTTTTATTCTTGGTGCAAATGAGAAGGAGGTTTATCATTTATTAGCAAAGGACATGTATTTGTTAACGTTAATGTCATGTTTTTGTTTTATATTTTATAAACCAAAATAATTTTTAATAAATCAACAAAAAGAACAGCATTTTTAATCTAAAAAAAATGTAACAATTTATTAAACTACCTAGGGATTCTTATGAAATAAAGTGGATATTTTTAATACGATTTTCTGACTAATTGTCCAAAAGTTGTTGTAGTTTTAAAAGGGAGTATTATGCTCCCTATGGGGAATAAGACCGGTTCTGCGTGTGCCACAGGATCAGTCCCTCCGCGCCTGAGACCGATCCTCTGCTAAACCCTACCCTAGGTAAACAATTGGCAACTTTAACAGTGGCTTGTCATAGGAGGGGGTCATTTGTCCAACTTTAAAGCACATCGTGCCATGCCACAGGACTAACCAAAGATGGGCATACCACAAGAATGTCACAAAAGCGCCATGTCGTATAAAATAAACGAAAACTAAACAACTTCCAATGGGTAAAATTCTGGCCAACTGGCTATGTTTGTCCTCCCTCTACCAGTCACAGGATTGGTAGTTTTATGACAATTGACTCTGTTTAACCCACTTCAGTATTAAAGTATACCAGTCCTGTGATAAGTCCTTCTTTAACCAGTCACTTTTAGGTCAATTGACTCCTCATTCCCCATAGGGCTGTTATCCAAATTATTTTCCAAAGTTGATTGACAAACTTTCCTAGAAATAGTTATTAGTTGAAATGCTCCTACTGTACTGTAGTAATATTATTTATCAAAAAGATAAACGTTCCACTAGTTTTTTTTGTGTGTATAAACTAAAATAATATAAAATTTGCCTGAATCCATTCCATTAAATTGCTATAAAAAAAATGCTTAAAAACCCAGTATAGAAACGACACTGACACGTCATTACTTTTCTCACTATCAATAATGACACCACCTTACTAGTTGCATTACTTTAACTCAATTAATAAGGACTCACTAATAACTAGCTAATTGTCCCAATATTTTAATATAAAAAATAATGCTTTGCCTATAAGTACTTATTTTTATCCTTACTTTAAATATTAAGTAATAATCTCAAAATTTTGTTGAAGACTTATTTTAAGATTCATTATTGTTTCAACTCTAGTAAGTATATATATAACTACTTATTTTTGATATTTTGAAAGCTGGGAAGTAATGAAATTTTGTGCAAGCAAGTCATTAAAGTTTTTATCTATCAAGTATAACATGTCGAGAAAGCTCAGATGGTTGAGCGCTACACTGACAACCTGGAGTCACAGGTTCGAAAACCGTGTGGGCCCATTTTATTATAAAAAAAAAATAGTTTTTATTAAAGTTAGTTTTTTGAAAATTTATTGTTAGACTCCGTATTTTTGTCCATACTAGTAATCATATGGGTAACCATATATTTTGGTGTTTAGTGATGATATCAGTATTGCCACCAGTAAAACAAAAAATTGTTTCAAAAACCATTTGAAAGTACTCAAAAAATTGTAAAAGAAAAACGTTTTTTATATAATTTTAAATAATCGTTGTTATATAGAAAATTCATACATACACATTTGGGAATCTGTAGACCAATTCAATTTACGATTCAATCTTACTTCGAGTTTACTATCAACGGTTTCTGGTCAACACAAATATTTCCCATTTTTTTTTTTTTGTTTTTTGAAATTTTAACCGGCAAGCCCGCTTAAAGGGTTAATGTTAAGCAAATTTTATTAATTTGTCAGAAACTGGAAACAAAAAACTAAATTCATCTAAATAAATTAATAAATCAAATTTGGAGCGAATCCGATAATTTTAAGTGGATCCGGAAACTACTTTAAATTTTCAATAGTAAAATATTTGCAAAACATTTATTTTTTATACATGCGTCACTTCTTAAAAATATTTTAAATTTCCTCTCTATACATTATTTAATATTATGTAGGGTAGAGTGGGCTAAAGTGGGACATGGGGTAAAGTGGGTCATCCCAACTTTTACCGTGTTTTCAAATTTTTAGGAAAACAAAATCACCGTCCATGTGTTATTTATTATGTTATCAAGTTTTTCATTTGCAGTCTTGATTTATTTTGAGCTTTTATATTGCTTTTTAAGAACAAGTGGAAAACAATATAATAAAAAAGTTTTAACGGTGCTTAAGTTTACCATAAAAAACTACAAATTTTCACGTTTATTTTTAAGCCAAAATAATCCATTTTATTTATCGTTTGAAATACAAATGCAGTTTGTTAACAATTAAACATTGTTGAAATTGGTGGTTAATTAATTAAAAATTGTGCTGTTTGGGTAATCTAGGACACATTATGTGGGGTAAAGTATGACAAGTAATTTAAGCAATATCAAAATGTTTTAATGTAACTAGAGTGAACGAACGTTGTAAGTAATCATATCTCCTCATTTTCCCCACAACTAACTAACTGACTGGAAATTTTTATACCCTGCACCACACTGCGAAGTAGGGTATATTGGGTTTGTGCTGATGTTTGAAACTCACAAAAATGCTGGACCGTGGCCCACCTTCAAGCATACCAATCGTGCATTTATGATGCTTTCATATTAACTTGTTTGGATTTTTGTAACAAATATAAAATACCCCACTTTATAAATTTTTTTATTTCGCGGATTTCAAAGTAATTAATAAAGTTTCCTGCATATAGGTGTACCTAAAGTAAATCATTTTTTGAGTGTATTTTAATATTTATTGGTGGTGTAATATATATTTTTAAATTACAATGATTTTGGTTATATTCGACCTTTATTAATTAATTTCCGAAATAGAATATTTTTATCGATTAAGTGACTAAATAAAGAAAATTTATACAAAACCAACATAGACCTCGAGCCTAAATATTTTATTGTGGAGAAAAAAAATGAATGTATATATTTTGAAATGTGATAAATGCAATGAGATCTTTAAATTAATGTAAGAAAAAAGTGTCATATTATTATTTTTAATTTTCTTTAAATTTAAAACCGCAATAGCTTTTGCTCTTCGTTAAAGATAATTGATTAACGCGGATGGATTTTTGACAACCGAACTTAACCCACTAAAGATTTTTTACGTAACATCTTGGAGAATTGGGAAATCAAAACACTTTAAAATTTGGCCATACTAATAAGAACACCACTTATATGCCAATGGTTTTCTACACTGAGAATTAATGCAACCAATTTATTTTTATTTATTGTAATTTTACCAAAAAATGTATGTTAATAAATTTTTTATATTGTAACACTTAAAACAACATGTAGGTGTAAAAAAAAATTAAACAATGGAATTTAAAAAAAGTGATGTGCATTTAACCGCTCTACTACCCAGCAGAATCTCAATAATAATCAGTAGTATTAGGGCCAATTGTATATAATTCGGTATCACAACTTGTTATTTTTGTTCAACGTAGTTTTAGATATTTGCTTCAAGAAAAAACGCACAATATTTGTATCATCGCTTACCCTATGCAAGTTCTTAAATAAGTTCCAAGTGTTTAAATAATAAGACTTACCCTTATACTTATCAGTAACAAAAAGACATTATACAGTTATATTAGTTTTTTGTTTTTATATACATCGAGATTATTTTTATGTTATTTTCAATTTATAACGAGCTTTCAACCTCCGTATATTTACAAAAATAAAGCAAATCAAACATATTAGCTAGGTTGATACTAGTATTTCGATCTGGCTAAAGATCTCATCAGAACCCGAAGTTTTAGAAAAGTTAGAGCCTCCATAATAGGCAGAACTTTAACAAAAAACCTATTAATAATCAATTTTGCTCCATTCTTGTCTTCTTAGTAATCAAGCACGTGGTTAGGTCTTTTCCTAACAAGCATCATGACGTTACTAAACTTTGAAGACCAAAAATGTTCTATTTATATAAAAAATTTTTAGTTCGTACTCTGGCTCAAGTAATATTTTTTACAGTTATATTAGTTTTTTGTTTTTATATACATCGAGATTATTTTTATGTTATTTTCAATTTATAACGAGCTTTCAACCTCCGTATATTTACAAAAATAAAGCAAATCAAACATATTAGCTAGGTTGATACTAGTATTTCGATCTGGCTAAAGATCTCATCAGAACCCGAAGTTTTAGAAAAGTTAGAGCCTCCATAATAGGCAGAACTTTAACAAAAAACCTATTAATAATCAATTTTGCTCCATTCTTGTCTTCTTAGTAATCAAGCACGTGGTTAGGTCTTTTCCTAACAAGCATCATGACGTTACTAAACTTTGAAGACCAAAAATGTTCTATTTATATAAAAAATTTTTAGTTCGTACTCTGGCTCAAGTAATATTTTTTACAGTTATATTAGTTTTTTGTTTTTATATACATCGAGATTATTTTTATGTTATTTTCAATTTATAACGAGCTTTCAACCTCCGTATATTTACAAAAATAAAGCAAATCAAACATATTAGCTAGGTTGATACTAGTATTTCGATCTGGCTAAAGATCTCATCAGAACCCGAAGTTTTAGAAAAGTTAGAGCCTCCATAATAGGCAGAACTTTAACAAAAAACCTATTAATAATCAATTTTGCTCCATTCTTGTCTTCTTAGTAATCAAGCACGTGGTTAGGTCTTTTCCTAACAAGCATCATGACGTTACTAAACTTTGAAGACCAAAAATGTTCTATTTATATAAAAAATTTTTAGTTCGTACTCTGGCTCAAGTAATATTTTTTACAGTTATATTAGTTTTTTGTTTTTATATACATCGAGATTATTTTTATGTTATTTTCAATTTATAACGAGCTTTCAACCTCCGTATATTTACAAAAATAAAGCAAATCAAACATATTAGCTAGGTTGATACTAGTATTTCGATATATATAATTATATTTGTAATTAAATAAGTGGTATCGCGTAAGCTTGACTGCTTACAAAAATGACTTCGCCAAATAAAAATAACTAGTGCTGATATAATTCGGCGTTACAACTCGACTAAGGTTTAAACGTAGTTTTACATATTTGCTTCATAAAAAAACGCTCAAAATTTGTACTCTCGCATTACAAAAAAAAAATAAAAAAATAAGTGGCTTCCAAAATAGTTGGTTATTCGTATGTAGTTACAAGTTTTGAAATAATAAGGCTTACTATTATACTTATCAGTAATTAAAAAATAAATAATTGACAAAAAGATATTATTTATTAAATAAGTAGCTTGACTGATTAAAAAACGACTTCGCCAAAAAAAAAAAAAAATAACTAATGCTTGAGACGGATGTGTTGAGATATATATTTTCATTATATATCCACTTACGTGGTAATGAAAGTTTTGCTGGGTAACTAACATATCATTTATTTTAAAGGGGTTTTATTGTATATTTATTTGGCTTTTGCGGTTAAATTTAAATTAAATTTTAAACAAATGGCCAAAAACAAATTAAATTAAAAAAATATATACGTTAAGTAGTTTATTTTGTATAATTGTAAAAAGGTTTTAATAATGAATTTTTTTTTTGAAACATAAATGTATGATCATTTATTTTGTCTTATTAATTAAGCAACAATGTATGTTGGCCCTTTTATATATTTAGAAATAATTTTTGGTAGAAACTAAATTTATTTTTAAATTTTTTAAAAAAACAAATTTTAATTTGACCAACTAAGCTCGAAATTAAAAGAAAACTTTTCTCCTTTGATATAAAATCCTTACCACGTTCAAAAACTGAACATGATTAGTGAGTTAGGCCATATACCAAGGTACATATATTTTATACTTGAAAGCTTTGGCTAAGTGGTTTTGGCAGCCCTATATGGGCAAGACTTTCCCCTTCTTGTCCACACCTTAGAAATTTCTTAAAATCCCCTCTTATCGGATGTCTATTCAAGAGAGGGAACCTACACTAAAAGAAAAAGCTTAATCATATTAATTAAATGTTTCCTGGATTTTCGTGCAATGAACGATTTAAACTCTGAAAAGTAGAAATTTTAAGTAGACAAAATGAAAATTTTCATAAAATTTTATGAAAACCGACATTAATTTTTTTTTTTTTTTCATATTAACAGAAAAATTGTAATTTTATTTGTGATAATTTACTTTAATTAACAGAAAAAACACTTAGAAAAAAGTTATTTGACACTTGCATGAATGGAGTTAACTTTCTAGCCCGCAACGGCCTTCATCAACATTCTTCGTGCCTTAAAGTGTTAAATTGTAAACATCATCTATTTAACTCAACTAGTTAAGTTAAAAACATAACGTGACTTAGTTTGTTGAGTATGACGAAATTTACTGCGAACTTATTTTTCTATAAATATGTGTATAGTTCTGTTAATTATTACCACAGTTGCCAGTTCAACTAATTAAGTTGAAAATTTGACTGGCAGTTATTTTCAAATGTCATCATATTTTATCCTTAACATTGTAAGTGAAAGAATATCAAACATTGAAGATTTTCTTCGTTTTTCAACATATGTCGAGCATATATATTAAGCAAATTTTTGCAGTGTACCTTGTGAGTGGTTAATAGTGAATTTTTTTATTGTTGATCTATAAATTGTGTGTGAGATGTTGGTTAGTTCGGTCAAATAACTTTTTTCTAAATGTTTTTTCTGTTAATTAAAGTAAATTATCACAAATAAAATTATAATTTTTCTGTTAATATGAGAAAAAAAATATTCATGATCTTTAACCGAACTAACCAACATCTCACACACAATTTATAGATCAACAATAAAAAAAATTCCACTACATTAATTTAACGAAATCTTTCGATGGACAAATTCCAGTGACACTCATAGATCTAATGCAAATATTCATCATTGATATCATGCAGATAATTCTCTCAGTGTGCACATTTTATGTATTCGAATAGGTAAACTTGCTTATTTCTTGATATATATACATTAGGGTGGATCGAATTATGACTTTAAAGGAATTTCAATGTGAAGTTTGGAAATGTTGTCCAAAGGAAATTTCCATGTTTTTTTTCGTTGCTAAGCGAAAAAGAGAAAATATTTGATTCCAAAAAACTTTAATACTATATGAGAACATTTCAGTTAAGTCAAAAATCAATAACGATTTTACTGAAACTTTCTTAAAAAATATTTTGTATATCTATCCAAAACTTATATACGCTACAAGCCGGCTAAAGCCGGGCTTGCCCGGAGTGCCCCTACACGCATAGAAAAGGTATGATTGATTGAAATTATCATACTTTGATTTTATTATCATATACATGACTCTGGATGATCATATTACGATTACCGAAGGCGATTTTATCGTCATTTAGGATCATAATATAATTGCTACGAATTGTAGTCATTACATGATGCTCTAAAACTATTATAAAACGATGCTCTTTTTTCTGCGTGTAGTTCTGCCTAAAAATTTTTATTCATTGTCAGTTTTGTGAATATTTTTTTATATAATGACCAACATGTCGAATATTATACAGAATTCATGTGATGTTGATAACAGATCCAGATCCTTGCCTGCAAACTCTAGCTGAAGGAGTTTGAAGCTTCATAACAATGTAGTTTGTGTTTGGTTTTTATTTACCTATAATTAATAATTTTAATTAGTTTTTGTTTGTATAAACATTTTTTACGGACGGTTACCCACCCTAACCGACCAAGAGGGCTCATCCCTATGACGTTGGGATACGTCCACACTATGGTACGAACTATAGCGGATTAAGATGTATTTTTAGTACTAATAGGGGTATGCCCGCTGCATTGTTAGCATGGGGACAACATTGTTTTGCCTTCAAGTTTAAAATGTAATTGATTTTGGATAAGAATTTAATAATTTAAGGAAAATAAAACACAATGTAGTAGAGATGGCATCCAAAGCTTTAGGCAGGTATGTCCTGGCATTATCACTATTTACAATTTGGGAATTACGAATGAAAATATGTTTGTCTTAACCCCCAATATATTACAGTTTTTCTGCGTAGACGGACTGCGGCCAGGTTTAGGATATTTCTATTCTGTGATATGTCCAAAGACAGCTTCCCTGAGTAAAACATTTATGGAAGGCTGTAAAATAAAAAAGTAAATACTTTATTCCGTTTTCCAATAGAAATTACATTTTAAACTTTAAGGCAAAACAACGTGTTATCTATGATAACAACCTAGTGAGCTTTCACATTACCATTGTTTTTCATTGGTATGAGTTCTAATTTAATGAAAAGATAATTTCTAAAATATGCAATAAAAATATGGTAAAAATGGTATTCATAAGATATTAATACCGTCAAATCTCGCTGCCTAAAACGCTGGAGCTTGGAACTTCAAATTTATCATTGAGGTTCCTTCTCCATCACATACATCTAATCACGATTTTAGGAAATTGTTAGTATGTAGTACAAATAGATAAAGAGTCCTCCCCTTATCGTCCTGTTTAAACCCCTTTGGCTAAAAATCTGAAATTTCAAGTGCATTAGCCAATAATCTATGGGCTACAGCACTTAAAATATACCTTTAGGAATTTTAAACAAAAAAGGCAAATATGTTCCCTTAATCACACAGCCCAAACCGCTTGATTTTTTAATACGGCATGTAGGTTTCTCATCCACTCACAAAGATGGAATTACAGTAAAAAGGGGTTTTAATAAGAAAAATTGGGATTAATCACAAAGCTTAAACCGCTGGAGTAAGGAACTTGAAATTTGGTTTGAAAGTTCCTCGACCGGCGAAGACATTATCTAAGAATAAATTTAAAGAAATTCTTACCGTGAGAGCGAAATCTTCCTTTAAATGTCATCCCAAATAACATTTAGCTAGAAATTTGACTTTTAAAATGTGTTTCTCTGAACTTCTAATTAAAACGCTGTAAAGGGATTGCCCGTTACTATAATTATGTGCTCTTTGGTATATGGACTAATTTACTGGAAAAATAATTTCTAAAATATGCAATAAAAACATGGTAAAAATTGTATTTAAAAGGGCTTTAGTACAGGCTCACCACCCAATCTAAGCCACTGGAGCTTGGAACTTCAATTTGTCATGGAGGTTCCTTCTTGATCGTGTACAACTAATCACGACCTATGGAAATTGTTAGGACAAAAAGGATAAAAAGTCGTCCCCTTATCGTCTTACTTAAACCCCTTCAGCTGGAAATCTAAAATTTGCCTTTAGGAACTTCCAATAAAACTTGATAAAAATGTGGTGCAAAGGCAAATATGTTCCCTTAACCACTCAGCCCAAACCGCTTGATTTTGATATTCGGCATGTACGTTCCTCCTCTGGCGTAGACATCCACAAATATGGGATTATTGGAAATGTTTACGTAATGGAGCAAAAAGTGAAAAGGTTTCCTCTTGATTTACTGCCCAACCCTTTTGTATAGAAATGTTTATTTTAGGATATGTTTTCCCTGATGTATGCGCTAATTTATCGAAAATATACTTTTTGAAATTTCCAATAAAAACTTAATAAAAATGATAAAAATATATTCAACTTCAAATTGTTATTAAATAAGACATCCACTAAGACGGGATTTTTGTAAACTTAGCGGGGATGGATAAAAAGGAAAACATTGAAGAATATTTTTTTGGAACTCACCATAAAAGCGGGGCTTAAAATTGGGATTAACCACAAAGCTTAAACCGCTGGAGTAAGGAACTTGAATTTGAATTGAAGGTTCCTCGTCTGGAGCAGACATTATCTAATAAGAAATTGATATGGTGAAATTTCTTACGGTGAAGGGCAAAATCTACTTTTTAATATTTTGCCAAATAACATTTGGCTACAAATCTGACTTTTAATATATGTGTTTCTTTAAACTTACAATTAAAACGTTGTATAAATGGGGTTAAAAAGGAAAAGTGTCCGTTAATAGCCCGGCTCAAATCGTAGGAGCTGGGAACTTGAGATTTTACATTTAGGTTCTCTTAAGCGTAGACATCAACCAAGAGAGGGGCAAAAACGGACAATCTCTATTTAACATCATAATCAAAACCATTAGGTAATTATATCGTAATTCACTTAAGATATACTTTCTGCGTTTTTATTCAAAACTTGTCATAAATAGGGATTTAAAGGTGAAAAGTGTCCTCTTAATGACATATACAATTGCTTTATGCTTAAAATTTAAAACATCTTCTCGAACCATTTCGAACCATTTGAAACAGGAAATCATTTTCTTTTTAATGTATTCCGACATTAAAAACTATTGGTAACGATATCTCGGACTTTTAAGCTAGTCAAGTATAATAAAAATTAAGTTATAAAATATTTTGGATATTCAGAAGTTAACTGTATAAAAAGGGGTAAAAGTTGGTACTTATTCATAACTTTTAAATACATTTTCCTATTCTCTTGAAATTTTTAGGTTCCAAGTGCTTCAAAATTATATACTCTTTTTGACAAATGAACACAAAAGCAAAAAATTTGTAAAAAAAAATATTTGGTCCTGGACGATTTTTATAAGAAGTTAATCATTTGGGGATCTACATTTTTAGTCAGGAATGACATGACATTATCCCAATTTCCGATTTGGGAATTATGAATTGAAATGTTTCTATCATAACACTCAAACCAACATAGGAACTATGCCTAACATTATTATGCTAATAATCCCCAGTAAAAAATATACATATTCTTCAAAGACAAATTTTAAAAGAATATTGTGTGAGTATTAAAGTTTTTCTGCGTAGCCGGCCTGCGGCCGGACTTAGGGGTTTTTTACTCTGCGGTATGTCCGAAGCAGGCTTCGCTGAGTAACAAATTTCTGCAAATCTGTTAAATAAAATAGGTAATACTTTATTGTATTGTCCAATAAAAATTACATTTTGAACTTTAACCGCATGGGCTTGGAACTTCAAATTTGGTATGAAGGCTCTGTCTCCGGCGTAGACACAATTCTCGGAAACATGATTTTTGGAAATAATTAAAAGGTTGCACAAAAAAACAAAAAAGTGTTTTGCTTAACGTTCTGCTTAAACCTCTTCGCTAGAAATCTGAAATCGTAGACTATTTTTGGAAATTGTTACGATAAAAAATATCCATCTTATCTTTCTGCTTAAACCTCTTCTGCTAGAAATCTGTAATTTCAAATAGAGTAATGGATAATGCACTTAAAATACACTTTTTGGAATTCCCTATAAAAACTCAATGAGAATCTGGCACAAAGAAAAAAATGTCCCCTTAATCACCATGGCCAAGCCGCTGCAGCTAGGAACTTGAAATTCGGCATGTAGGTTCTTCCCCTCGTATATACATCCACTAAGATGGGATTTTTGGAAATGTTTACGGGGAAAAGTCTCCTTTTGTCCAAAACACTTCAGGTAATTCACTGAAGAAAAACTTTTTGGAATTTAATATAAAACCATAGTAATAGGATAAATGGTCATTAATCACAAAGTTCAAACCACTGGAGCTAGGAACTTGGAATTAAGCAAACAATTTTAATGTTTAATTATTAAAAGATGAAATCTTTATGTATTCCGATATTAAAAACTACCGTTAACGGCGTCTAGGATTTTTAAGATATAGAAGATTTTGAATATTTAGAAGTTATAGGTTTAAAAAAGAGCAAAAGTTGGTAAATGGTATTCTTTACAACTTTGAAAGAAATTTACATATTCACTTAAAACTTGTAGGTTTCAACTGCAGCAAAATTATTTACTCTTTTTAACAAATGAACACAAAAGCATGAAATTGGGAACCTGTAAAAAATATTTGGTCCTGGGCAACCAATGAAAACAAAAGCAGGAAATTGTGGAACCTGTAAACAAAATTTGGTCCTATACGATTTTTATCTCCCGATCATAAATTTATTTTTTAAAATTTTCACTTTTACAAGTTTGTTATAATTTTTATTAAAAATAAAAATTATGTTTTTTCGACCTTTCATTTCACTTTTTAATTTTAAGAGTACATCTTCATTATGGGCCTTCTAGATTTCGATTTTTTTTTTTCGTAAGTCGATAGTAGAAACTTTTCTACAAAAACTGTTATACTAAAATTTCAGAACGAAATTCCATGTGTTTCCAAAACAATAAACATAAAAAATCGATTGAATGTGTTTTAAATCGAGTTGACTATTTTTGAACCCATTTTGTATTTAAAAACTGACTTAAGCATAGATTTAAGTTAATCTTCTTTAACAAAATAGTAAATATTTCCTGTGGCTTAACCATTTTTGAGTGTTATTTTTCAAAACTATTTTCCAGAATTTATTTGTTAAATTTTATTGTTAAAATATGATTTTAGAATATGACCTATAGCTTGAAAACTGATAAAGTTAAAGGAAAGTCGATGAAAATATGTATTACTCCTACCTTTACCCTACGCCCGTGATAACGACATCCCTATCAAAAATTGGACCTTGGTTAGGACCAGGAGCCACGAATTTTTTTCGAAAAATATTCTATTTTATAAGTCAAAATTTTCGTTTCATCGGGGTATCCACAAATGCTCTTAATATATATATGGACCAGGGCTGGTAAAGCTTCCGCGACCCGTATGAACAAAGAGTCCAACATTAAAAAGTAATGGCGCAAATGAAAGACCAACTTTTTTGGAAAAGGTACTTTTTTTTGGAAAAGATACTTATGGTTTGAAAAAGAGGTACTTATTTAGGGGAAAAGTACTATTTTGAAATTGGTACGTTTTTAGATAAAGAACATTTTTTTGGTACTTTTTTACAACAGTTTTTTGTTTCTGAAAAGGGTACATTTTTTTTATTTTTTTAAGAGGGTATTTTTCGGCAATTATTTTGCTTGAAAATTTCGGTACTTTTTTTGGAATGGGACATTTAAGAAAATGGTACTTTTTTATAAATAAATTAAATTTTTTGGTACTTTTTTGCCAATAGGTTTGGTACTTTTTTTAAAAAAGGAAATTTTTTTGGTATATTTTTTTGAAAACGAACTTTTTCGGTACTTTTTCTCTGGAAAATGTACTTTTTTCTGAAAAGGGTAAAATTTTTGGTAATTTTTTTGGAAAAGGGACTGTTTTCGGTAAGTATTTTTTTTTGAAAATTTCGTTACTTTTTTTTGTATAGAAACATTTTTCAAATTGGTACTTTTTTATAAAATTTCATTTTTTTGGTAGTTTTTTGGCAATAGTTTTGGTACTTTTTTTTGAAAATTAACGTTTTCGGTACTTTTTCTCTTGGAAAATGTAGTTTTTTGAAGAAGGTACTTTTTTTTGGAAAAAGTACTATTTTGAAATTGGTACTTTTTCAGAAAGAGAAAATTTTTTTGGTGCTTTTTTACAATAGTTTTTTGTACTTTTTTCTGAAAAGGGTACATTTTTGGTACTTTTTTTGGAATAGGCTTTTTCGGTAATATTTTTTTTTGAAAATTTCGGTACTTTTTTTTTGGAAAGGGACATTTTGAAATTGATACATTTTTAGAAAATTAAATTTTTTTGGTACTTTTATTTTGGATAAGGAACTTTTCGGTAATTATTTTTTTTTGAAAACTTCGGTACTTTTTTTTGGAGAGGGACATTTTTGAAATCAGTACATTTTTGGAATATTTAATTTTTTTGGTACTTTTTTGCCAATATTTTTGGTACTTTTTTTTTGGTAAAAAGAAAAATTTTTGGTACTTTTTTTTGAAAATGTACATTTTCGGTACTTTTTCTCATTTTTTGGTACTTTTATTTTGGATAAGGGACTTTTTCGGTAATTATTTATTTTTGAAAATTTCGGTACTTTTTTTGGAAAGGAACATTTTTGAAATCAGTACTTTTTTAGAATATTTAATTTTTTTGGTATCTTTTTGCCAATAGTTTTGGTACTTTTTTTTTGGTAAAAAGAAAAATTTTTGGTACTTTTTTTTGAAAATGAACATTTTCGGAACTTTTTCTCTCTGAAATGTTACTTTTTTTTGGTACTTTTTTTCTGGAAAGGGTACATTTTTTGGTACTTTTTTTTGGGAAAGGGGCTTTTTTTGGTAATTATTTTCTTTGAAAATTTCAGTACTCTTTTTGGAAAGGGACATTTTTGAAATCGGTACTTATTGGGAAAATTTAACTTTTTTGGTACTTTTTTGTCAATAGTTTTGGTACTTTTTTTTTGGTAAAAATAAAAATTTTTTGGTACTTTTTTTTTGAAAATTTACGTTTTTGGTACTTTTTCTCTTGGTACTTTTTCTCTTCGTACTTTTTTTGGAAGAAGGTACTTTTTTGAAAGAAGGTACTTTTTTTTGGACTTTGTTTTCGGTACTTTTTTTTTTGGAAAAGGGTACTTTTTTCGGAAAAATGGACACTATTTTCCGAAAAAGGAGGAGTTTTCCACTTTTTGGCCTTCTCCGTAGGAATATCCAAAAATCGCTTCTTAGTGGAGGTCTAAGCCGGAGGAGGAACATATGTACCAAATTTCAAGTTCCTAGGTCCAGAGGTCTTGGCTGGGGATAAGGGACATTATTTTCCAAAAAAGGAGGAGTTTTTCCACTTTGTGGTCTTGTCCGTTGGAATATCAAAAAATCGCTTCTTAGTGGAGGTCTAAGTCGGAGGAGGAACATATGTACCAAATTTCAAGTTCCTAGGTCCAGAGGTTTTGGCTGGGCGATGTTGAGTCACTCAGCCCTCAGTCACTCAGTCACTCAGTCACTCAGTCACTCAGTATCTCAGTCACGCTACTCTTATATAGTTATAGATTCCTGGATCTTAGTACCTCCAAAGCTATAATTTAATACAACCTAATGCATATACATACATACATATACACTCAAAAAAATAAGTTAGTACAAAATTTAGTAAAACGTCTTGTAAATCAGGTATACTATTTTTTAACAAATTTTTTTGCTAAAATCGCGTTTTCAGCTAAAATTTTTTTACACTTATTCAGCACTTCACTGTTTTATACTAATGCTTTACAAATATACTAATGTTTTACTAATTAATTTTGCTAAAAAAATTGTGCTGATAAGCACAATAATAGTGTGGACGACAACCAGATTGAAAGATATACGCAGAATGAAGCAGATGTCGCTAAAAAGTATAACTCTAATAAGACATATAAAAAAATCAACCATGGAAGGCTTTTGTATCTGTTTTTCATACATAAAACAAAATTGAGGATTAAAACAACTTAAATTTGGCGTTGCCACCGGCTTGTGAAAATAATTGTCTATTAATTTAATAAAATAGAAGACAAAAGAAAATATTTAAATTTAATATGTATTTATATAATAAATAAATAAATTAATAATCTAGTGTGGTCAAATTGCAAACAAACATATACAGACATGTAGACAGAGTAACGCGAAAGACAAAGACACACATCTTAGTATGGTTCCTTTTTCTTATTGCAAAAAAAGGGTTGTTTTTTTCGTTTCGTTTGTTTTTGTTTATTTTTTCGTTTCGTTCCTATAATTATCTTCTTCAGTTGCGTCCTTTAAAAGAAAGCATCATTTAGACTACCATTGATGTAAGTACACTCAAAAAAATAAGATAGTACAAAGGTTAGTAAAACGTCTTGTAAATCAGGTATACTATTTTTTAGCAAATTTTTTTGCTAAAATCGTGTTTTCAGCTAAAATTGTTGTTAAACTTATTCAGCACTTAACTTAAAGCACATTAATAGTGTGGACGACAACCAGATTGAAAGATATACGCAGAATGAAGCAGATGTCGCGGCATGTCAAGATGTAGTAGAGAAGAGGAAAATGATACTAAAAAGTACAACTCTAATAAGAAAAATCAACCATGGAAGACTTTTGTATCTGTTTTTCACACATAAAACAAAATTGAGGATTAAAACAAATAAAATTTTGAGTTGTCACCGGCTTGTGAAAGTAATTTTCTATTAAGACAAAAGAAAATATTTAAATTTAATATATATTTCTATAATAAATGTTAATAGATTAATAATCAAGTGTGGTCAAATTGCAAACAAACATATACAGACATGTAGACAGAGTAAAGCGAAAGACAAAGACAAAGACACATATCTTAGGTAGATTTGTATGGTTCCTTTTTGTTATTGCAAAAAAAGGGTTGTTTTTTTCGTTTCGTTTGTTTTTGTTTATTTTTTCGTTTCGTTTCTATAATTATCTTCGGCAGTTGCGTCCTTTAAAAGAAAGCATCATTTAGACAACCATTGATGTAAGTAGTTGAAAGAAAATTTTTGTTATGTTATATATATTTATTTCTATAAATTTTCAGATATTAAATTAATTCATGTCGTCAATGTGGGAAAATTAAAATTTTTATATTTCGTAATTATTGTAAATTATTTTTAAAAGAATCACAGAAATATGTTTTATGATTTCAGCAAATATATTAACTAAATTGCAATTTTTTGCGTTTTTTTTCAGTCTACTAAAATTCAGCAAAAAATTTATTAATTTTTACCAAGGCTTTTTTATTTCTAATCTACTAAGTGTTAGCAAAACTTTTGCTGAATCTACTAATTTTGTTGCTAAAAATCAGCGAGCTGATTTTCAGCAAAAGATTTTGCTGACATTAGCAATTTTTTTGCTAGCACCCTCCTGACTAAAATTTTGCTGACTCAGCAAAATTTTTTGCTGTCTTTACAAACTTTTTTTTGAGTGTATGTATATTTCTTTATGTAAATTTAAATGGGTAAGTATATAAGAATTTTAGATTCTTTCGTTTTTTCTAATAAAATTGGATATAAAGAATAAATACAACATTCACTTAGTGGAAAAGAAAAACATTAATACACAAATGCACAAATCAGCACAGCTCTGCATACAAATACAAATGTCGTTGTTGAAAAACTTATTATTCTTATATGGAATATTTATATATCACAAAACCAAATAACACTAGTTTACAAATTTAAAAATTTTGTTTTAAAAACATGCGACCGTTTTTTTTTTGGGCTTTCTAAACCAGAAAATAGCATTAAACGCTTTTTTTATGGAGTAGTTTTTGAAATACTTTTTAGTTATTAATTTGACTATTTTGTCTATATCTCGAGTTAGGATTAGGCTACTTCGGTCAGTCAAATTGCAAAACAAGTAACATTTAATACGTAACATATTTTCTGAATTCAGTTGTTCAATTGGTTCAGTAGTTAAGGGCCTATTGTTGGAAATTATACGAAAAAATCTCTTTGTTTTTTTGACAAAAGGAAGCTTTTAAAAACTTTCGACACACCTTTCAGATAATGGCCTTTCAAATTTTATTAAACTTAGTATTTATATTCTCCTAGTAAATATCGAGTTTATATATTTTTTTCAATATTTGTTTTACTTTGCGTTTAGTTGCTGGTTTAGTTGGAGGTTTTTAACAAATTTATAAGAAAAACTCTGTGTCATTAAAAACTTTGTGTCATTTTATTTGAAATATAAAATCCTCTTCTTCAAACTGTGTTACACAAAAATTAATTTTTGTAACGAAATTGAAAAAATATCCTGAATTTCGGAAATATCTCAAAAAAACCATAATTTATTTTTATGATGTGCGCCCCGGTAGGCTAGTTGGTAGCGTGCTGGCTTATCAGTGCGGGGGTCGTGGGTTCGATTCCCACCAGAGGCACTGATCTGTTTTCGCTACAACGCGCCGAAGGCCATAGTAGCTAGTGCTCGGTTAGGGTAATAGTATATAATTTGTAATTATATGATTATTAATTAATAAAATAAAAAAATAAAAATAAAAATATTTTTATGAAAATTATTTTGCAATTAACTCAAAGTATCGCTTACAACTACGGAATGCAAAATTCCACACGTTTTCATTTCGCAGGAAAAATTATAAAATTATTCATATTAAATCAATGAAGTGCTAGGGAACTGGTTTGCATTTTAATCATCACATCGATTATGTAACTTCCAAAGCTTATGCAATGTTGGGATTTCTCAGAACTAACTCTATTGAATTTAAAGTCGCCCAAACTTTAAAGTTTTTATATGTTTCCTATGTTAGAAACATTTGGAATATTGCTGTCTAATTTGGAACCCCTGTGGGAGTGGCAATTTAAAGAGAATTGAACAAATTCAGGAACTTTTTACAAAAATTCCTGTGAAGAAATTATGCTGGCCTGATGATTTATTTGTATACAATACTAGGCGTAAATTTCTTGGTCTTCCAGATCGTAGATCTTTTGTTTTAATAATTTTTATGTTTAAAATTTCTACATTGTTTAAATTATATAATCTAAAGTGTTTAAATTATATGATACAACGCGTGAATGACGACATCTGCGACAGTTTTGTGAAGATTTTCATAGAACTAACTATGGCAGTAATCATGCATGGGAGTTTTTCATTACCATTAGTTGATACTTATGAAAATAAAAAAAAAATGTCATTACCATTTCATGATAATGAAATATTTTCAATTCGAGAAATCATTATTAATCATAATGAAATCACAGTAATGCAATGTTTAAAAAAAAATTTGCTTATAAAAAAATGCTGTGTTGGAAACAGGGTTGGAAAGTAAAAATACATATTTTCTTTAAAAAACTCTTTCTTTAATTCGAAGCGATATGAAATAAAACAAGCAGTGAGTGTAAATTGAGTGCTTCATATTGAGAGTGAAATTTAATGGAACGGAGAATAAGTGGAATTTAGAAACTAAATGGGGAACGAGTGGAATTGGAATTTTAATTACAGGTAACGAAATTGTACGATCTTTGTCTTATAGGAGTCTCTAAATTTATATTAAAAATAAAAAAAAACTAATTCACCCTGTGGCCGGTTTGTAAAAACTGGAATCGGGAACTTTTCAGACCTATTTGTATTAGTAGTGTGTCCGTTTTGCATTATCTCGTTGAATTTCGGAGATACCGGCCATTTAAAAAAATGTAATTTTATAAAATGGCTAGTATCTCAAAAACTTTTGTCCAATATAATTTCTATTATCAGAGTATTTAAATTTGTAATTTCATGTGGTTATTTCCTAACCTAGCCAATTATTACTAATACTCCCAAGAACCAAATCTTTACTCTATCTCGCTTAGTTTCATATTGGCCATTTAAAAAAACGTGATATTATAAAATGGCTTTTATCTCAAAAACTAAAAGAGATATCGAAAAACGGAAACAAATTTTACAGAACTTGACTCACGTAGCACATACCGATAATACTAATGTGTTAAGTGTTCCGATTTCACTCGTTCCCCGTTCCATTAACTTTCCATGTAAGACCAATGTTCCATTATATTATCGTAATGTTTAAATTTGAATTTTCACTTACGTATATGGGCAAACAAATAATTAAGACACCCTGTGGTTGTTTCACAAAAAATTAATTCCTCGGGATCCTTCCCAGGCCTGGCGTATTTGTGTTATCAGGATTAATTAATACTCCCGATAAGCAAACATTTTGTCCGTTTTTTGTTTAGTGTTCCACTTTCGCTAGTTCCATTTCGTTATACTTTACTTTGTAACAACCCAAATTAGCAAGAGTCTGAGCGAGTCCTTTCCATTCCTGATTTGAGCAATTTTTCACAATTTAAAAGTCTATTTTCAATGGAACTTATTTTTTTTAATTGATTCATTATTAGTTTCAATGAAATTTAAAACCATTTTTATTAATCAACGGAACTAAATCCTCATTAACTAAAAAAATTATAATCAATATAATTTCATTACCACCCAGCAAAATAAGAGCTGGGGAAGAAGTAGTAAAAACACCACATCTACTGATCCGGTTCTGGTGCAAATTTAGGTGAATCATTAATGATTTTAACATTTAACAATATATTACTTCTTTAATCGCATTTTAAACAGTACATGAATGCTATTTTTCAATAGTTCATGGAAGGTCTTTTTCAAATATATATTAAAATTTTTATTTAATAAAAATGTGCAGCATACTTTAGGGATGTTTCTTTAATTATAAAAAAAAAAATCTTTTGGTGCCAGCGAGTATTGAACACACGAATCTGAGTTACGATCTGCTGTATTAAAGTAGACCGCTCTACCATTTGCACCAAAGTTACTTACGCAGTACAGTACAACAAACTTAAAACGAACTTATGTTGAAAATATTGATATATTGTTATGAAAACAAGAAAAATATGCTACACAAATACCCAGGAAAAAATTTCACATTCCAAAAAGAAGGTGATGCCCACACTTGCTTACATATCTCATTGCCAAATTTAGTAACTGCAATACCAAACTCATTCCAACGATAGAGTCAAAAAAGCAAGTGGTATTGTAATCAATTCTTTAAATTTAAACCAGAAAGCATGAACTCAATAACAAAGTAATTATTTACTTAAAAGAAAACAACAATGTTATTAACTTATATGTATAACTTTTTGTACTCAAGAAGTAATCATATACTTTTTCTTAATAAAAGGACGTTATTGGAAGTAGTTCCTCATATATTTTTTCAAACAATTTTTTATTTGCAGGAAAATAATACTAAAAACAGAAATTGCATGTTGCCTAAATTTTGTTAAACTGTGGTTAGGTATAAATTAGGGAAGCGCACGTGAGCAGAAAATTGTGAGTGGAAGTTGAAATTACTGACGTTATCGTGAGTGTAAATTCTGCGTGAGTTATATTTTTGTTTTGCAATTTTGAATTGTTCTTTTTTTTTGAAAAATTTATATTTTCGTGGTTTATAGCTCCAAAATTATGACAAACCCATGTTATAATAACACTTCGATATTTCACTTTTTAAGATTTTATTTCCGTATGAGTTTTGATCGTTATATTTGAGTGACCTAGGAGAATCACGTGTGAGTAAAAGTTGACTTTATTTATAGAACTACTTCTTTTTTTAAATGTAAGTACTTCTTATTTTTGCTAGGGAACTATTTATTTATTTTTTTTTTTTGTGTAAGTACTTCGTAGTTTTACAATGGAACTATTTCTTTATTAAAAAATGTATGTAGTTCTTAAAAATATAAAGTAAATGATTCTTCGGTAAAAAAATAATCAATTCTAAAGAATCAATTATTTTAGTCTCACGCCCTGTTAAAAGAATCGAGTAGGTAATCTAGTAAGGAATGCGTTCTGCCCAAAATGCTTGATGATTTTTAAAACATTTTTATTATGTGATTTCGTATCACTGAGATACAAATTATTTTTAAGTTTTGATGAGGTTAAAAAAATACTAAGAAATAATAAAAGATGAACAATTTTTAATAATTTTTAATTCATTTCATATTTTAAAATATTTTTTGAATAATTAATTTGATGAAAAGTGTCTTTAATAAGATAAAATATACCTGAAATGAAAAAAAGTATTGGAGAAGTAGTTTAACTACATGTAGGGAAAAGTGGTCTGCAATAAATCGAGTGTACCTTGGAACGTAAGATCTTTTAATGTTTCCAGTATTTTTTTCTAAAGATTTGGAGAAAGAGGTCGGTAAAAACTCTATAGGTAAATTAAAGTGATATATTTAAATTAAGTAAAAGTTATTAATTAATTAACTAATTATTATTATTATTAATAAACCAGCTTTCAAAATTCGGCTTCGATCTTTTTCCTTTTTGCTAATTTTTTTCGATCCGAAACAATAGAATTAAAAAATCAAATAGATTTAACCAATTTTAAGCAGTGAAATACATCTTTGCATTTTCTTATCAACATAACAATAAAAAATATAAAACCTTAGGTTTTTTTTATATTTTTAAATAAGTTTTACAAAAAGTTCCATCACAAAGGCAAAAAATTGGTTCAAATAATTATTTGTCCACTCTGGATAACAATTTTTTAACAAAAATTTCTTTATGATTAAAGTCAAGATGTTTATTATTTGGTTGTTTTTAAATTACTTAATTCTCTTAAAATACTCAGAAAAAACTAAATTAAATAAAAACACTAAAAAAATTAATTAGAATTAAAAAAAAAAAATAAAACTATCGCCCCGGCCCGGAATCGATCTCGCAACCTTCTGATTGCAAATCCAACCACTTACCACCTCAACCTCCATATAAAAAAAAAGAATATATGAACTTATTAAAATTTACTTCTTAGGATGTTATTAATTTAGATACCAATTAATTTATATGGTGACGCAAATGCTGTTTAAAATAACTTTAATTTAACATTTTCGGCAGTTGTTAACAATAACTTCTATTAAAGTTTTTGCGTATGATAATGCCTTGGAAGTCAAGTTAAAGAAGTTCTTAAAGCACTACTTAAACTTTATTTTGCTGGGCATTGATATCAATGTAATGGTAATGAAATCATTATTTCATTATTCCCATGTATGGCAGTAATGAACCAATTGCTAGATGTTTAAGGCTACGTAACAGTTTGTCACCATTTTATTATAATGCTGATAAGAATAAATTTAAATTCAAATTCTTTAGAAATTTCAATTAATGTGTAAAATTAAAATGATACCAATTGAATTTGTGTATGGATTAGTCTGTAAGATAATTAGTATCAGTAGACTGAATTAAATAAATAAATAATCAACAGGTTTGGTCCATGGGGTATAATATAAGTTAGTGCGCCAAACCAAAGAGTATATACAAATAGAGAAGATACCATACACAGCGTTTATGCTTAACAGCTGAACTCGGGCGAGGTAATGAAAACATTTTTTTACACTAAAAAACAATTGCAACATGTTGATAAAAAATAGTTGCTGAAAACACTCACTTTTATTTTGCTTATGTTGTTTGTTTTCTATAAAAATTTAATATATTTTAATTTCATCTTGAAGTGTGTTCGGTTACTTTCCCAGTAAAGTACAGTAAAAATAACTCAGTAACGAAATTACAGAGAGTAAGACAAATTTACAAAAAAGTAAATACCAAATATTAAAAAAAAATCAACTGGTCGTTATGGAAAAGATAAAAGTTAATTGAAATTGTCGACCAGAAATAATTTAGAATGTTTTTTAATTTCTTCCATAGTTAATTCATTAATAGTTTGCACTTTAAATCCATAGAAAATTAAAATTTAATTTAATATTATTTTTGTTTACTAAAAATACAAGCATATTGTTTTAATCATATGTTTTTTTCTTCTAACAAATTCTTACTGGCAAAAATTTATCCAGTAAAAACTTGTAAGTTTTTTGTCAACAACCTGTCACTTTACTCTCTCTTCTTACTATTTTTTACTGAGTATTTGTGTAAACGAACACCTTCCAGTAAAAACTTTTACAAATTTGTACAAATTTTTGCGTAAGCGAACAAACTTTTGCTTATTTATAATAAAAATAAATTTTAATTTTTAATTTTCTGCAACATGTTTTTATTTGCTCGGTGTGAGTTTACAAACAAATAAAAAGAGGGCAGATTGAGAGAGACTGAGATGGATAGAACCCTAATGAAACAATAAATACATGGGATAATAAAGAGAATATCTGAAATTGAAATCCTTTTATATAAATGGTCATAAAGAGAAAACAGACTCGGTTGTATCAACCGTATATGTTGACAATCGACCTAGTTGCTGCGACCTAGTTTTTCGTTGTGATAATAATTTCGGTTGTGATAACAATCATTCGATTGCAACAATAGAAATTCTGACACAACAATAGAATTTCGATTGCCTCTACACAAATTCTGTGATTGGCTACAAATACGGTTGCTACTACCGAGTCTGCTTTCTGAGTGTTGGCTATTTTTCCACAGATATTCTTTGAAAATTACTTATTATCATGTTGAAATACTACGTCTAAGAAACAAATTATTTAATATTTTCTTATTGCAGGAAATTACAGAGATATATTATATGTACCTTAAGACAGTCCAAAAAAAAAAGTTGGAATTCGCGAGCTCCACAACCCGTAAAATATACCATATACCATTATGAAGCTAAATATTAGCAAAAAATAAAAAAAAGTTAAAATTTAAGTTCACCTGCAAACACAAACATATATCGCTCATTTACTTCAATAACGTCATAACTCAACAATTTTGATTTTGTAGAAAACGATTTTAAAGTTTTTAATTTACTCCCAAGTTTTTTTTACACAGTATGATACGTGATATAACGAAAAAAAAATCATGTTTTTTGAGTTATGACGTTCTTGAAGTAAATGAGCGATATGATTAAAATCCTTGGTAGGTAGATTGCAAAACTATAACAAGTTGGATTTTTCAATGACATTGCTTATATTATAAAAATGCTACAAAAAAAATCGATTTTTTGGAGTCTTTAAAAAACGCGAATAAATGAAGATTAACAAATTTTGTTTTTAATTTCGATTACAGCTTCCTAATCCTTATTAAAAGTAAGTTCAGATGTGGGAAATTTATTCATGTAAGACGTAAATAAGTTCGATTTTTTCTTACACCTTTTCAGAAAATTTATCAATTTTAACAAAAATTTTTAGTTTTATGTATAATTTTTTTAAAAATCTTGAATTTTTTTCAATCTTCAATTCATATTCATTTTCTGCACATTATTTTAGACTAGATTGAAAAATTTTGTCAATGTACATTGAGTAGAATTAAATTTAAATTAAACACTAAATTTATGAGAATATCTTCTACACACAGAGAAAGATTTAGGTATTTGACAAGTGAAATTCGGTTACGACGACTCATATTCGGTTATTACGAATTTCAATCGGTTAATAAAACTAAACATTAGTTTTCAGAACAAACTTCGGTTAATTCAAATGAATTTTAGTTGTTAGACCCATAATATTAAGAACTCTAATATAAATATTGTTGTACTAACTGGATTTATAAGTTGCAACCTTTAAAATACACATTTCAACTCGGTTGGCACTTTATTTCTCTGTGTGTAGAGACAAATGGCACATGGAGTTTTTAGTCATTAAGGATTAGGGGAAACCTTGCAGAGAGGGCAAAATCTGACTTTTACCTTTTTTTAACAACTCTAATGTAAATATAGATTTTCGAAATTTTCGATTTTTTATTTTAGCCGAAAAAAAGAGATTTTTCCGTGTAATTTTGACCCATAGCTGTTAACCCGATTTATAAGCTATATTAAAAAAAAATGTTGCGCATTAAGTGGTATTTATTTTGTAGTTTGACTGACTAAGGTAGCGTGATCCTAACTCGACATATAGTCAAATTATTCAAAAATTACAATTATTTAAATTTTCAATGCGATTTTCAGTTTTAGGAGGCCTAAATACATAATAAAAAAATAGTCGCATGTTTCTAACATTTTTGATGTAAACTAGTGTAAAAAGAAAAAAATTAATAAGAAAATAATTCAGACATACCATATAATTGTGGTTGTATTGATGATTGCTGTTGCTGCTGAAGTTTATTATGTTGTTCTTTTGTATCCTTGAATGATATTTCCGTTTCCGCTTGTATGTTTGTATTATAGCACACACCTCTCCTGGTATATGGGCCTGTTGTATACTTATTTTCCCCACTTGTATAATATTTGATTTCTCTACCATTATTTGATGATTTCATTATTTGCAATGTCGACTCCTCATTATTTGCACAAGCACCAACAACACCACCTGATCCAGCAACATTGCCGGCATTGCCACCCTTTCGTGTTTGATAACGAAATGACATGTTTAAATTAAAAACATTGGCTGTTTTCATATCAGCTTCCACCTGGGTATATATTTTGCTATCACTGCCACTACCAGCACCACCGCCCACATTATTTGTCATATTATTATTTTTACTGCCAAATATAAGAGCCTTTTCATCTTTGATGCCCAAGTACAATGTTCGAGTTATCAGAATGTACGCAATACACAAAATGCCCAATGGCAAAACTAACAATATTAAATCCAAGAAAATGTTATAAGAACGTTCATAGCCAACAGCTTCTCGAGGCCATTGTTCACGACATTTACGTAGGCCTAAAATAGCAGAAGAAAAAACATATTAAATTAAAATATTTCAACATGTGTAATACATATCATGACACCTAGCAAATGACAATTTGTGTACAACTTGAGATAATGATATTAATTGAATTGTGTAGGATGTAGAAGATAAAAAATATATTAATTACATACTCAGAATTACCGACTTGTGTTCTCGTTTTACTCATTAATTCCTTAACAATATTAGCAATCTCACAATTTAACAAACGCATAACTTCACCCAGAAAACAGACTCGATAGTAGCAACCGAAGTTGTTGCCAATCGAATGTTTTAACTGCTTCTACCGAATTTTTAGATTGTGATAACAATCACCCCATTCAAACAACAAGATTATTGATACGACAATAGAATATCGATTGCCTCAACAAAAATTCAGTGATAACTACAAACAAATTTGATAGCCACAACCCAACAATTCGATTAGCTACGAATGCTAGTGATATTACCAAGTCTGTTTTCTGGGTGTATGTTTCATATTATACTTCCTTTCTATTTTTTTTTTTTTTTTTTAATTTATTATAAAGACTTAATGGTATATCTTTTTTTTTTGACATATGAAAATCATTAATGATATAGGATGGTTTAACAAACTGTTCACACATACATTTAGGGAACTTCTGCTTTAAAAAATTGTTGTTGATTGTCCTGTGTTTCGCACAACGCATTACAGAGAAAATTCGTTTTTTAGTCGAACGATTCGTATGTGGAACAAACTTCCCGCATAAGTCTTCCCTGTTACTTACAATTTAGAAAAATTTAAATCAAATATCCACAAACACTACTCCTTCTTTCCTCCTTCCCATCCCTTATTTTCCTGATCAATACAATGCACTGCATGAGTAGGGGGCATCCCCTGAGTATTGGTTAAATTAAAAAAAAAAAAAAAAAAAAAAAAAGAACAAATTAAATTTTTTACTAACCTTGTAGTTCGTTTAAAAAAACAAACCACATTAAATGACTGTTTTATGATTTTACAGTCATTTTATATTACTTAAAATAATCCAAAAAATAAATGTTTTAGTATTTTTTCTACCATGTGGTTCATGTTTACTACAATTGTTAGTCATTTTTTGAACATTAAAAACCAAATGACAATGTCAGTTGATTTTAAGTCGTCTTTTTTTTAAATGAAATTTCATTTGTTTTCAACTACATTTGCAGTGGTCTTTACCTACATAGTATTATAAGTGCACCTTTCAGAAAGTGGTCTTGCAAATTTCATTAAACTTGGTATTTATATTCTCCTGGTTGATATGAAGTTTACGAGTTTCTTATTATTTCAAAAGTCATTATAGTTCGCATTTAATCGCTGCTCATAGTTGGGAGTTTTTTTTAACAAATGTGAAAGAAATATACATTGTTTGAACTATTATAACTTTTGAACGCAACAACAGAAATTTTGTACCATTTTCAAGATCAAATCGTCTTCTTTTAATTGATTTTTTACAGGAAAAGGATAACGAATTTGAAATAATGTCCTTAATTCGAGAATATCTCAAAAAAATCTATTTTGCAATTAACTCATAGTATCACTTAAACTCAAAAAAAAAAGTTAGTACAGTCAGAAAACATTTTTTCTGAGTCAGTGAAATTTGAGTCAGGAGGGTGATTGCAAAAAAATTGCTAATGTCAGCAAAATCTTTTTGCTGAAAATCAGCGAGTTGATTTTTTAGTTAATTAAAAAGTCCGTGCTTAAAGTTAGCAACATTTTTGTGAAATATTAGTAGATTAAAAAAAATTTAAAAAAAATTAGAATTTAGTTAATTTATTTGCTGAAATTCTAAGAAAAAATTGTGATTTTTTTTTAAATAATTTAAAATAAGTTACAAAATATAAAAATTTTTATACTTCCGCATTGACGACATGAATTAATGTTATATCTGAAAATATATAGAAATAATTGTATATAAATATAACATAAACAAAATTGTCTTTCAACTACTTACATCAATGGTTGTCTAAATGATGGCATCTTTTAAAGGGAGACAAATGTCTTAGATAATTCTAGAAACGAAACGATTAACAAAATATGACATACGTAACCCTTTTTTCTGCCATAAATAGAAGAAACATAAAAAAATACATATAATGTATTGGTTTATCTTACGCGGTAGCATGTCTAGCTGAACGTATATTTTGTTTGCAATTTAAAATTGCTAATTTGAACACACTACATTAATAACACAGTGCTACTAAACACAAAAATTGCAATTACTTTTCATGTGACCTAGTGTAGGTTGTAAGTATAGATGAGAGAAAACCGGTTTGAGAAGTTTCAATTAAGCCTCAAATTTTCGAAATAACGGTAAAAGAGAATTTTTGCGACTGGTGCATTTAAACATTTGTAACTCAATCATTTTTCAATTTTAAACGGTATTTAAAACACATTACCCGGACTTTTTCAATATATATACTTTCTTTATATTATTTATATATTTATATATTATATTATTAATATAATAGGTATATCCAATATCATATGATTTACAAAAGTTTAAAAATTTGCTTCGAAATGTCCACTTAATAGCATCGCTGATTTCTAATATGAAATTAGATTTTCAAAATGGCGGCTACGACATGGCGGATGATTTTTTTTAAGTGTGATGTGCTTTGTTGTATATTATTAAAGGTCAAGTTTTTGGGGGTAGCCAAATACGAATCAGAAATTGGATTTTCAAAATTAAAAATGGCGGATATAATATGGCGGATGGTCATCAGATTTATATTAAATATTTTTTCGAAAAGTTTTAGGGGTCGGTGATTGCGAATTTGTAACCAGATTTTAAAAAATCATAATGGCGTAGTCAATATTGTGGAAATTTTTTTTTAAAATGGTTTTTTTTTGTATAAAATTTTTTCTTGGAAAGCTGAATATGTATAACTAAAATTTTAGCTGAAAACATAATTTAAGCAAAAAAAAATGCTGAAAATAGTTTACCTGATTTACAAGACGTATTACTGACTTTTCTACTTGTACAACATACCTTGGGGTGGATTCCTGGTCATGAGGGTAACGAGAGGGCAGATTGTCTTGCCAACCGCGGGGCCCGAAGGCCCTTTATTGGTCCTGAACCATTCTGTTGAATACCTGCGGGGTATTTTAGGGAAAGGCTCAGGGCATGGAGAGAGTCTCAATTCTCTGGTTACTGGGAAAACTGAGAGCTCGGAGCATGTTCTATGCGAATGTCCCAGGCTTTGTGATAGGAGACTTAGGTTTCTAGGTGATCGCTTAATTTCGCCTTCCGACATCGCGAACATTTTGCCTAATAGGATAATTGGCTTTATAGGTAGCTTGAATCTGTAGGTAACTTTAGGCAGCTCAAAAGACCTACATTGGTCGCGGTGCATAGTGCCTTCTGATCTAATCTAATCTAACTAAATTAGCATTACATGCCCGTTTAAATTCAACGTTATAAAGTTCAAGCTATAAAAAACATTTGGTATGGCAACAACACACGATACAATTGTTTTTTGCTTTTTGAGAAGGTGTACAATGTTGATCACTTTTTAATCAATGAGTTATTATTTATAATTAATTCAATTAAAGAGCTATCAATTTCTAATTGAATTAGCAATTTTCGTTGTTGGCGGAATTTCAGCAATTAAAGTAATTGAACCGGTGGTTTTCGTGATTGAAATGGGTTTTTATTAGTTCGTGTATACATTAACACAATACTTTTCATTTCTGCTACATTTTTGATCGGCTAGATAATTTTCCACTTAAATTTTAAAGTGTCACAGATATGTGTTTTGGTCCCTTAATAAAATAAACTTATTAAAAATACAGATAGTTTTTATTTTGTTAAACAACAAAAATTTCGATTGTTTGAGATAGGCGTGGTAGAGAAGATTAAGCATACTTTTCTAAAAATCATAACTACATTGTAAATTTTTAATTGAATTAGACTGCGCAGTTTCTGGTAACACAACCTTCATCAGTAATCCTTTTGACAATACTGCAATTATTTGTTATGGTTTTTATTGTTTCATTGCATCTATATGAAATGTTTATTTATTAAATGCAATCCTGACCGTGGCTTGAACCAGCTTTCTTTGACACATGCACTTCGCGCTACACTTTAGACAGGCGCTTTAACTGCTTGATCTAAAGTCAGGTCGATTTTTGCTGTGGCTTAAAACCAGTTTCAATTACATGGGGTCGATTTTACATTTAATTGTAATTGCAGAAGATAGCTATGACAAACACCACAACAATTCGCAATTGTTAGAAAATCATATGTAATCTAATTTCCACTACTTTCAATTAATAGATTCATTTTTAAATTTAAGAAAATTACACGAATAATTACACAGTTTAACAAATTAAGAAAAATTTTATGTATCGGTGTTGCTACCTATCATGTCTAACATACTTTTGGACGCAGGTGACGAATATGGCTTTAATTTAATATATATAGTACACCTTTTGAGAGGAGCGATAATATTATCGAGTTACACAGAAAAAGCTAAAAGCGGGTTTCAATTAAAAAATGTATTAAGTCAATTAATATTTTAATTTATTTTGCACCTATCACGGCAATGATAATATCAATTAAAACTTTTATTGAAAATTAAAAAGAAAAAAAAGTTATAAATAACTTCTACATCAAAAAAATATGATATTCACAAAAAAAAAGTGAGTGAACGATACATTGGTATGTGTGTTTTTGTTAATGCTACGTCTGTTTGTATGTTTGTTTGTATACTTAAAATATATTTGGTATTTAAAATTTTTTTCTTTTTAATTTAATTTTATTTATTTATTTATTTCAATAACCTAGCCTGAAGGCCATAATCGGTTAAATAATCGGTATTTTATACTGAAAATTTTCTATTTAAGTATGAAAATATAAAAATTGAGAATTGCGTCAAAAATAAAATATGTATTTATATATTTAAAAGTCAATTAAATATTATTTGATTCAAATAAATAATTGTTTCGAAACAAATTTAATTCAAATCAAATCATGGGGCTTTGTAGTGTAATGGTTAGCGCGTTGGACTGTTCCACAGATGCTTCCGGGTTCGAGTCCTGGTGACGACAACAACAATTAAGAAAAATAATATATATGAGTTTTCTTCCCTCATATGTATCACAGCACCTGCCTTCGGTGTTCCCATAGCACTTAACTCTGCCGAAGTAAAATGAATCAGATCTATGAATTAAATAAAAAGCTCCATCAGCTGGAGAGCAACAACTGTTCTAAGACTTATCATCTAGCGCAATTACAGTATTGAAATGTTTGAAGCCCTTCAGCTTTCCCCACCTTTTACCTACACAGAAAACACTAAAAACGGGTTTCAATTAAAAAATTTATTGAATCAATTAATATTTTAATTGATTCTGCACCTATCACGGCAATGATACTATTAATTAAACCTTTTATTAAAATTGAGAAGGAAAAAAAAGTTATAAATAACTTCTACAAAAAAAAAATATGATACTCACAAAAAAAGTGTGTGATCTACGTTGGTATGTGTGTTTTTTTGCAATGCTGAGTCTGTTTGTGTGTGTGCTTGTTTTGTTTGTTAACTTCAAATGTATTTCGTATTTTATACTCAAAATTTTCTATTTATGCATACAGTGTATGAAAAAATAATATGATAATTGCGTCTAAAATAAAATATGTATTTATATATATTTAAAAGTCAATTAAAATATTAATTGATTCAATTAAATATTTATTTAGAAACAAATGTAATTCAAATCAAATCTGTAATTAGATATTTTAGGTTGATAGTTTTTTTTCTGTGTATCTACTATCCCCTTTCCAGAACAGAACATTAATTAATATTAAGCATTTCCTATGAGTTGCTTCTCTTTAAAAAATAAAAAAAAAGATTTCTAAAATTTCTCATTTTTCACTATTTCGTTCATAAAGTATTTAAAACAAAAAGAAGATCCAAGACGTTAGTGAACATCACAGGTTACTTAATTTGTGAAAAAATCACGCATTTTCCCTTTAAGTTTAGGACAAAGAATGCTTAAGCTACAAAAATTTTATATATTTGTATGTCTTCAAAATATGGAGTCTGTGGCAAAGCTTAATTAATAAAGTTTTGATAAAACATCCAAGTATGTTTAACACAGGGTTTTTAATCAATACCAGCCAAAATAAATGAAGTGCGTTTTTTTTTTTTAATTAACGATTTCTGTTCAAAAATGTATTTTTTTATTTTTCCCATCTTCTATATTCATATAAAAAGAAGTGTCACTCCATAACTCGAGAACGGCTGCATAAAATAAAAAATGGCTGAATACGTTTTGTAGAACATGCAATGAGGATGGTTTTAAAAAAAATTGTTTTAAAATATTTTCGTTTGGTCGAGATGTGGTGATTTTTCTGAACATTAGTCAATTTCATATAAATTGTGTGAATATCAAAAACTTATGCTTTGTTACACAGCATTGCTGGGATACGGGTACATTCTTCTTCGAAATATCAATCCACCACGACTTTGTAACGGAACCAGACTTTTAATGAAAATAAAATTTGAAGGCAAAACAACGTTTTTCGGGGCAGCTAGTAGTAAATACATACAAAATTAATTTAATAAAAAATGTCAAAAATTTTAAACTTCCGATTAAATTTTCGTAAAATTTTTATAAGAAAGCGATGGTTGTTTCGCTGAAATGAATTAAGTGGAATATATATTAACACTATGTGCTAAGATTTTGCAAATTCTATTTAAATATTTTATAATATTCTCAAAAAAGAAAAATAATTGAAGTTTTCATTTTAATTACATCATTTACCCACACACAGAGAAAAATTTAGCTATTTGCCAACTAAAATTCGACTAATACAACTCAAATTCGGTTATTACGAATTTCAGAAGGTTGGCACAGCTTTACATTAGTTTTCTCAACAAAGTTCGGATACTTCAACTCAATTTTAGTTGCAACGGCCACAATATTCAGAAATCTAACGTAAATATCGTTGTATTAACTGAATTTATAAGTTGCTACCATTAATATGCGCTTTTCCATTCGGTTGGCACTTTATTTCTCTGTGTGCAATCGCAATTAATTAATGCTCGTAGTCAACTTTATTTTAAGTTATTCCTAGTTTATTTAGGTTTAGGAATAATAAGAAATTTTTAAAGAGAAAACTAGATCTTTGGTAAAAGTTAAATTCGCTAATATTCCCCAAAGTCGAGCTAATATTAAAATTTGGTGTTCACATTCGTGATCTACGTGTTAAAATGTATCACAATTTATATAAGTCGCATCTCCAATGCATTTATAGTGTTTAATAGTGATATTTGCTCGAACTTGGAAAATTTTGGATACAGTGCACTGAGTAAAAGTTGTGGGAAAATATTTAAAATCTTTCGTTACCGATTATAGATCAAAGTTTTCGAAAAATCGCCTGCACTTCCAACAATTTTTTTATATCCTCTAATACATTGACTTTAGTTATTATTTTAATTAATTTTCTAAAAAATATTCTCTATCAACTTACCCTGTCTGCTTGTTGGTATCAATTGACTAAATATTGCAATAGGCGCCATACATAAAATGCTGCCAAACCAAATGCAACCAATTATTTTATATGCATGATTTATGGTCTGCCATGTCCTTGAGCGTAAGGGATGACAAATGGCGTAATAACGTTCACATGATATTGCCACAAGCGTCCATGATGAGACAGCAACAGAAGCAGCTGTAAAAAAATAACAATAGTAAATGTAATAAAAGGTCAAACAAAAGATTTAACCAACACAAAAATATAATCAAAGCCTTTAAAACATAATATATAGAACATTAATCTTCATATAAATTAAAACATTAATCATTCGATTTAAATTCTATTTATTAACCATAATGGTTTCGGAAATCAAATTTAATCTTCCAAAAGTTTTTATGTATATTGTTGGTCAAATAAAAAAAATTAAATTTAAAAAAAAAATCCAGGGATAAATAATAAAGTTATATTTGAAATAGTTAAATAAAATGACTCATGCATATACAAAAATGAAATTATTTTCTACATTTCAACCTGTTCTATGAATTTTTCTTTGTAATTGAATATATATATATGAAAATATCTGCCATTGGCTATATTACTGCAAATAACTGCCGGCAGTAGTCATGAGCTAGCCAAGTAAAAAAGTTCCCAGGAAAAAATTACACATTCCAAAAAGAAGGTGATGCCCACTCTTGCTTATATAACTCATTGCCAAATTTAGTAACTGAAATACCAAACAAATTCCAACGATAGAGTAAAAAAAGTAAGTAGTATTGTAATCAATTCTTTAAATTTAAACCAGAAAGCATGAACTCAATAACAAAGTAATAATTTACTTAAAAGAAAATAACAATGTTATTAACTTATATGTATAACTTTTTGTACTCAAGAAGTAATCATATACTTTTTCCTAACAAAAGAACGTTATTGGAAGTACTTCCTCATTTTGATAAAAAAAAGTTATACAATTTTAAAGAATTTATCTTATATATTTTTTCAAACGTATTTTTATTTGCAGGAAAATAATGCTTAAAACAGAAATAGCATATTGCCAAAGTTTTGTTAAACTGTGGTTATTAGGTATAAATTATGGATGCGCACGTGAGCAGAAAATTGTGAATGAAAGTTGAAATTACTGACGTTAACGTAAAAAAACTGTTCGAGGGTCATTGTGCGTAAGTCATATTTATGTTTTAAATTTAAATTTGTAATTATTCTTTTTTGGGAAAATTTATATTTTCGTGGTTTATATAGCTCCGAAATTATGACAATCCCATGTTATCATAACACTTCAATGTTACACTTTATTTATTTATTTTTGCCGAATGAGGTTTGTTCGTTATATTTGTGTGAATCGGAAGAATCAAGTTTGAGTAAAAGTTGAATTTACTCAAGGGAGCGTAACTCACGCTCAGTTGAGTGAGTGTGCGTGAGTCAAAATTCAGTCACTTGTCCTTCTCTGACGCGGTTAATTAATAGCACGTTTGTAAAATATTTTTTAAAATCCGATATAATAGTCAAAATAATTTCAGTTTTATACACTGAATAAAAAAATTTCATTTGAAGTCATGTTTCATATATAATTTAGGAAACTTTTATTATTATGAAGAATTTTTTTTAAATTCAGAGGGAAATCTTCATAAATTTAATAAAAATTGTCTTTGTTTTCGGACGATAAAATTATCTGATTTTTAAATACAACGAACTTTTAATTTTTAATGGCTTTTTCAAAAGGAAATTTTGAAATTAATATTTTGTAATTTTCGTTATTTCATTTAATTTTTAAATGAAATTTTTTTTTAATATTAAATGAAATCTTCTGATTTTCTATTGATGTTATCTAAATTTCAATTAAAACTAATTCTAATGTTCACATGCAAATTTTCGATTTGAATACGGACGTTTTAGAATTTAAAATTTGTGGACCTTTAAATGAATGAATTCCTTAATTTTAATTTAGATTTAAGATCTTGGAGTGGCTCTACAACATACATTTGATTTATTAAATTAATTTTTGATATCTTTAGAACGGTGTGCTATGCAAAGCATTACATTAAGTTTTATTAAAATTACATAAAATACAAATTCAATTAATAACTCATATAAATTATTCGTGTTGTAATTTAACGAGAATTCAAAAAAATTAAGCGTTTTAAGGTATCCTTATTCACATGTCCACGTGTTAAAACACAAAAAGAATATATGCCGTAATTTTGTTGTGACAATATTAGAAGTACTTCTTTTTTTAAATTGTAACTAGTTACAAATGGCTTAAAAAAATAGTTACTATTTTTAATATGGAACTACTTCTTGTTTTTAAATGTAAGTACTTCTTATTTTATCTAGGGAACTATTATTATTTTTTTTTTTTTGTGTGTAAGTACTTCGTAGTTTTACCATGGAACTATTTCTTTATTAAAAAATGTATGAAGTTCTTAAAAATATAAAATACATAGTTCTGCGATAAAAAAAATACACACAGAGAAATAAAGTGCCAACTTAGAAAATTAGTTAGTACAACGACATTTACATTAGATTTCTGAATATTTTGGGTGTTTCAGCTAAAATTATATTGAATTAACCGAACTTTGTTATGAAAACTAATGTAAATTTGTGGCAACTGTCTGAAATTTGTAATAGCCGAATTGGAGTGATAGTAACCGAATTTCATTTGGCAAATAGCTAAATTTTTTCCTGTGTGTAATAATATCCAAAATGCTTTATTACAAACCCCCTTACCCTTTTTGGAAATTTTTTGATGGGTTTTGATGTAGTTATACATAGTTTATTTATACTGATATTTTGAAAAATACATAATTATATAAAATTATATCTGTCTCTATATTAGACTTCAAATAGTGAAATATATAAAAATATAACTTCGACTGACTGATTGGAAATGCTTATATATATATTTTTATTTGTACAGTTTATAATTTACAATTTAATAAAATTTTTATAATGTCGTCATACTCAATGCAAGAATATGTAAAAATTGTTGAATTTTATTATGTACAACACACATTTTACGACACCCAAAGCACATTTTCATTGAAATGGATATGTTAATATACAGAACGGCCGAATTTGTTAACCCAAAATCCTAGAGCAGTGCGTCAGCGACAATTACACTCTCTCAGATGCATGGTTTGGTATGGAGTTATGGCTGATAGAGTTATCGGTCCAGGTTTTTTTCGAAAATTAAGCGGGGGAACCAGAAACAGTATACGGGGCGATATATTCGACCATGTTGGAACACTTTTTACGTTCAGTAGTTCTCATTAATCTAATATTCGCACTGAAATTGCAAAATTGGAGCCAGAAACGTTGCGCAACGTAATACAAAACGTTTTAAAAATAGCCATTAAATGCCAAAAGGAAATGGACGCCATTTAATGCCATTCAATTTTCATACTTAGATAAAAAAAAAAATTTTTAAGTCATACTTCCATTAAAAATACAATAAAATAAATAACTGTTAAAATAAATAGTTATAAGCATTTCAAATCAGTCAGTCAAAGTTGGCCCACCCTATATCGGCCGTTCTACCGAAGACCGGCTAAAAATGGGCATTTTTTGACCTTGGTTCTTCCGATTTTAATTAAATTTTGCATTTAAAAACTCTATGAAGTTACCTAAAGATTGACGTTTTTAGTTTTTCAAATATCCAAAAAGCTACGATTTTCTGCTCGGTTTAGTTACTTTGAAAAATAAGAAAAATGAGAAATGAAATGAGAAAAATGAGAAAAAGCGTGTAAATTTGAATATTCGTATTTTATTTAATATTCATCGGATTATCACCATTTAAATTGTAGTGGAATGGTATATTCCACTTTTACTCTTTTTTTACTGCAAAATTAAATGCGTTAAAAAGAAATGCATTTTTATGTAATTTCTTTTTTAAATGTAGTTTTTTCAAATTTCAAAATATAATTTTTCCACTCCCGACTTGAAAAAAATATGCATATTTGTAAAATATGTAATTTTTACTAAAAAAACAATACTTTCGTTTTTTTGGGTTCCGCGACTTATCTCTTATAATCGATTTATTGAAACGAGGCTTGCATCATGTTTCCATAGAAAAACAACAATTTAACATTTTTTTCTCATTTTCAAAATAAAAAAGATTAAATTTAAAATTGTTGCGCTGAGGCGCCGTTTAAATGTCCCTCTTTTAAAAACTATACATTAACAATACCATTTTGAGTCTACGAAAAATTTGTGTAAAATTGAGGAATTGAAGAAATTTTCTATGATGATGTAAAATGGCGAAAATTTGTAAAAAAAAATATTTTGCAAAATATCGTTTTAAAATAACGCATTTTTAGAGGTTTTGCTAGTTTTTCCAGAAAAATATTTTGTTTTTTTTTTTATAAATAAAATTTTTTAAAAGTTTTGGTTGCCCTTGTTAAAATAGCCCTATTATTTTAACAAGGCATGCCCATCGAGGTAACTACTTATCTCGTTAAAATTTTACTTACAGGTGAAGAGTTATTAACAACGTTTTATTTAAATCTTTAATTTTTAGATCGAATATTATTTTAAAATTGTCAAATTTGTAGAAAAAATTTAATTTTATTAAATTTTATGTAGAAAAGAGCTAATACCATACCATAAAAAAACATTTATACGTGTGTATTTGGTATTACTAATGGGCAGTCTGTAATAAAGTGTGTTTTTTTTTTAGAGTGTCACAAGTTTGAGTTGGCATCACTGCTTTATTTGACCACCCATTTAACAGCTGATAGTGGCGTTTTGTTTAGTTTGCTTTAAAATTTCATTATGAATCGACTTACAACAGAGCAACGCGTGCAAGTTGTTGAAATTCGTAATCAAAATAATTGTTCTATTCGTCAAACTCATCGTGCACTTCTTCCATTTTATGGTTGAATGGGTACATAATAAGCAGAATTGTCGCATTTGGTGTGAGGAGAATCCACATGCTTTTGTCGAAACACCATTACATCCACAGAAAATTACTGTTTGGTAAGCTTTATGGGCTGGCGGAGTCATTGACCCATATGTCTTCAAAAACGATGATGGTCAGAATGTTATTGTCAATGTGAACGGTATAGGAACATGATTCGAAATTGTTTCGTACCTCAATTACATGGCATTAATCTTGCTGATATGTGGTTCCAACAGGACGGAGGCACATGCCACACAGCGGACGCTACAATTGATTTACTCAAATAAAAGTTTGATGAAAAAATTATTTCACGTAATGGCCCAATTAATTGACCACCAAGATCGTGTGATTTAACCCCATTGGATTATTTTCTTTGGGGGTATGTTAAGTCACAATTGAACACCTGGAAATCAACATTCGAAGAGTTATCGGCGAAATACGGCCGCAAATGCTGCTAAAAGTTGTTGAAGATTGGTGTTCCAGATTGCGCCTTCTACGAGCATTCAACATTAATTTCATAAAATTTTCTTTCCAATAAATCCCGTTTCATTGATATTAAAAATATATTTTCTTGTTTTATTATGATTTAAACTTTTGTCAATCTATAAAAACACACAATTTACCAAAAGTTGCGAAGTAATGCAAATTGAAAGGCGTTTAACTTATTACCAGGTAAAATGTTTCGTAATACCCAATACCCAGCGAAGGGTATAAACTTTAAAACAAAGAAAAAACCTATTAATTAATTACTTCAAATAATTCCCAACTTATAGGTTTTAGATCGCCTTTGAAAATGTACCACTGTACACCATAGCTTTACCCAATTCAACTCAAATTCGTGTGCAATGTAAAATTTTGAACAATATCTTTACATTTAAAGAGGGTATTTAAGTATTCGGCACATATGTGCGAATACAGCACATGTACTTGCACTTGCACTTGTATTTTTTTTTTTTCAGAGTCCTTTAGTTTCTGCACTTTTATTAGTTTTGGCCATGAAAGTGTGTTATACAACCTAAATTCTGATATTTTATATTTTTTCCTTTTAGGGGGATTTTTTTAAACTTTAATTTTTGACTTCAAGTTTAGCATGAACAAATTTGAGTGCGCTGAAGAAAAAATTTAATTTTTTTTTTAAAGAATCCCACTCTTTTCATTAAACATTTGAATGATTCAATATAAAAAATATACCTACACAAAAATTTTCAATTCGCACTCTTTGGCGGCAACATAGATCGAAAAGATTTTATTTTAGAAATCCTTGTTTCTTAAGTTCTTTACATTTAGTAGATCATTATCGTCATACTTAATGTTTTACTTTAGTATTAACACTTGATTTAAATTATAGCAGATGTTGGTATAAAATATGTTAAACACTAAAATTTATATAAATAAATCTCTGTTCTCTCAAGCTGAATATAATTTTTCATTTGGTATCAGTTTCCTGCCAAAAGATTAATATAAAATGAAATTTTTGAAATTTTTTGTTTTATGACAATGAGTTTTGGCACTACATGCCATATTGCGTGACGAGATATTATTATTTGACAGAATATTTAAGGTATAATATGTATAAGACATTTTATAGAACACAGTAGAGATTTTAAGGAATTTTTGTTAGATTAAAAAATATGAATATGAAGATGACAGTAGACACATATTAGTCAAAATTCAATTGCAACGGGCAGACAGACTTGTGCTATAAACCCATGAAAATTTATTAAAAATGGAAATTCTTTAGTGGTTTGAATTTAATTTGTATGCTTTTATTAAATTTACATTATTAAAGGCAAGGCATATCCCAATAAGCGCTTCCCATTGAAAACAATTTAAATTCGAATTTATATCAATAATTTGTTCAAATATTAACCTCTGAGAATATTATGGCATTGGATAAAAAACTATAGGGTTCTCAACAAAAACGTCTCTTATTTCTTAAGGCTTTTTTAAAACATTTTTTTCGATTCAATAATATACTCACAATATTATTACGTTAAAAACTACCTACAATACCTATAAAATTAACTGAAAACACAATTAAAAAAGGACACTATGATACGTATTTTTAAATATTGTTTAAATAACCGATAGAAGTAGTAAAAACAAACGGAAAGTCTTTTAAAACCACCTTTAATATTTAACAGACAAAACGTACATACAATTTTTTATTCCTTTGTTTTTGAAAATTAAAAAATTTTTTTATTTTGTGTTTACTTGTACACTCATAATAATCCATGCATAAAAATACAAAATTATTGTCAAAACTACAAAAAATTTTGTAAAATATACAAATTTTCGTTTATTTTACAGAAAGTTTGGTTATTTTGACATTTTTCCGTAATTTTACGCATGGATTATTATCAGTGTATGTTTATTATGTTGGTACGAGGGCGGATCAATAAGTCAGTGACTTTTTGAATGAAACACATTTTTTTTGCAAAAAAAAAATATTTTTTAACATAATCTAATTTTAGCTCAATACACTTAGTCCAACGTTTTTCCAATTTTTGTATCCCTTGCAAAAAATAAGATTTTTCTAGGTCCATAAAATAGGCATTTGTTTGATCAATAATTTTATCGTTGGAGCTAACTCTCTATCTGTAGGCTTGGAAATAGGAAATAGTAGCCCAATTCATGGAATTTTGCCATTTTTGTGCACACGTGTGCACCCGTGTATTATCTTGATGAAAAAGAACTTTTTTCTTGGCCATATGGGGTCGTTTTTTTTTTATCTTTGTTAAATCGGTCCAATAAATTGGCATAATATTCGCCGTTTATTGTTTTTCCCTTTTGAAGATAATCGATGTGGATTATCCCGCGTGCATCCCAAAATACTGTTGCCATCACCGGAGCCAGTTCACTCGGAGAAACCCATTGTTGTAATGAATTCATGTTTCATCCACAGTTACAAAATGCCGCAAAAACTCATCTGAATTACGGTTAAACAACTCCAAACAATCCTTTGAAGTTGTCACACGATTACGTTTATTTTCAATTGAGAGTAAACGCGGCACCCATCTTCCAGACAGCTTTTTTAAACCCAACTGATCATTTAAAATCGAAACCACACTACCATATGAAATGACTATGGCATCAACAATCTCACGCACTTTTACTCTTCGATTAGCCAACACCATATCGTGGTTTTTTTTCGACATTTTCGTGTGTATTGACCGCAATTGGCCGTCCAGAACGTTCAGCGTCATTTGTACTTGTGCGACCACAACGAAAGTCAGTAAACCACTTTTTTAGCATTGAAATCGATGGTGCAGAGTCCCCATGGTATTTGTCAAGCTTTTCCTTGGTTTGATTGACGGTTTTTTTCGCAAAAAATTAAGTTTAATGAGCACTCGAAATTCAGTTTTTTCCATTTTTAAAACATCTACGAGATTGTATGTTTTGAACAGCTGTTGAACGCAAAGTAAATGACGGATCTTGCTCAAAATTTGACTGTAGTCTATTAACAAGTGGTACTTGATGGGAGCAGTGTTACATATCATATGTAAAAAATTTTATGTGAATTATTGAACTTTTTTTTTTTTGAAAGAGAAAAAATAAAATTAAAAATTTAACTGCCAATATTTAACTACTACCGAAGGAACGTATATTTCTATAGTTTGTTTTTTAAACTATCGACTGAAAAAGTTGAAAAAAATATTTCTATGGATTTTATTTGATTCTTCATTTGAAAACAACCTTTACGTAAAATTTTATAAATAATAATAAATTTTATAAGGAATCAGTAACAGAAAATGTATTGTGTGTGTAATATCAAAGCTTCGACATCATAAATGGTATTTTGTTTTAATACACGAAATGGAAAAGTTATCCCAAATATATTATCTCCCTATTATTATTTTTGCATCCCAAAAATCACAAAAACATGTGTTTCATGAACCCCGTGTGAAGTACACGTGTAAAATTTGGTGACATGAAATATGATCAATAACTGGACAAATTATGAAAAGAAACATAACTCTTTTAAATACAGAGTAAATCGGGTGTGGCACATGTGCTTCAGTGACAAACCTCCCACTTCTACCCTACATACGAGTAGAAGAGATAAAAATAACTTTTATGTGTTATACCAAATTCTTTTCTTTTTATTATTTCAGATTTTTCAGTTTAACCTTCAAGCACACAATTGTGATACCAACACACAGAGAAATAAAGTGCCAACCGAATTAAAAAATGTATTTATAAATTCAGTTAGTACAACGATATTTAGATTAAATTTATGAATATTTTGGGTGTTGTAACAAAAATTCAGTTGAATTAACCGAACTTTATTCTGAAAACTTGTGTTCAGTTATACCAACTGACTGAAATTCGTAATAACCGAATTTGAGTCATAGTAACAGAATTTCAATTGTCAAATAGCTAAATTTTTCTCTGTGTGAATGGTTGTTGTTTTTTATATAATGTAATTAGGGAATGCAAAATCTCGCACTTTTTCATTTCCCGGAAAAGTGCGAAATTTTTTTGGAATTCCCTGGATCGCGGCATCCCGCTCGAGAAATAATTTCTAAAATTATTCATATTAAATTATATTCTTTGTATGCAAAATGTTTTACACGACCAGAGATATTTTATGAAAATGCATCTCCATTAAAAAATTATGTTTCATCTCAGAATATTCCGTTTTCATACGCCTGAGAGTAATCAATATTATAACAGCGAATTTTAAATCTTAAAGTTTGATTAAAAAAGTTTCAGTATAAAAAATGTTAAGACAAAATAAAATAATTATATTAAAATAAGTTCAAAATAATTAATTTAATAATTAAATTAATGCTAAAACTAGAAAAATTCTGATTTCAGATTTCGTCCCAAAAACGAAAGTATTTTGGACAAATTCTTAGAATGACGAAATTTTTAGGAGCGTTCTAGAGTGACTTTAAATTAACGGTGAAGATAACTATTGCGATGAAGTTATTATAATTTTCTTTGTCTAAATTGTTAATGCTGCATTAAAAATGTACAATATTTAACTTTATTAATTGAAAATATATTCTCAAAAAACCCGGTATTGACGAACCAAATTCCCGGGATTGCGGGAAGAGAAAAATGGTTAGTTTCCCGGTATCCCCGGGAAGGGATATCCCAGGATGAAATCCCTAATTGTAATACACAACATAATATGTCTTAAATTTCACCAATTAAATATTTTGTTGAAAAGCAATGTCATAGTCAATTAATTCTGTGTTGATTCAATTAAAAAATGTCATAATTTGTTTTGATTGAATCAATTACAGAATTAAAGGCTCCGCCATCAAACGTTTTTTTTTTAACTAGTGCTTATTTCGTGAATGGTAACACTTAGCTCATGTCTGATTTGACAGATAATTAGTTTTATACTTCCGCTGAACGAATATGGTTGTGTATAGGCTTAAACAACGCTGGGAAATATTGCGACATTACTTTGAAAATCGTGGTAATGTTGCAGAATGTGTGCGAAAATTGCGTACGGATTTTGGAAGAATAGAAGCACCGTCAGCTCCGTACGTTCGTTATCTTGTGAAAAAAGTGAAAGAAACTGGCATCCTCATCGATCAACGAAAGCGTAAAAAGCCAAAAACAGTACACCCGAGAATATTGCTGCTGTGGCAGAAAGTGTGCGTGAAGCGCCATCAACATCAATTCACTGTCGTTCTCAACAATTGAACATTTCGGAGACATCATTGAGACGAATTCTGCATAAAGACCTTGGTATGACACCATACAAAGTCCAATGACTATTATTTGTGGGGTGCCGTCAAAGATAAGTGTTACGCCAACAAGCCAGAGAAAATTGACGCTTTAAAGGACAATATTCGTGAAACCATTGGTGAAATACAGCTGCACACAATCGATAATGTGCTTAAAAATTGGACCGATCGTGTTGGCTACTACATGGGCCAGCCGAGGCAGCCATTTGAATGAAATTATTTTCCATTATTAACCGGAAGGATTGTACTTTCAAATAAAAAAAGAAATTTGAGAAAATATTCAATATTTTTTTTTATAGCATTTTCAAAAAAAAAAAAGTTATTTGGCGGACCCTTTAGTTGAAAACAGCTATGTTGATTTTTTTCTTTGTGTGTAATTAACCCACGATGAATGAGAAGTCAATTACCATCCAAGGACTAATCCCGTGACTGGTTTAAACAGAACTTATCGCAGAACTAGGACATTCTGCAATTGTTGTGTACACTCAAAAAAATAAGTTAGTAGAAAAGTTAGTAAAACGTCTTGTAAATCAGGTATACTACTTTTTAGCAAATTTTTTTGCTAAAATCGTGTTTTCAGCTAAAATTTTTTTTATACTTATTCAGCACTTAACTGTTTTATACTAATGCTTTACTAATATACTAATGTTTTACTAATTAATTTTGCTAAAAAAAATTGTGCTGATAAGCAGATGTCGCGGCATGTCAAGATGTATTAGAGAAGAGGAAAATGATACTAAAAAGTACAACTCTAATAAGACATATAAAAAAATCAACCATGGAAGGCTTTTGTATCTGTTTTTCATACATAAAACATAATTGAGGATTAAAACAACTTAAATTTTACGTTGTCACCGGCTTGTGAAAATAATTGTCTATTAATAAAATAAAAGACAAAAGAATATAATAAATGTTAAGAATATAATAAATGTTAAGAATATAATAATGCTATAATAAATGTTAATAGATTAATAATCTAGTGTGGTCAAATTGCAAACAAACATATACAGACATGTAGACAGAGTAAAGCGAAAGACAAAGACACACATCTTAGTATGGTTCCTTTTTCTTATTGCAAAAAAAAGGTTGTTTTTTTCGTTTCGTTTCGTTTGTTTTTGTTTTTGTTTATTTTTCCGTTTCGTTTCTATAATTATCTTCGGCAGTTGCGTCCTTAAAAGATAGCATCATTTAGACAACCATTGATGTAAGTAGTTGAAAGAAAATTTTTGTTATATATATTTATTTCTATATATTTTCAGATATTAAATTACTTCATGACATCAATGTGGGAAAATGAAAATTTTTATATTTCGTAATTATTGTAAATTATTTTTAAAAGAATCACAAAAATATGTTTAATGATTTTCAGCAAATATATTAACTAAATTACAATTTTTACTATTTTTTTGCGTTTTTTTTCAGTCTACTAAAATTCAGCAACAAATTTATTAATTTTTACCAACGATTTTTTATTTGTAATCTACTTAGTGTTAGCAAAACTTTTGCTGAATCTACTAATTTTGTTGCTAAAAATCAGCTCGCTGATTTTCAGCAAAAGATTTTGCTGACATTAGCAATTTTTTTGCTAGCATCCTCCTGACTAAAATTTTGCTGACTCAGCAAAATTGTTTGCTGACTTTACAAACTTTTTTTTTTTGAGTGTATTAAGCGGTATCAATTATATTGAAAATACTTTTGGCGTGGCTGATGAAAACGGGGTATTACACTTAACAATCCTACACTAATAGAAATAAAGCAGAAAAACCTACTAAAGCTTAGTTACAAATGACGTTGCAGAAAAAACTGTTAAAATTAGCATATCTTCTTTTTCTGCTAAATATTAGTAAGAACTGCAAAATTATAACTGCTAACTTTGCAATATTTAAGTTATATTGGAGTTGAATTTTAGTTAATTGAAAATATCTATTTACTCTGCTAAAATTAGCAAAAACTGTTACTAATTATTCGTAGACTAAAAGCAGTAAACAAAAACTATAATATCAAAAAACTTTTTGCTATATTATCTTAAATTTAGTAGAATGCAAATAACAGTAGATATATTTTGCTAAAATCAACAGAAATTTTTGATAAAAAATTGTTGATTGCGGATATGAGAAGGGCAGATTTTTATTCGCATTAAAAAAGAAAAATCAAATTTTTTTTTTTTAATTCACAGTTGTTAATGATTTTTTTCGTCTACTATACAATTTTGCTGCTGATTTTACCAAATTAATTTGTTACTTTCAATTAACTTAAATACAACTAAATATTTGTAGATTCGACAGATTTATTTTTGCTATTATTATCTTACTACTATTAAGCAAATAAATCGGATAATTTAAGCAGTTTTTTCTGCAACGTAATTTTTAACTAATTTTCAGTAGTTTTAGCAAAAATATTTACTTATTTTTTTTTTTTTATCAGTGTAACATTTTATTAATATAACCGAGTTCTTTTAAACCGGGAAATTAGCACTTATAAGTGATATACGAGATACAAATCTATTATTGGTGGGTGATTACCATGGACAGCATCTTCATGCACAAAAAAATAGTGTTTTAGGCGCCTATAATATGCATGCAAAATCTTAAAATATGCACTTAAAATTAAAAAAATATTATCTTAAATTTTTGTTTAATTAATTATTTATTTAAATTTTAAAATTAATTTGTACTGTTTAATATATTTCCTGCATACGTTTTGTAAAATTAACACAAAATTTTAATTATTTATACTGCAGTTCTCAGATCTAGAAAACCACTATAATCTGTTTCCCTTAATCTCAGTTTGCATATAAAATTTATGAGAACTCTTAGAAGTGCTTGAGCAGCTTGTATCCTCTTTAGTCTATGCTTGTTAGTCAAATGTAAAATAATAAAAAAAGTGATTGCTTAAGAAAAACTAAGAAAAATGCAATAGAAATATGCAAAATAAACAAAACTATGCAATAAAATATGCACTTAAAGCAAAATAATTAAAACTATGCAATATAAATATTCAGTTAAAGCAAAATATGCAAAAATATACATTTATAGCAAAATAAGCAAAAAATATTCTCTAACAAATCGATGCTATTTTAATGCAAACTTATCGAATTGCAAAGATGCTTTGTTTATGCTATTCTCAGATTTAAACAAAAAAGAATGCATTTGCATGAACTTTCGTTCCCTGGTAACTGCGAAAAGTGTTGTGGCTGTGTGTACGACAGTTGAACAACATCACATTGTTAAGTTTAGCATCAAAAGGAAATATATAAGCATTATATTGTTTAGACATTGAAATATGTTGGGATTTAAAACGATTTATGACTTATTGTAAGTGGGTGTTAATAGGTATAGTCGAGTAGCTATTTAATATTCTAAAACAAGGATGTAACCATGGGACGGAATAAAATAGAAAAGTATTAATAGGCGTTTACATGAGGCATATTGTCTGGCAAAAATAAAAATATTTTTGTATATGTTTACTTTAATATAGTGGCGCAAAGTGTAAAAATGTTCCTTCGTCGTTAAAGCTGTATAAGTTTCTTAAAACAAAAAAATGCCTAAAAAAGATTTACACCTAGGATTACATCTATCTATGTAAATCAAATGTATATGACCTCCTTTAAAAATTTTCGCCACATGCCTCTTATATCTCAATGTTTTATGAATTGAGAGCAACGATGGACAGGGCTAGGTTGACTATATATTCAAAAAAAAAGGCAGTAAAGATAGAAACATTTTTGCAGGGAGGATCCTTGCAGAAAAATTGTTAATATCAGTAAAAAAAAAAAATAGTAAATTCAGCTGAATTTAGAAATTTGTTTGCTGATATTAGCAGTTTTTCTGCTAAAATTTTTATTATTAATTATTTTTTTTTTTTTTTTGTTAATGGCTTTTAACTTTCATATCCAAACCAATAAAAAGTGGACTCACTAGACTATCGCAGTTGAAATCAAAGTTTTCCGATTTTTAAACTTTCGCAGTTTTTATCATAGGGTTTTTGCACCGTTTAATGGAATTGAGTTTTGAGAACAGTATTTAGAAAATGGTATAAAAATGGTAGCTTGAGGTATTCAAAGTTGATGTCAGCGTACCAAGAACGTGATACGAACATCACAAACTTTTAAGCAATTGGCGTGCTTTTTTTTAAATGTATGTGGTTTGCGTCTGACATCACAATTATACTTGAGAGTATTGCGTGAACTGAGTTACGTTGTAAACAGCACATCCTAGTCAAAAAAGCATTTTAAAAATTATAAACGCAAAAATTTTATGAACTTTTTAAAAATTTAGCAAATTTTAATTATTTTGTTTTTTCATATTTTTATAGAAAAAAAATCATGGCTTGAGAATATTGTTAGGTATCTAGAGTGAATGCTTAAGACGGACTTAATTAAGAAAGTGGAAAAAATTGAAATGTTTTTTATTCATAGCGGCTACAGTCACGGTTTTCTCCAAACACATTTCGCTTTGTGACAACTAAAGCGTGGTATTAATTCCTCCAAAACCTACATCAAGTTAAAGATTTTAATGGGCTTAGTACTGAAATTGATAAGGCATCCAATAACTTCAAATTTTATGAAGCAAACAAAATTTGCATAACCTCAAAAAGCATCCTTATTAAACTCAAAAATTATACGAATTTAAAAGTATTTAATATGACTTCCTGCAAATTAGTAAACCGAAACCCAACTAAATATAATTAAACCGGCAAAATATTCGTGTTTTCCAAGATAAGTGCGGGTTTCTTTTTAAATCCTAATATAGAAAAAAAAATTTTGTTTTTGAGTGTATTTTTATATTTTTTGGTGGTGTAATATATATTATAAAATGTCATAAATGCAATGAGATCTATAATTTGATGTACACTCAAATAAAAAAGTTAGTAAAGTCAGCAAAAAAATTTTGCTGAGTCAGCAAAATTTTAGTCAGGAGGGTGCTTGCAAAAAAATTGCTAATGTCAGCAAAATATTTTGCTGAAAATCAACGAGCTGATTTTTAGCAACAAAATTAGTAGATTCAGCAACAGTTTTGCTAACACTTAGTGAATTAGAATTTAAAAAACCCTTGCGAAAAATTAATAAAATTTTTGCTGAATATTAGTAGATTGAAAAAAACTCAAAAAATTTGTAGAAAAATTATACTTTAGTTAATTTATATGCTGAAAATCATAAAACATGTTTTTGTGATTCCTTTTAAAATAATTTACAATACGTTACAAAATATAATATAATATAAAAATGTTCATACTCCCAAATTGACGGCATGAATTAATATAATATATAAATACAATAGAAATAATAATATATAACATAAACAAAATTATCTTTCAACTACTTACATCAATGGTTGTCTAAATGATGCTATCTTTTAAAGACACGCAAATGCCGCAGATAGTTACAGAAACGAAACGAAACGAAAAATAACAAAATATAACATATACAATCCTTTTTTACAATAAGAAAAAGGAAACATAAAAATCTACCTAAGAGTGTGGCTTTGTCTTTCGCTTCAGTCTTTCTACCTGTTGTATATTTGTTTGCAAATTTTCCACACTACAATATTAATCTCTATAAACATTTAGTTTACAAATACACATTTAATCTTTATTAACTTTAAATATTTTATTTAAGTTGTTTTAATCCACAATTTTGTTTTATGTCTGAAAAACAGATACAAAAATCTTCCATGGTTGATTTTTGTATATGTCTTACTAGAGTTGTACTTTTTAGTATAATTTTCCTCGTCACTACTACATTGTGACTTGAAACGACATCTAATTCATTCTGCGTATATCTTTCAATCTGTTTGTCTTTCAAACTATTGATGTGCTAATCAGCATAACTTTTTTTAGCAAAATAAATTAGTAAAACATTGGTAAAATATTAGTAAAACATTAGTTCAAAACAGTTTAGTGCCGAATGGGTATACCTAAAATTTTAGTTTAAAACATAATTTTAGCAAAAAAATTGCTGAAAAATAGTATACCTGATTTTCAAGATGTTTAACTAACTTTTCTACTAACTTATTTTTTTTGAGTGTAGCAGTTATTTATTCTACGCAAAAATTGTAATTTTAATATTTTTAATATACTTAAAACCGCCATAATGTTTGCGCCGTTAAAGATAAATGATGAATGCGAATTGATTTAGCATGCTTAAAAACATCGGATAACATCGGATACTCAAAAAGTTATTCATATCGCACAAAAAATTTTTTTTGCAAATGTTTTGATTAAAAATGAGTTAAATATAATAGTTTGTGATTTCATAAAACTATATCTCATTGAGTATTGTCATATGTGACACCAAGTAGATTTTATATGATTATATGAAAATATATTTCATTATATAAAATTATATTAACCAAATCCACCATTTTCCTCATTAAATTATAAAAATAATAAGTTGATCCGAAAAATTATGGATCAGGTTAATATAAATATATAAATTTACATATATTTTAATATAATCATTAGGGTTTTTCATTTCCCGGACTTTAACATTTCCCGGGAAAGCGGGATTCATTTTCTCATTTCCCGGGATACCGGTTTTTTAATTTATTAATTATATTTTAATTAAAAATCACATTAAGTGTTTAAACAAAAAAAAAATAAACGTTTACAATACGTTAAAAACAACAAAATAAATTAATTCAGTTCTTTCATATACATTAAAAATGTATGTGTACATTTAAAAATAAAAAATTAAATAAAAAATAATAAATTAAATAAAAATAAAAACTTATTATTTTTGATTCTTAAATAAGTTTTCAATACTGTTAGAGCATTTATGGTCTCATCATAAAGTCTATTTCTAATTTTAGTTACCAATAGTCCTGTAAGAGAAAATACTCTTTCACTTTCAACAGAAGTGGGCCGTATTGTTAGTAAAGCGTCAAACAATTTCTGAATATTTTCAGTTTTTTGGCCAGATCTTTCAAAAAAGGTTAAGTCTTTTTTTATGGAACTTGTTTGTGAATTTGAAATTGATTTAGTTTTTTCGTTCGTATTTTTAATTGCAGCATTTAATTTTTCTTCAAATGTTATTTCTAATTCAATGTCACTTTCATCACTGGTTTCGAATTCATTTCACTCGGTTTCGCCACCAAAAAAGACGGCCGTAAAGTTGTTCTGCGTATGAAAAAACAAAGTCTTTTGAAGCGTTTGAGAACAAGTTTTCAAAATCGTTGTCACCATTAAATATATCCGGATTCTTCAAAAAACTAATCAGGGTATACAATTTGGAATCTCTTCTTTCTTCAATTCGAGTTTTAATAGATTCAAACATTGATTTTCCAAGCGAAGTACGTATTGATAAAATTTGTTGTCATAACGTTTGCACTACCACATCAGCTGTCAATAAATTTATATTAGTCCGACAAAGAGCCTCAACAGCCAACTTAATTGGTTTTAAAACATCTAATAATTTCTTTAAAACATTAACATTGCCTTCGACTCAAAGCTCACCCATTTCTAAATCTATAAGAGTCTTTTTAATTGCATTTTTTAATAACAAAAATTTCTCCATCATCGGAACCATAGAATTCCATCTAGTTACTACATCCAACTCAAGGCATATTTCTTTTTTATGTTCCGAAACTACATATTTTTGTAAAGCAGAGTTTTTAGTAGGGCTTCTTCTAAATAATTTTACTATCCGGCGTGTTTGTTCTAAAACCAATTTGTAATTAGTGGTAATAACAAACATTTCATTGTCAACGTCATCTTCTAAATTGTTATCAAAATTATCATCGTCATCACTTGATTCCAAATCCATATTTGATGGTACAAAAGCAGTTTTTTTATAAAAAACGTCAACAACTGCTAAATGCAAAGCATGGCTAAGGCAAAATATGCCGACAACAGGGCTTTCTCGAACAAATTTCTTCATCACGTTTGAACCATCAGTTATCGTGGAAACTATGGTAGCGATTCTTATTCTCACTTTCACCATTCACCTCAGTTTTCGAATTTCATTATTTACCGTGTGTTAATTATATGTCCCATTGTGATTTCTGATTTTTTAATATTAGTTTATTGTAAAGACGATTGGACAATAAAAAATTTATAAATTTGTATTATTTGAGAGAAAATGAGGTTCAAAAACAGTGGTGAATGGTGAAAGTGAGAATAGGAATCGCTACCTATATGTCTATTGAAATCAATTTTGTAATCCTTTAATCTATTTTCTATTAGATTAAGAATTTTAAGAGCTCCACTCTTTCCAGGCATATACACCATACCTATGTTGTAAAAGGTCTTTTCATTTACATACAAACAGATATTTAGGTATCTTCTATTTTTAATGCTAGTCCACTCATCCATTACCAGCGAGAATCTACAATTATCTTTCAATTTCTATTCAATGTCGTTTATAATTTTAATTTTAACTAGTAACTAGTAAAAACTGTTGAATAATAAGTTTTTGTACATCACGTTCCGTTTTTGGTAGATGAAAACCTCTAAGCAGCATTGACTCTCTTATAAAGAAACTTCTTGTTATAGCTCTAATAGTAAAGCCATCTACTGCAGCTAGTTTGGAGACAATTGTTCGCACATCTTCAGTTTTGTTTGTGGAGTATTGCAACATCGTTGTTTGGGTATTTTTAATATTTTCGGAGGGCTTTTCTTGCTGTTCCTTTTTTCACATTTTTTATTGTGTACTCCTTTTAAATGCCGTAAAAGTATACTTGTACTCTTTCCTTTGAATGATATTACTTTGGCGCATAACTTGCAAGCAGCCGTGTACATAGGTTTTTCTATAAAATATTCCCACACATAGGAGTTTTCCATCTAAAATATACAGATAAAATATTAAAAACAATCAAAATTTGATATAATGAATCTTTAGCATACCTTGTAATTTTAATTGTAAAACCAGAAACAGGACAATCAAAGAAAATAGTGAAAATAGCGTCAAAACACAAACTGCTGTTGTTAAAATTTAAAAAAGGTGTTGCCACCGTAATATAATAACACTAGGCAATCACCATGAGTTGATATACCAAAAAAAAATTTCGGGATTGGAAAATTGGCGGGAATTCCCGTGAAAAACCCTAATAATCATATAAAACATACTTGACAACACTAAACGATAGTAAATAATTATTACTCGGGTGGCGATATGCAAAAATGATTTGTTTGATTTTGTTCATCATTAGATGAAGCTACGTGCCTAATTTGGAATTTCTAGCTTCACTAGTTTAGGAGATACCCAAACGCCCAGTTTTTCGTAGATAAAGGCTGATTAAAAAAATCAGATTTTCTTAACAAATTTCGCGACTAAGTAATATAACCTGATGAACAGATTGTGATATAAAGATTGTTTTCTCAATGACCAATATATTAATGAATGTATTAAATAAAAATGTAAAGTCTTTTTTATATATTTATACAAATGTTTACAGTGTCGTGTATAAGGATAAGCAAAGGATTAATGTAACATCTATATTATTTACATACAGTTAAGTTGTATTCTCCTTCAAAAATTATTGTTGACTACGTGCCTGCTATATTTTGTTAAAAATGCATAAAATAAAGAACTTTTTACAAAGTATTAAAAATTCAATATAACTTTTACAGCTTATTGTTATTAATTTTCTCTACAAATCCACACAAATCTGTTTCTAACCAGCAAACAAATAAATTGTATACTTCTGCAAATATACGCTGATGTGCAGTAGACTGTAAAATTTACAAATCAGATTAACTTTTGTAAAGCTATGTATCGATTAGTTAATAATATAAATTAGAGCGCCTTATATTGAGCCTTTTAAAAAAAATGCTAGATACACTCCCTGAAAATAATGATTAACATGATTAATGATGGCGGTCACAAAATTAGCCGACCTTACACAGAAAAAACTAAAAACGGGTTTCAATTAAAAAATTTATGGAATCAATTAATATATTAATTGATTTTGCACCTATCACGGCAATGATACTATCAATTAAACCTTTTATTAAAATTGAAAAGGAAAAAAAAATTATAAATAACTTCTACAAAAAAAAAATCTGATACTCACAAAAAAAGTGTGTGATCTACGTTGGTATGTGTGTTTTTTGCAATGCTGAGTCTGTTTGTGTGTGTGCTTGTTTTGTTTGTTAACTTCAAATGTATTTGGTATTTTATACTGAAAATTTTCTATTTATGCATACAGTGTATGAAAAAATAATATGATAATTGCGTCTAAAATAAAATATGTATTTATATATTTAAAAGTCAATTAAAATATTAATTGATTCAATTAAATATTTGTTTAGAAACAAAAATTAAATTCAAATCAAATCTTTAATTAGATATTTTAAGTTGATAAAATTTGCCAATCTTATAAAACATATGTTTTAAGTTCAAGGCGCCAATAGTATCGGACTACAGATCAGTCCGATAATATTAACATTTACATCATTGAGGTTTAAGTTATGAAAAATTGCGATTTTTTATGAAAATTTCAAGTTTTTGTTATAAATTGTGTGATATGGAATATATTTCTTATGATGTCGTTAACCTGCCATGAAGTGATGTCAAAAGCGAACAATATTTCATATTTTAAAAAATTGTCTTAAACAAAATCGAAAAAATTGAGAATTGTTAAATATATCTTGGAGAATAAAAATTTTAAAAATATTCCCTTGGTAACTTGGGTAGGGAGTTGATTTTTGCGGATTTCGAAGAAAATGTGTTTTCTGGCAATAACAAGTCAAATTTGTTGTCATAAATATTTAAAATCTCTACAATTAACTACTTTTGTACTATAAGTTGTTTTATTTTATCATCATTACTCGCAACAATTATTGGACATCATTAAAAAAATGTTTTGCTCATCATTAACCCATGTGGAACTGCGTTCCAAAATGACAAAAAAAAATTCGAAACTTTGCTTACTATTACTGAATTTAAAGAGACTTGATTTGAAGTATTCTGACGCAAAAAATTTAACAACGTTAACCAGTGCCGGGCCAATCTTCATACAGTTATCCCTTTCATTACGGACTTTTTGTTTGTGGATATATTTCTATTTTGACTTCATGTTCTTGTTAGGGGTCCATAAATTCAAATGGAAAAGGTTTTCATATTCCTCTTACCCACCGAAAAATATACCTGAATATAGATTTTTTTTAAATTCGCAGCTCGGTTTTACCTCTTAAACTTTCGAATAGCCAAAAAATGTTTTATTTGATTTTTTTCTGATCATTGGATGAAGCTACATGCCAAATTTATAGACGCTAGCTTTCTTACGAGATACACCAAACGCGCCTTTTTCGGAGATAATAGCTACATTAAAAAAATCGGACTTTCTTAACAAATATCGCTACTTCATTGCCCTGATGAACGGTTTATCCATATAATGATTTTTTTCAATGGCCACTATCCTAACGAACCTATTTAAATAAAAATATAAAGTTTTATTGCACTATCACACTTTTTATATTTATTTAAAAATGTGTACACTGTAGTGTATAAGGGTAAGGGTACGCAGTGTCGATCAATCTCATCTCTTTTTATTTGTTCGTAAACTCGCACCAAGGAAATGAAAACATGTTGCAGAAATTTAAAAGTTTAAAGCTTAAGTCTGTATTTACCAGACAATGTTAAATGGAAAGTTGCTACAGCACTTTGTCTTCCTATATTTTTGTATGGCTTAGAAATATATTCCGGTATGTCAGAAGACAATATTTCGAAAATGAAACTATGTCTTAATAAGGTAGTACGCTATGTTTTTGGGCGGTATGAAACAAGACCCCAATGAAATAAGGCCCCAAACCGAAAATGAAGTAAGGCCCCAAAAATTTCGATAAACAAAAATTGGGGTGTTATTTCATTTTTTGGTACTTTATTTCATTTTTTTTTTTTGGACTTTATTTCATAATGAAATAAGTCCCCAATATGAGATATGAAATAAGTCCCCAAATAATATTTTTGGGGTGTATTTCATTTTCTTAAAAAGCACAATTTTTAAGTAATATAAGCAAATAACCGTTATAATTACTGCATGAATTATCAAGTTATTAATGTAAATAGTTATTTGCTATTAGTAAGTGAGATTATACCGTGTAGTGATTTTGAAGTTTCTTTTATGTCGCACGCAGAAAAAAACTTTATTTCGCGAAGCCGCCTGCCGCGTTCTACGGAAGAAAAAACCCCTAAGACCGGCCGATGGCCGCCACCCAGAAGAACTTGTTTTTCAAATCAGAATTCGAATCCGTTGATATCTTATATTTTAAGACATCAAGTAATTTGTAAAAACAAGTTTTTCTGTGTGTCGACCTTCGGCCGCTCTTAGGGGTTTTTTCTTCCGTAGAACGCGGCAGGCGGCTTCGCGAAATAAAGTTTTTTCTGCGTGCGATTATACGATTTACAAATTTAGTTTTATTTTGTGATATACTACTAAAAAATATTAAAAAAAACTGTATTGATTTACTAAATATTATTAATCTTTTTATTTTAAAAAGGCTGAAACAAAAAATCGCGCAATTTTTTTTCAGCCTTTTTACGATGTATTAATTAGGAATAAAGAAATATTTCAAAGTAATATATAATTTTGTTTTTTTTTATTGGGGCCTTATTTCATTTTCAAAATGGGGCTTTACTGCATTACGAAATAAAGCCCCAAAAATTGGGGCGTTACTTCATTTTGTTTTGGGGTGTCGTTTCATTTGGTTGGGGGTTTATTTCATTTTCTTTTTTGGGGTATTGTTTCATAATGATATAAAGCCCCAAAAAATGGGGCGTTATTTCATTTTTGGTTAGGGGCCTTCTTTCATTGGGGTGTTGTTTCATACCGCCATGTTTTTGAGCTTCGATATCGGGAATGGAGGCATATGACTCCCTATGTTATTGACTTTCTTGGCTGTGATTTTAAAAATTTTATTGATTTAAGAATAATGGTTAAATTTTATAAAATCATTAAAATGGAAATCCTCCATATCTTCTTGAAAGATTTAATTTTGGTAACTCTACGAGAAAACATTCAATTAATTTTCCACGATTTTCATCTCTTATTATGAATAAATCATTTGTTGTAAGAGTAACTAGAATATGGAACTCAGTAATACCTTATGAGGATCGCAAATTCACTGGATCTATTTCTAATTTTAAAAAGGTTTTATTAAAAAATTTGTAGAAAGCTGCTACATTAACTGCCACTTTCGAGATTATATTGTAGCTTTATTTTCAGTATTTGTGCAAGGGGGGTGTTTATACTTTTGTATTTTTGTTGTTCATATATATATTATTAAACGAAAATAGTTTGTATTTTTTATTATGATTTTATTTATACTAAGATCAGCAAATGAATATACAAAATGAATTTTATAGTTTTAAGTCAAATTAGTTTTTTTTGTAACTGCCATACTTATTAATCTGGATTAATTAGGCCCCAAGGGCTTGAAATCCATAAATAAAAATAAATTAATTTTTTTCTTGTTTTTAAACAATAATTTAATAACTTCTATTTATGCTCGAAAAAATAAAAACCAAAAAATATTTTTATTTTTGCTCAAAAAAATAAAATCAAAAAAAAACTTTTATTTTTGCTAAAAAAAATAAAAATCAAAATTTTACAAAGCAATGCATTTTAATGGTATACTTGAAACAGTTTTCCGACATTTACTTCTAGTTGCTTTTTTTGTTTAAAAATTTGAATATAACTGTTATTTTCGGTCCCTGATTTTTACACAAAAAAATTATTGCAACATGTTGATAAGAAATTGTTGCTTAAAACACTCACTATTATTTTGGTTATATTTTGTTATTGTCTACTAAAAATTAATATATTTTAATTGTTTCTTGCTGATTTTATCATTAATATTTGAAATAATTAAAAATTAAACAGATACAATTAAAATATATTAATTTTTAATAGAAAATAACAAAATATAACCATAATAATAGTGAGTGTTTTAAGCAACAATTTCTTATCAACATGTTGCAATAATTTTTTTGTGTAAAAATCAGGGACCGAAAATAACAGTTATTTTCAAATTTTTAAACAAAAAAAGCAACTAGAAGTAAATGTCGGAAAACTGTTTCAAGTATACCATTTTGATCCTTATGAACTAGTCTATAATAACATGCATTGCTTTTTAAAATTTTGATTTTTATTTTTTTTAGCAAAAATAAAAGTTTTTTTTTGATTTTTATTTTTTTGAGCAAAAATAAAAAATATTTTTTGGTTTTTATTTTTTCGAGCAAAAATACGTTATTTTTTGATTTTTATTTTTTCGAGCAATAATAAAAGTCATTTTTTGATTTTTATTTTTTCGGGCAAAAATAAAAGTAATTTTTTGATTTTCATTTTTTCGAACAAAAATAAAAGTTATTTTTTGATTTTTAATTTTTCGAACAAAAATAAAAGTTATTTTTTGGTTTTTATTTTTTCGGGCAAAAGTAAAAGTTATTTTTTGATTTTTATGTTTTCGAGCAAAAATAAAAGTAATTTTTTATATTTATTTCAATTTCTTGAGTTGACTTTCTGACTTTTATGAAAAAAAGAATAATTTTTACGGTCCCTGGTAAAAATATGTTTTGATTTGCTTGCCCGAGTTCGGAATTATGTTGCTGAGAGGCGTGGGAAGTGTAGTAGCTCAATATGTATATACTCTTTGATCAAAATCGACGCATTCTTAACTGCTGCATTGTATACATTCTTTATTGTTTCAAAAGAATGCATTAAGTAAAGCACATCACCATGCCTTCTTAATTAATGTTTTGTATGGCTGACGGTTAAGCGCTATTTTGGAAGCAAACAAACTTTACTGCTTACCAAATCGAGGTTTTTTTTTTGCTGATAGCCGAAATTAAACTCAATGACAGTTGACAGTTTTGACATATTCATGCAACAATATGAAAAAACGAAAGATACACTTTAGAAAACAGGCCACAATAGGGAACATTCCGTTTTTAGTCATCTACAACATCTCAAAGTTTCATTACAACGTGAGAATTTCACCAATAAAAAAATATTTTGGAAATAATTCTGCCTTTTATTACTGGCTGATTGGATTGCCATGAAGCTTCAAACATTTTTTTCTCAATTTGTGCGACATTGTTAAACTTTTATTTTGCAATAGAATATTTGTGAATTTTAATGTGTTCCTAAAGAAACTTTTAATCTGGAGACAAATGTGTATTGCTAACATTTTGACCCACAGATTATAAATTTCAACTTTAAATGAATTTTAAAAAAAAATTTTAAATTTACTGTGAAAATTCAAAGTTTTTATTTTAAATTGCAGATAATTTATGCACTGTAAGAGATAACCCATATGGGTAATCGTATTTATTGTTGATCATTACTAGCAGATTGCAAAAATGTTTTATTTTTGAAAATAGGTTGGTACATCTAAAATTGTCATGCTCACAAAATTATTGAATACCCGAGGTGCCTGATGGATCTAGTGAACCTTTATTTTAAACTTAAGCTTAAGCTGTGTGAAGTTTCATGTCAATTCGATCAGCCTGTAAGAAATGGTTGAGTTATTTCCGAAATATTTGTGAAACATCTTACTGTGCACTGTGTAGTTTCCTTGTAGGTTAGGTCAAGTGTGCCACTACTTCTATACAAATAGATTTTACAAACACAATTTTCATAAAAAGTTCACTCTAATTTACCGAAGCGTATAAAATATGGGGGAATTATTTTTTAATACGTCAAACAAAATAAATTCATTTAACACAACCATCATTTGGTATACAAATGATTTCACTTTAATATTTTAATTTTTTAAGTACTCAATAAAAAAAGATATGACCCTCCATTTATTGTTGTGAACACATTTATCATATTCAAGGCAGTCCTGTGAATATATTTTTACAGCGATAACTTCTGGAAAATGTCATAATTTATATTGAAATATTTTTAAATGACTTTTTTTTATACTTTAAAAAATAAACATTCTTAAAAGTATCACAAATTAATTTGCATAATTTGAACTTGTATATGAATTTATTAAAAATATTTGTCAAAGATACCAAGGTAGATACGATGTGAAAATTTTATTATGATAATAATTTTTACATAAGTCTATGGAACAACCACAAATAATCCAAGCACATAATTTCACCTTAAAAAAATCACAACATGATTTTAAGAATAAAAATAAAACTGTTTGTCTTTTAACCCTCTAGTGTAAAGGTCCAATAAAAGAAGAATTGATTACAAAATGATGTAAAGCTACATTCGAAAAAAAAGTTATTTGAAAATTTTATTAAACGTATATTTATTAAACGCAATTTTTTTGCTGACATTGCATTTTCAGCAAAAATTTTAGTTAAACGCTTATACCAAAAAACAAAATTTGAACCATTGTTAAACTAATTTAGGTTGCTACCAAAATTGTGCTGATAATTAAAATATTGAGCATGGAGCACAAGTAAACAGGCGAGATGTAGATGTCGCAGCTGGTTTGCACGAAGTAGAGAAAAAAGAAAAGATACCAGCAAACGCTACCATTATAAGACTTACACAAAATGCAACCACGCTTGATTTCGTTAATTTTAGTTTTTTCTTTTGTATACTACACATTAAACAAAGGCAAGCATGTGCGTGATAATAATATTATATTAAAAAATAAATAAATAAATAAATAAATATATATTATATACTATATATAATAATATGTATGCACAGCGCATACTCTAGAGACATTTATTCGTTCCCCCGCATAGTTTAGGGACATTTGCTTACTTTGGGGACTGTCCCCAAAGTTTTCGCGCCTTTTCATACATCTAGCGTATAAGATGAGGACAATTTTTTCTATACACCGCATATTTCGGCCACAATTTTGGGCGTGTCCAGTCACTTGTAGTTGTTTTTAAAAGATATACGGTTTTGATGATATTTAACCGTATTTTGAATATTAATTTATTTTGTATATTTTACAATTGTATTCATTTGAAAAATGTAAAATTGTGTCATACATATATATCGTCCATCCCATGATAGATCGGCCAAAATTTGACCGGGGGTCATTTAAAATCCTTTACGTTTTGCACACGTATTCTCCGGAATGTCTATTAGTCACTGCCGTTTTAAGTATACGAAAAATGTTCATACTCGCCTTTATATTGCCGTTTTTCAGCTTTTAAAAAATCGAAAATATTTTAAAAGTAGTGAACTTTGAACACTCATATTTCCTAAAGTAGATGGTCTATTTCAAAGATTTAAAATGCATATGAATACATCAATTGTGTATGTACTTTACGATTTGTAATTAAAAAACAAAAAATTTTTTGCAAAACTGCATTCATTATGCAAATGCAACATTTTTAATGCATTTTGTATTGTCATTTTTGAAAAATTTATTTTGGTTACTTATTTTGTTTGGTTGACACATAAAGCAAAGTTATTTGATCTGTATGCTTTGGTTTTTTTGTTTTTTTTTTAAACCATTCATCATATAAAATTTATTTATGTGGCCATTGGATCTTTCTTAGCTCATTAAAGTGTAGTTGTAAAATATTAGAAAATTTCTAAAAATATCGAGAAAGGAGAAAAAGAAATTTTTATTTTGTATGCTTTGGTTCTTTCGCAAACTGTAGATTAAAAAATAAATTTATCTAAAGATCTCATCGGGTTCTGATTAGATCTTTAGCCAGATCGAAATACTAGTATCAACCTAGCTAATATGTTTGATTTGCTTTATTTTTGTAAATATACGGAGGTTGAAAGCTCGTTATAAATTGAAAATAGCATAAAAATAATCTCGATGTATATAAAAACAAAAAACTAATATAACTGTTAAAAATATTACTTGAGCCAGAGTACACACTAAAAAGTTTTTATATAAATAGAACATTTTTGGTCTTCAAAGTTTAGTAACGTCATGATGCTTGTTAGGAAAAGACCTAACCACGTGGTTGATTACTAAGAAGACAAGAATGGAGCAAAATTGATTATTAATAGGTTTTTTGTTAAAGTTCTGCCTATTATATAGGCTCTAGCTTTTCTAAAACTTCGGGTTCTGATGAGATCTTTAGCCAGATCGAAATACTAGTATCAACCTAGCTAATATGTTTGATTTGCTTTATTTTTGTAAATATACGGAGGTTGAAAGCTCGTTATAAATTGAAAATAACATAAAAATAATCTCGATGTATATAAAAACAAAAAACTAATATAACTGTAAAAAATTACAAATTAAAGTTTTAAATTTTTTTAAATTCTTTAAAAAAATAGTAAAATGCTAAAACTTGAAAAAGATAATGAAAATAAATTTTAACTCATTAATGGCACGTTATAGATCCACTGGCCATTTTTAAACCAAATTTTCCATGCTTCATTTAAAAAGCTTTTAAATTTTTTTTTTTGCCTTAGAACGGCCCTACTGGAAAATTTGGCAACCGAAGTTGAAACTTGGACAGCATAAAAATCGTACACTCAAAAAAAAAGTTAGTAAAGTCAGCAAAAAATTTTGCTAAGTCTGCAAAATTTTAGTCAGGAGGGTACTTGCAAAAAAATTGCTAATATTAGTAAAATCTTTTTCTAAAATAGCGAGATTATTTTTAGCGAAAATTTCACTTAGTTGATTAAAAATAAAAAATACTTGGCCAAAAGTTATTAAAATTGTTTCTAAATATTAGTAGACTGAAAAAAACTCAAAAACTTTGTAGAACAATTTTATTTTAGGTAAATTATTTGCTGAAAATCTGAAACATTTTTCTGTGATTCTTTTAAAAATAGCTTACAATAGGTTACAAAATATAAAAATGTTCATACTCCCACATTGACTATATGAATTAATTGAATATCTGAAAATTCAGTGAATTAATTATACATATATAAAATAAACAAAATTATATTTAAACTTTCATCAATGGTTGTCTAAATATACAACCATTTTTTTTGCAATAACAAAAGTAAACATTAAAACTACCTAAGATGTGTCCTTATTTTTCACTATAGTCCGTTTACCTGAACGTATAATTGTTTGCAATTTGACCACACTACATCAATAATCACTTTAAAGATTTAGTTTACAAATACACATTTAATGTTTATTAAATTTAAATATTTTATTTTATCTCTAGTTTAATTAATAGAAAATTAAAAGTTTTTTTAATTCAAATATTTATTATCATTGTTAGCGTCCTTTTGTATGTGAAATAAAAACAAAAACCCGCATTATTGATTTTTTTTTTTTTAGTTTGTCTTACAAGAGTTGTACTTTTTAGTGTCATTTTCCTCATCTCTTCTTCATCTTAACATGTCGCGATATATACTTGATTCTATGCATATCCTTCAATTTGGTTGTTGTACATACTAATAATGTGCTTATCAGCACAATTTTTTTAACAAAATAAATTCGTAAAATATTAGTAAAACACTAGTTAAAAACAGATAAGTGCTGAACAAGTATAACTAAAATTTTAGCTGAAAACAAAATTTCTACAAAAAAATTGCTGAAAAATAGTGTATTTATTTTACAAGACTTTTTTTTTTTTTTTAATGTGTAAATGGTTGAAGATATTTTTTAAAATTTAAATGTTATATAATTTTGTGAATAAAACGTCATTCAAATATATATGAAAAATGTATTTTTTTTTAAGTTAACCTATTTTTTAAATTTTTTTGAAAAAGATCGGATCATTGGATCATTTTTTTAAATATAATGTTTATAATTTTAGTAGCATTTAAATAAAAACTATATATCATTTATGTTTTGAGTAAAAACGGAATAAATTTTGGAATATTTTGGACCTTGTGTATTTGAAAATTCGTCGTTCGTTCGATCGGTCAGAATTTCAGAAATTATAGACAATTGATAAACAAGTTTCTGGCAGTGAAATACATTTTCTTAAAACATTTCATCAATATAATAACAAAAAATATAAAAGATTTGGCTTATTTATATTTTTAAATAATTTTTTTAAAAGTTCCATCAAAAAAGGTCAAAAAGTTCATTTTTTCAAATAATTATTTGGCATCTCATGATAGCAATTTTTCACAATTTTTTTATTCTCGATTGTGGTAAATATGTTTAATAACTTTAAGGCTTTTAAATCATTCAATTATCTTTTTCCAGAAAAAAATATACCCGTTTAAATATACTGTGCCGAAAAAGGAACACTGTGTCAAACAAGATTTAAAAAATGGTGTAATGCTGAGTTATGTTCAATTCCTTATTTTAAATATAAACTATAATCCCTGGTTAACGGTATTTTTTTTTATTTAACTGACTCATAGTAGGGTTAACGTTAAGTGCTTCGAATATATATTTTACTCATTAAAAACACAATATAAAATTATAGACTTTGTAATGTAAATTTTAAAATCGTGTGCGTTTTTTTAACGGATATAGGAAGCGGAAATAAAATTAGTTACAGACAAAATTTTTTACGAAATGATAAAAAAGTTAAAATTGTTCATCTTTCGTAATGTAATTTATGTTTTTCATTGAAATTGTATGTTTTTCATTGAAATTGTATTATATATTTAAAAGAATAAAAGAATAAAGAAATTTATAATTTTATATGAAATTGGACTACAACAAAAAACTTTCTCAATTGTGAATTATATTCTTCACATATTAAAGTAGCTTTACTTAAAACTCTTCTCTTTTTTTTTTATATAAAAACCCTAAACAAAGTACTTAAAAATGCCAACTTCAGAACGCATTGAATTTATATTAAAATGATTATTATTGAAATTGATATTAAAATGTATATTAACCCAGTAAAATAGTAAAATCCTAATAACTGGTTGCAGAACAGCTTATACTGTATTATAACAGGTTCTAATTTCGGTTCTGCAACTGGTTCTTTTTATATGGAGTTTGTCCTACACTCATAATAATCCATGCATAAAAATACGAAATTATTGTCAAAACTACGAAAACTTTCGTAAAATATACAAATTTTCGTTTATTTTAAAAAAATTTGGTTAGTTTGACATTTTTTCGTAATTTTACGCATGAATTATTATTAGTGTATTTGCAATAGGTTCTTTACCTCCAAATTAGAACTGGTTGCTTTAGAACCAGTTTTAGAACCAGTTATAGAACTGGTTCAGGACAGTGACACCTTACATTTTAACTCCTTGGAACCTGTTCCAGAACCGGTTCCATGTAAACGGTGTAAAATGAAGTTGTTCTAGAACAGGTTCAGATTTAATCTGTTCTAAAAAATGTTGCTGGGAATATACATTGTTTTCACCAATTCTAGATGGTAATTAGACTTTGTTTATAAAATGTAGATTCGGGAGATCAAACATTTGTTAACAATTTTTACATCAAGAAAGTGGTGCAAAATTTGTTGACAAAATGCAAACTATTCAATTACAGAAAAAATCATTTAAGACGAATACGATTAACTCGAACTCTCTGTTATTACGAACTAATCGTTTTGTTAATAGTCTGAATGTAAATATTCTGTTAATACGAACTCGATTAAGAGGCTTTTAAAAATCGTCCATGAGCAATCGATCAGGAATTAGTTAAATTATTTTTCAAATTTTAGGTTTTTAAAATTCGTTTAAAACCATGGGCTGAAGGCAAATTTTCTCAAAAAATTGCAATTGTCCCCACCGAGACTGGGTTAAGACCTGTTTCGGATAGTCAAACAAACAAAATTTCATATAATTTTCCATTTTTATTACAAACTTCACAAAATTTTGCAAATTTTCTGAAGTTTCTTACATTTAAGAATTTTCTTGTGGGTGGTGAAATAGAATGAGGCTGATGATAACCAAGTCGCTTAGGTCCAAAGTGCGGCATCCCTCACCAGATTTGTTCATCATTCTCTTACAATTATTAACAATTAGTGTTGTTTTTTTTAATGTTAACATTTTAATTATAATTTCAAACCTTAGAATTCAAAATGAAGTTTCTTACACATATTGAAAATTAGTTTTTTTTATTTATAATATGGTAACATTTTAAATTATGATTTCGAACCTGAGGATTCAAATGAAATGTAACTTCAAAGATCAATATTACGATGAAAATGAAAATTATTCAAGTTCGAGGCCATACTCTATATTTCTTTACTAGGATATTGTCCTAACAAATAATCTATAGAGTTTTTGTTTTTAAATTTATTAATTTACAACTTTCTTCCCATCATCAGAACACGTTTTGAAATAAGTGACAATCCCATGCAACCATCAAACATTCATATAACCTAGTTTTCCCACTAAATGAGAACTAATATATGAGCTCGAAATTAAAGATTATCACCATTAATCAAAAATGAATTGAAAACTTTTTCGTTATGTGTATGCTATACTTTTGGTAGATATACAATATTATTCTACTTTTTATTTTTACACTTGTTTCTTTTAAAAAAGATATAATTTCTTTGAAATTGAAAAAATTTTTAAACCGAACACCTAGAAATTTTTTTTCAAATGTATCGGAAAATGTATATTTATCAAATCTAATAAATGCATTTTTGAAAAAGTTTTTAAAATTGTATATTATGTTGTGGACAACAATGAAGTTGTAAAGAAATTTTTTCCCGGTTAACACGAAACTCACTTATAAAGAACTGGTTTTGCTGGTCCCTCGGATTTCGTGTTGAACATGTTTTACTTCATCAGCTGAAAAAAAAAAAAAATAAAAAATTTCCGAAAGGATTGATTTCCTTTGCATTTTAAAACTGTTAAAAAAGATTATTTTATTATCTTTTAAACATTTAATGGTAAAGTAAGAATTTATGTATATTCAGATTATTCTATTCCACACTGAGAGAATTCTCTGCATGATAATACTGAATTTTTGCATTGAAGCAATGAAATTACACTTGAACTTGTATAGTGAAACTTTTCATTCATCTAATGCAAGTTTTCATAAAATTTTATGAAAAATACTATTTTATTTAATACAAATTGTAATCACTCAATAAAAACTAGTTTCATAAAAAGTATAACGCTTTTCACTAATTTTAAGAATTTTTTCGTTCACTGCATGAAGAAAAGTTTCATTAGTTTACTGAAAATTTTCATTATATTTCGTCCCCTAAAATTATCACTATGTAGGTGAAAAGCACTCAAATTCAGTGTTTTTTTTCCGCTTAGAGGCATGGGAAGGAGTAGAAATATTTAAAGAAAATATTGCACCATTATTTTTCCTAAAAAATTTACGAAGCTGAAATTAATAATTTTTATATAGAATAATTCTTTAAAATGTTAATATTAGTTGAATGCAAATAGTAAGTTTTGCTAAAATCAACAGAAATTGTTGCTAAAAAATTGAAAACTTCTGATTTCAGAAACGACATAAAATTTTAAAATTTTTGTGATTTTATTTGTATACTAATATTAAGCCAATTTTTACCTGATTTTAGCAGATTAATATGTTAATTTCAATTATCTAAAATTTAGCTCAAATATAAAATAACATTTTTGTAGATTCATCAGATATATTTCTGCCATTTATATCTTACTAATATTTAACAACAACAGCAAAATGCTAACCTCAACGTCATTTTGAACAAATTTTTAGTAGTTTTACTAACTTTTTTCTATCAGTTTAGCCGAAAAATTTAGAGTTATGTATTTTTTCTGATAAAAATAAATGCTGTTAACTTAATGTTTCACAAATAAAAAAAAATTTCGTTAGGATATTTTAAGGTTATATACAGTATATATAATTCGAGTTAGGTTTTTAAGGTTATCGAGCGTATTTTAGGGTTATTGGTATTTTAAGTTGTTTCGTTAGGGTTATTTTAAGGTTAAAAGCTGTTCCTTGAAACGGTATTGAATCGTTATCGGTATTTTAAGGTTAGTGTTTGCCAACCATGCTTATAGCTTATGATAAAAATTTTACTGAAAATAGGGATGCCAAATAATTTTGTATAATGGAGTTACCGAACTCAATTTGGAATATAACTGTCATGACAGTCAACTTTTTTATTTAAATATTGATTATATATTCAATTAAATTCCTTTTAATACTACACTTAAAATACTATGTAGGTAAAGACCAATGCAAATGTAGTTGAAAACAAATTACATTCCACTTGAAGAAAGGAAAACTTACATTTCAGTCAAGTCAACTAACAATGTCATTCGTTTTTTACTGTTCCAAAAATTAACCACAATTACAGTAAAAATGAACCACATATGTAGTAAAAAATAAATAAGCTTTTACTTGTTTTATTTTTGTAAATAAAAAAAAAACTACTGCATAAAATGAATGTAAAATCATAATACAGTAATTTAATGTGGTTTGTTTTTTTAAAAGACCTACAATTTTAGTAAAAAATTAAATTTCCAATACAAATGACTGGTTTTTCATTTAAAAAAAAAATATAGTGTATTACAACTCAAACAACTACAAATATTTACAGCAGAAGATCCCTGAGTGTAGTTATTAAAAAAATATATATACTTTTATAGCATCTTCAATAACAGACACTTATACGTATGAGTATTATTTAACAAAATTAAAAATGCTCATACGTCATGTTGTACCAATAGTACTTTCATCTTATTTGTAAACAAGTTCCTGTCGGCCATATTCAGAGAAATTTTATGATTTTTTATTAAATTGTTTTATATCTGTAGAAAATGTTTGTTCGTTTAGGTTACGAAAAAACCAAAAAAATATATTGGTAGAGAAAAACAAACAATATATACAAAAACAAAATCTCCTTTTAAGGAAGGTATGTGTAGGGAATCCCACCTTTTTGTAACTCAAGAAAAAAAGTTAGTAAAAAAGTTTTCAATCTCTCTTTGCTACTATTAAACTGATTTCTAGTACAAAGTTATTTTTTAGTAAAATTTTTTGCTATTCTTATTTTAACAAGTTTGATAAAATATTTATTAAAAATAAAAATTATGTTTTTTCGACCTTTAATTGTGCAATGAAGATTATTCAAGTTCGATGCCATATTTCTTTATTAGGATATTGTCCTAACAAATAATCTATAGAGTTTTTGTTTTCAAATTTATTATTTGACCACTTTCAGGAATGTGTTGATAGATCTATTTCGGGAATTTGCTAGGTTCACGTCATCTGAACAAGTTTTGAAAGAAGTGACAACCACATGCAAACATCAAACATTCATATAACCTAGTTAAATGAGAACTGATATATGAGCTCGAAGTTAAAGATTATCACCATTGATCAAAAACAAAGCGAAAACTTGTTCGTTTTATTTAAAAACAAGATGAAGAGGGGAAATAAACTAAGACCGTGTCTTTTTCACAAGTTTGATATAATTTTTATTAAAAATATAAATTAAAATTTCTTTTCAATTTTTTTTTTTTTTTTGCTAATTTAACTTATTTAATTTAACTAACCTTTCAACCCCGATTTGCTAAAATTACTAATAATAATATTAACTAAACTCATATAAAAAGTTTTATTATATCGATGAAAATTTTTCATAAGTCGTTTGTTATCAATTTCACACCTCGACAAGTTAAGTTAGTTTGAATGCCGGTATGTGTTTTATATCATCTTTGATTGCCTGATTTCAAATAAGGCATCCAATTTTTCATCACCTCACTATTTTTTTTTTTTTTTTTTTTTTTTTAAAGAGAAGCAACACTCAGGAAATTCTTCCTATTAATTAATGTGTTGCTTTCTTTGGAAAGGGGATAGTGGAGAGATGAAAGGTGGTGAAAGATGAAGGGCTTCAAACATGGCAACACTGTAATTGCGCGAGATGATAAGTCTTAGAACAGTTGGTGCTCGCCACCTGAAGGAGAGTTGGCGAATTTATTGAAGCTTTTTGTTTCATAGCCCTGATTCATTATTTTACTTCGGTGGGGTTAAGTGCTATGGGAACACCGAAGGTGGGCGCAGCGATACATATAAATGATAGAAAACTCATACATATTATTTTTCTAAATTGATGTTGTCGTCACCGGGAATCGAACCCGGGACCATCTGTGCAACAGGGACCATCTGTGCGCTACCTAAACAGTGTTAAGAATCATCTCTAGGAAGTTTATATGTTCTAGAAATTTGTTTATTGAGATCTTAGGTATTTTTTTGTAGTTGATTGTTTCCTTGAATTTTGAACGGTTTGCTACCTATGGACCTGAACACGGGAAAAAAGGTAAAAAAAATCGAATTTTTTTAAGTTTTTTGCGATTTTGATCTGGAAGGTGAAGTTTTTTTGATTTGATATGTTCGCAATTTTTGTTCATTATGACAAGAGCTACAACTTTGCCATAGAGAGTAAATCGAAATTCTGAACGGTTTGCAAGATATGAGCCTGAGAAAATGATAAATTTTTTGCGAAAATGATACCGAGGCCCCAAATCTTTGGCGGCCCATAAACAAAAAAGGAGATGACTTTCGGAAAAATTGGAAGACACGGGTCTTTTTTTTTTTAGTCTTTTATTACGTAGTGGTGTCCATATATCGTTATTTTTTTCGTGTTGCACTGTGATATAGCTCATGTGTAGTTTAAGGCCTCTACGACAACGAAACATGCATTTATATGGGGAAAAATTACTTTTTTTACTTTTTGCTAATTTTTTTAAATGTTGCAATAGTTTTTATTCTAAATGTTATATTCTATCTACCACGTTTGTAAAAAAGGACTTAAATATGTTTTGTTTAAATATATATAAATTCCCACAGTATTTTCTTTGATCTAATGCGTCACTGCAAGGGTTAACGTTGTTTAATTTATTCAAAACTGATGGCACAGAATCTTCAGATATTTTAAATATTTTATGACAACAAATAAGTCTTGTTTTTACCAAAAAATACAATTTAATCGAAATCCGTAAAAATCAAATCGTTGACCTACCCAAGTGTAGCAGGGAATATTTTTTTTTTTTTACTTTTCTTTGCTAAGATGTTTTCAACAATTTTCTGGAGTGCAAATATCAATTTTTTCGCTTTTGTTGAAGAAAACATTTAAAAATTTGAAATCACAGATTTGAAAAGCACCCCAAAAATGTTGTCCGTTTTTTGACATCACCTTAAGACAGGTTAACGACATCCAAAAAAAAAAAAAAAACTTCTTCCGTATCTTACAATATTGAGTCTTTTGTATCTGTTTTGTGTGTGCAGGTGTAGGGCCACTTTAGGAAACATTCCCTTATATGTATAAAATATAAATCGATAAAAAAAAGTCTTATCATTGAGCAATTAGCAAATGAGAATTATTTTGTAGTTTTAAAATTTTTCCTATTCTTTTCTGTTAAAACTCAAAAATATTGTTGAGCCCATTGGAAATTCGTCTGCTGTATTCCGATGGATACGCCCCGAATGTTATAAGAGGGAACAAAGGGTGTATATATAACAAAGGGTGTATAATAACAATTCCCTTAGCCTTTCGCTTTAACAAATGAATTGTTGTTTTAGGCTTTTATAACTTTTTTTTTTATATAAAATAGATCAAATAGCCATTTGCACAAATACACAAAAACTACGAATACACACAAACTAACAGTTTTTTGTAAAAAATAAAACTTTTCATATATCTATGATAATTTTTTCTCCAAAATAACAAACACAAAATTCACATAAAAAAGTATTAAAATATAATATTCTAATGACAATAAAATGAGTCCTTGATTACCTTTTTCCACTTTATACAAATTTATACACTTTAAATTATTTGTTTACAATCACTCGTGGTTATTCAATAAACAAAAGGAATTTGAAATTGAAAAACTTTAAATCAATGATTTTTTTTATTACTACAGAGTGGCGACACTTGATATATTATCCTTGATGATAAGCATTTGAATACGAGGACATAATAAATAATAAACAATTTAAATGCAAAGTATTTTATATTTATCCTAAGGTTTCAAAAAAAAAAAAATCACCAAATGGCAACAACACAAAAATTCATCTATATACATTATGGCTTAAATATGGTGTAAATGAAACGTTAACAAAAAAAAAAAATGGTTTAAATTTTATCAAAAAATTACCATAAATAACATTGTTTCATAGGGTCTTAGTTAGTTACATATTGAGTGTATGTATGTTAGGGTGTCCCTTAAAAATAATTTTATCATTACACCCCCAGTTATATTGCAAACGGTTCAAAATATAAGAAAACGATTTTTTTTGGAAAACGTTAACCCATGCCGAAAACTGGCCGAAAATGGCAAATTTCTTAAAAAAAAGTGTATTTTAATTAATATTCCCAAAATTTTTAATTTTTAAAAATTTAATTGTTTATTTCATTTATTCCTTTAATATACTCAAAATTATCCAAGTCTTGTATTCTGACTGCATCTCATAGCATTGCCCACTTCAGCCTAGAATCAAAAATATATCGTGTGTTGCAACTAAAATTCAGTCTAATTACCAAATTAACCGAAATTGTGAAAACAAATATTTAATTGTTTCAACTGATTTCAGTTGTATTAACCGAATTTGAGTCCTATTAACCGAATTTCTGTTGCCAAATCGCAAAATATTTCTTTGTGTGCACAAATTTAATAAAAATGCAAAAAATTTTTATTATTATTTAATTTGAAATATTTTTTAAGATGACTTACTTGAAAAATTATAATTTGTGTTTGTGTGTGGAGCAACTCCTTACTAAGACGTCTTATGGAAGTTTCTAATTTTGTCAAAAATTTTATAAAAATTTAATATTTTTATCAAAGTTTGCATAATTTTTGGAAAAATATCTCAAAAATTTTATTAGACTATTATTATCTTTACTTTTATTTAAAAAAAAATCTTTAACCGCTAGTGGCCTGTAGACAAAAAAGACCAATGAAACTTTATTTTAATTATGACTACCAGATTCTAAAGCCTTTAAATTTATCAAAAAAATTATTTGTAAGTGTAAGTATTCTAATAATTGTATGGTATATATATATATATATTTTTTTTTTTTGTCTTTATAACTAATACTTGTTCCTTAATATGTTCATGTCGTTGAAAGATTTTAATAAAATATAAAAAAAACTTTCGCGAATTAAATCGTATAAATTAAAAAAAAAATTTACATCATTCAAATATTTTTTTTTTATGCAATTTAATCCATACAATGGCACGTTTGACCAAAATATGTCCACCATTAAATACACAGAATGTTTTCTTTCAGATTTTACTTTCATATAATTTGGATATATGCACAATTAAAATTGGGGTCGAAAATGCCTAAAGTTTTTTTTTTTTTGTGTTTTTTACATTTATTCTAAACAAAACTGTTGATACCCCGTTTTTTAAAGATTTATCCAACTATTTAGCAAAATTTACCAGGGACCGTTTTGGACCCCACCTTTTTAACCATTAATAGTATGATTGGTTCGATAAAGAATTTCGATTGTTCGTTAGTTTAGTAGCCTTTATCACATATCAAAATGTAATGAAAATCTGAAAGAAATCATTAATTATTTCCTTGTGAGTCTTGTATGCTCAAAAGTGCAAATATTAACCCTGTGTGGATTAAATTACATAACAGAATTAGTTTTAACAAGTGAACAATTTTTTTTTTATCAATTATAAAGCTTTGCACTACTGAAGTCATAATTAAAATTACGTTTCATGGGTCTTTTTTGCTCCCAGGTTACCAAGGGTTAAAGATTTTTTAAATAAATATAAAGATAGTTATGGTTTAGTAAAATTTGATTAAAGCAATTACAATTTTTTGAAATTATTGACAAAATAATCAATTATATATAAATAATATAAATAATATCAATAATTATATATAATAATAATTATAAATAACCAATCACACAATCCCTAATTATTATTCTTTTCATTTACCTTTTTCCTTAGTTACAACTATTATATTAAAAAATATCAGTCGAAATTTTCAAAATAGGCATTTTTAAAAATCTTTAAAACTAATTTTAAAAAATACGTGTGTCATTTTTGATTTCAGGCTAAAGTGGTTTAATAATATCTTTTGAACAACTCCATATCTGAATAAAATAATTTTAAAAGTTCCGATTTTTTGGGAATTTTTAATAAAAATATACTTTATTCAGAAAGGGTAAATTTTTGTTCAATTTTTTTTTTTTTAGTCGATTTCTTCCATTTGCAATCAAACTGGGAGTTGGAATTAACGAAAATCGGTATATCGTTATATTAGTGGACATCCTAATGTATGTATACAAAGATGTTAACATAGTATGTGTAAATGTCCTTGTTGTTAGTCCTTAACGTTTTGTTTAACATAACCACAGTCATGTAGGGATCATGGTTCATTAAATTTGAATAATAGACTGGAAAATCGAACACCAAAATATTCATTGAAAATTTGTTAAAATTTTAGGAAAATTTTTGTTTGATTAATATTAAACTAATGAACCCAAATATGGAAAATTAAAAATGTTCAAGAGAAACTCATATAAAAACAAAATTATGCATAATATAATTAATATTTATAAAATGTAATATCATGAAATACATATTATTATCATTGATTAAAAATTCTATATTATTACACTACTGAACGGCAAAAAAAAAAAAAAAAAACTGCCTTTGAAACAGATTTTTTTGATAGACCAAGATGTACGCTGAATCCAAATCTTGACAAATCTTTGGCGATGTCTCAACTTAAAACGCAAAAGTTGTTAACACTGAACGGAAAACCCATACGTCAATCTGGTAACATTGTGAAATAGAGACGGAGGAGATTAGAAAAATAAACAAAAATTTAAATTTTGAATATTTGTGTTGTTAGTGTTGTCACTTCTGAGTATAATTAATATACAATAACAGAAAAGCTAATAGGAAAGAAAACTGCAATTTAGCTGCATTACATTTGAGGCCATACTTGGATGTGATCGCTAAACGGTCATGAATTGGTGTTGTAATGTAAGAATTACATTTTTAATGTAAGAAGAGCGCAGGTTTGATTCTTACCAGCGCTGGTTGTTCAAAAGTGTATCATATAGAGACAATCTGACAATTATAAATACACAAATAGTAATACAATTTGAAAATGGAAAATCACTGATGACGCCTGTCCATAAAAAGGCAGAAACTAGTCTATTCTGATTTAAAAATTAATAGTGTTTATAATTTTTAGAACAAGAATATTCTTAACCTCAACATTTCTAAATTTTTTTTCTTATTTGCCATTTTGTTGTATATTTTGCTTGGTTTTTCGTAATTTTATAGCAAAATGTCGAAATTTTTTTAATAATACAAGGTGGCGCAAAAATAACCTTCCGATGTTTTTTGGCTGTAATTTAAAAAAAAAAATGAAAAACTTTGATTCTTCTTGTGGATTATTTTTATTTGGTATTTTAGTTTTTTTTTACATCAAGTCGAGAATATGATGTAATGTAAATGGCCGCCGCCACAGTTGATTGTCATGTGAGCCCTTTTTATGGCATTTTCCATCACTTTGGCCAAAACTTCCGGCGATAGGTCCTCACATTCTTGACGGATATTGTCTTTAAGAGCTGCAAGAGTCTGAGGCTTGTTGACATAAACTCGCGACTTCAAAAAGCCCCACAAAAAGAACTCTGGAGCGGTCAAGTCAGGCGATCTTGCTGGCCAGTGCAAATCGCCAAAACGGGAGATTAGGCGCCCGGGAAATGCATCCTTCAGCATATCGGTTGTGGCACGTGCAGTGTGTGCCGTTGCACCGTCCTGTTGGAACCACATGTTTTCCAATCCCAATTCATCAAGTTACGACAAAAAGAACTCGTTGATCATTGCTCTGTAGCGCTCACCTTTCACAGTAACCGTTTGGCCCGCGTTTGGCTCTTCATGGGTTACACGCGGATTTTCAATGCCCCAGAAGCGTAAATTTTGCTTATTTACGTACCCGCTAAGATGGAAATGGGCCTCATCACTCATGATTATTTTTGATGAAAAATCATCTTCCTCTTGGTGGTGATTAAGGATGGCTTGAGCGTATGTTACACGCGATTGGCGGTCAGTAGCTAACAGCTGATGCACCGTCTGGACTTTGTACGGAAACATCTTCAAATCTTGTACCAAAATTCGATGTAAAGACAGTCGACTGATACCCATTTGCGTGGCACGTCGTCTGGTCGATGTCGACGGCGCTTCCATGACATCCTCGGCTACAGCACCAATATTCTCTGCAGAACGGCTACTCCGGGGTCTGCCACGCCTGGCAGCATCTCGTGTTGTGCCAGTCTCTTCGATGCCAGTCGCAGTGTTTCACCAGTAGGCGTTGGGCGGCCAGGAAATCTGCGACGAAATTCACGTTGTGCCAAAGTCACCGACCGATTATTGGTCAAATAAATAGTCACGAATATTCCGCGTTCTGGAGCAGTGTAGCGTAACATTGTTTATTAAGTGTATTTCGCATGTGTTTACTACACAAATGTCAAAACAGAACTGACATTAGGGGCCAATCGCAAAATTTATAGCATTTTCTGATAGGAGGATATCACAGTGCTTATTGCAAGGAAGATGAAAATTTTAGCTTTTAGTTTTATTATTATTTAAATTTACTACCGTGATGGTAGGTAACTTAATGCATATCTTTAAACTCATTAAATTACTAAAAGTGTGTAAACTTAAATATCTTCGAAATTTGTGTTTATAACATACTACAGGTGTGTAAATTTCATATGTATATGCTTAACAAAACACAAAAAAAGAGAATAGATTTCGATGTCCAGAAAAATGTTAATAATGTTTTTATCTACAATTTGGGTTTAAAACAGAGTTTTTCGAAAAAAAAACACTGCGAAATTCTGTGCACACTTTATTTATAACTAATTAATTTATTAATCTGCGTTAGATTTAAATATTTACAAACGTGTTGAAGACTAGGCTTGAATAGAATTCTTGAATGGTATTACTTTGTTTTTTTGACCGCCTTTTACAAACTCTTTTGCATCTCTAGAGGAAACTGAGAGAAAAGCTAAAACGTACTAATTAGAACCTAAACTGTTCTTCTCCTAATACATTAAACATACTTATTATTACTTATAATTTACAGGTTTAGATCTGATCAAGAAAATCCAGTTCGATTCAATGATGTTAGCGAAATTGAACTATATTTGTTAGCTCTTCTATTAAAATTTTAGTCTTTATATATTTTTTCAATAACAAATAATTTTTTGACAAATTTTTGAATTAAACACAAACTATTTTAGAATTAGTCACAATTGTGTAAAATTCAAATACCATACAAATTTGCTCTAAATCATTTGTATTTAACTATCAAATATGTTTGTGAATAATTAAATTTGTGTAACTTTGTTACAAAAACATGTGTAAAATAATTTGTCAAACATGTTGTGCTTAATTTAAAGCATTATGTGTGATTTTAAATAAAATGTTACTCACAATATCGTTGTAAGTTTCAAGACATTTTTTAGAGTGCATGTTAAAACAAATTTTAAATTTTATCATTGCGCACAAGCTAGACACTCCAATGAACAAATGTTTGTATTAAAATTGCAAATCCGTTGAAAATGTCCGGAAATATTTACAAAAGCACTTCCAATTTTAACAAGTTTTGCACATGCCTCAAATATCAAAGAAAAAAAATGTTCTTCATACAAAAATATATCGGCCTTTCCACCGAGGACCGATTACAATTAAATTTTGTATTCAGATAGTCTATTGAGCCACATCTTTAGTTTTTCAAATTTCGAATTTAGTTTTATTGAAAAATGAGAAATATACAGAAAACGGTGTATTTTTGAATATTCGTATAATTATTCTAATTATGTGGGCGCTGTGGTGTAATGGTTAGCGCGTTGGACTGTTACACAGATGGTCCCGGGTTCGATTCCCGGTGACGGCAATATCAATATAGAAATATGTATGAGTTTTCTATCCCTCATATGTATCGCCCCTTCGGTGTTCCCATAGCACTTAACCCCACCGAAGTAAAATAATGAATCAGGGCTATGAACCAAAAAGCTTCAATAAGTTCGTCAACTCTCCATCAGGTGGGGAGCAACAACTGTTCTAAGACTTATCATCTCGCGCAATTACAGTGTTGCCATGTTTGAAGCCCTTCATCTTTCCCCAACTTTGATCTCTCCACTATCCAATTTCCACAGAAAGCAATACATTTATAAATGGTAAAAATTCCTGAGTGTTGCTTCTCTTTAAAAAAAAAAAAAAAAAAAACATATCAAAATATAGAAAATACGAAACACAATTTTTGAATTTTTAATACAAACATTAAAAAAAAATGTTGAATTCGTATTTTATTTAATATTTATGGAATTATCACCATTTAAATTGCATTAGAATGATACGCTTGCCTTCTTTTTTTGAGGAATGATTTTTTTCAGCGTCAAAAATAAATTTTTTTAAAATGCAATTTTCACAAATTTGCCACTTTCGAATTGAAAAAAATGCATATTTGCGAAATATGGGACTTTTACTTTGAAACCACATTTTTGTTTTTTTCGGTTCCGTCCAATTTCACATTCAAGGATTAAAATTTGGGGACAAAAATATTACAATTTTCATACTTTTTTCTAGAAACTATATACGAATTTGGTATCAAATGAAATACGAATTGGTGACTGTTCCAATGGAGTGCTAAAAATATTAAAACTTTTAATACGAAAAAGTTTCGGGTAACTTTGAAATAACTTTACGATTTTAACTTTACGTTTCTTATAAATATTTTATTACTTTTGTCTTCTACGAAATTTGTAGGAATGGCCCAAAAACAATTTTCAAATATGAAAATGTTACGTTTCGATATTAAAAAGTAACAGCCCACAATGCCTTGGGGTTACGCATCAAAATCGCGAGTTGTAAAATAAATAAGATTCACCCTTATGGTACATATTTGATTCCCAAGGCGTAAAATCGAACTCGATGTTACAAGTTTTGTTAATTCTATTGCTAACTAATTAATCAAGGTAATCAAATGTTCACACAGTGGAACGAGTCATTTGAGAGGAGTTATATTAGTAGGGAAAATGTTATTAAAAAGCTTTCATCATGTTTCCATAGAAAAACAACAACAATTTGTTATTTTTATTATTTTCAAAAAATTAAATTGATTAATAGATTATATTTGGAAATGCAGTTTTAAGGAGCCATTTCAATGTCTTAAAAACTAAACTTTCAATATTTAAGAATTTTTCTGTACTTGAAAGATAAACGTATCTACTAAAATATTATATTTTAAAAATGTAATTTCCCTTCCCATCCCATCTTTCTTTTTATAAAAACCATGTAATTTCGAGAAAATAAAACGTCAAACTTAAAGTGGCTCCAAAGAGCTTGTGCGTGCAAAATATAATTTTAATCGGAAGACCCGAAATCAGATTTTGGCCGATCTATTGTGGAATGGAAGATATTAATAACATTACCACTGAAGAACTTGCAACTTTTTGCAGAACCTGTCCTTGCAATACATACTTTCTAACAAGTTTATTTACACTGAGTTAAAATCTGGCCAAACATTTCTTATCTCATTTGTAGTTTTGAAATGTCGAGGTTTTTATAATATTTATATATTTATAATATATTTATAATATTTTTGTTTATTTTCTAAATATTTTAGAATATTTTCAATGGAATTGAGTACAGAAATGACTTCAGTGGAACATTTTATAAGCATAAAACTAAACATGATAAATTTTCAGTTTCGTTGCAACACCGGTAAGATATACTGAAACAAATACCTGCAATCATGCAAATAAAAGATAATTTTGTGAAGATTTATATTTCTAAAACAAATTTATGATTTTAAAATTAAATTTCGAAAAATCAAGCAAATGGGGGCGAATGATATACAGTAAAACTCGCTTAAGACGAAACCTCGGTTAATACGAACTAATTTAAAAGTCCCGACGTTTGGCAACAATTTTCATATAAAATACATCTTTTAATACGAACTCGTTTAATACGAACCCTCGGTTATTACGAACTGTCTTAAGCAGTCCCAAAAACTCGTTTTCATACAAATTACAATGTTTAGTACGAACTCCCTGAAATGACCACCACTTGGACAACTTTTTGTCATTGGCAAATTTAAAAAACCTCGATGTTTTAAAAATGTTAATAAACTTCCTTTGCAATATAAAAATATAACAAAAAGGCATGGATAAATATAACAAAAAGGCATGGATGACATCTGAGTTATTTCATATGTGGCTAAAAAAGTATGGACCAGTATTTCAACAAACATAATAAAAAAATTGGCTTTAATTTTGGATAATTGTACTGCGCATTCCCTCTGTCGAACCAGAAATAGAATAAAACCGAATACAACATGGGTTTTGCAACCTTGCGATGAAGGGATAATAAAAAATCTCAAACATCAATTCAGAACTAATATTTTAAGAAATATTATCGAGCTTAAACAAAAATTGAATGTTAACGTGTTGGAGGCGTTATACACTTTGAGAAACGCTTTAGTAATGTCACACAAAGTACAATTAGAAATTGTTTTCATCATTGTGGATTTGAACAAGAATTTATAATCTTAGAAGAAGAAAGTGTGAAAGAAACTCTTTAGCCGTTTTATGGGTTAGAACTAATATGAATTCCATATCCGTGGATGACTTTCTAGATATAGATGCTAATGTTTTGACATCACATACATTATCAGATGAAGAAATATTGGAAATTGTTAATCCTCCCGATATTGAAAATTTGTCAAGTGATGAAGAAGTCGACATTGAGGGAAATGCCTAATATGCAAACGGTACACAATAGCTTAATAAACATAAACAAATATATTCGAACAAAATCGTGTGCCGAAGAAGCTGGCAATCATATTTTGGTAATAGAAAAACTTATAACTATATAAAATCGTTAATTCAGTCATTCAGAAAAAATAACAGATTTTTTTTAAAAAAAAAATTAAGAATTTTAAATGAATTTTTAATTGTGAATGCATGAAATGCTAATTTTATTTTTTATTTATGTAAAAGTCTGAATAATATTGTTTTTGTTTAAATATAAAAACATATTTTTTATCGTTAAAAAAAAAAACCCGCTTAATACGAACCTCGCTTAAGACGAAACTAATTTTTTTGGTCCCTCGGAGTTCGTCTTAACTGGGTTTTACGGTATCTCCTCGTATAAAAACCGTGATATTTTAAAAACTGCCAAATGAGAAAAAACTGTTTGACACATTTTGAATATGAATTTCATATACAAGTTCTGCAAAATGTTGAAATTTGTTAAGTAGTTGTAATTAGCTCAGAACTATTTATGACTATTAGTTATTAAATTATAGGATTTATGTTACAAATTTATGGAAATAAATAAAAATGTGGTATGTGAATTTTATAATGGTAGTAAAATGACAAAGTAAAAAATATGTTAATTTATTCTTTAATATAATCAAAACCATAAAAAATAAAATACATAAATTTTGTTTTGTTTTGAACATTGATTGACATAGGAATGTGTATCCATAAAAAAGACATAATTATATGTTTTTGGTACATACAGTGGGGAGCTTTTATGATTACATGTAAGTACTTTTCTTACCAAAAGATTCAGGCCGCAAATATTTGACCCTAGAACTAAACCATACTTTTCTAAAAGTATAACATCAGGCAATCGAGCTGTATTAACAGAAAAAGCTTCGATTTTGATAAAAAAAAATGCTTCGATTTTTCAACTTCCGGAATATATATTTTCATAATACTTAACGACGCCTGAATACCACTACTTGGCGCCTAAATATGCTACTCTTATCTTTTTTTAGATTTTTGAATTTTTTAATTCCTTACGAAAATATTGTCTATTGAAATTCAGTTTGTAAATAACAGCAAAGTTAAACAGAGTAAAATTGAAAACAAAAACGAATTATAAGTAAGTTTAACTGCAGTAATTTCAAGAATATTTCCCGGAAGGTGAAAATCGGAGTATTTTTTATCAAAATTAAGGTTTTTCCTGTAAATATAGCTCGAACGCGAGATGTCGGAATATGATTTTGAGACCAGATTCGTATATTATATCTTTAGAAAAGCTTGTTTTCGAACTGAATCTTACAAAAGTACTAATATGTACTCAGAAGAGTTTCCCACTGTACATATGTATGTACATTAGAGCGGCATTTTTTTTTCAACTTTCGAATTTTATCAATTATTGTTGGGATTTTTTGGAACTAGGTCTAAAAGTTAGATGGGGCGAATTTGAGAAAAATCGGACAACATTAACCAGTAGCGCCCCCGCGTACAAAATTTCGATTTTTTTCAAATTTTTCTTAAACTGCTTTAATAATTTTTAATTAAGAATGTTTAAGAATGAAATCGAACTAAGGGTTTTCGAGATATTGCGGCTTGATTTTTACAAAAAATTAGTTTTTCCTTCACTCTACAAATTTTTTTTTGTTTTTGTACTAGCAAAGTAAACAAACTACTACTCTTCATTGTGGATAATAATGTCAATATTGATTAAATGAGAACTTGGAAATTTACCTACAAATATCTCGGAAAAACATTTCATTAATAGGCCAATAGTTTTATGGTGCGAAATCTAAGCAAATCTGAGTACTTAACCCTACAGTGACCTGCGCAAAAAATCTTTGAAATGTACACAAAAAATTAAAATTAAATTTTAAAAATATGTTTTGTTATACACATCTCTAATTTCGGACAAAATTACGATCAATGAAAGCATGTTTTGTGAAGTATTTGAGTGCAGAAACAAAAAATTGTAAGATAATGAAAATGAAAATTATTCAAGTTCGAGGCCATACTCTATATTTCTTTATTAGGATATTGTCCTTACCAATAATCTATGGAGTTTTTGTTTTCAAATTTATTATTTGACCCTTTCAGGAATGTGTTGATAGATCTATTTCGGGAACAAAAACGTGTATTGAATATTTACCAAAGGTAGACATACACACAAAAAAACAAGTTTTCAATTTATTTTTTGATCAATGGTGATAATCTTTAACTTCGAGCTCATATATTAGTTCTCATGTAGTGAGTAAACTAGGTTATATGAATGTTTGATGTTTGACATGGGATTGTTATCTCTTTCAAAACGTGTTCTGATGATGGGAACCTAGAAAATACCCGAAATAGATCTATCAATACATTCATGAAAGGGTCAACTAATAAATTTGAAAACAAAAACTCTATAGATTATTTGTTAGGACAATATCCTAATAATGAAATATAGAGCCTCGAACTTGAGTAATTTTCATTTTCATTGCACAATTAATGTCGAAAAAGCATAATTTTTATTTTTAATAATAATTATATCAAACTTGAAAAAAAATTCTACGATAATTTTTGAAAAATTTTCTAGAATAGAGGAAAAAGATGCAATTTTTAGTGAATAAACTCAAATTGCAATGTCTCAAAAACCGTTAGTTCGACTTCAAAAAATTTTAAAAAATGTTGTGTTCAGCATGTTAAAATTAAATATTAAAATGACATAGACATATTTTTATTAAAGTAATTTACGAACATTTTTTTAAAATCAAAAATTTTGGTTGCGGGGGCGGTAAGGGTTAAAGCTATCCGATTTTTTCTCAAATTTTAAACCAAATAACTTGTTAGACCTAACAATCTGAACAATAGAAATATTTAAAAAAAAAAAAATTTCTTCACACAAAAAAATGCCCCTCTAATGTACATATTTTCATTTCCGTTTTTTAACTGACATGAACTGAATTTCAACGACAACAGTTTGATTTTTAGCAAATCAAACAAAATTTATCTTAAATTCCTAGGAATATGTGTAATATATTATGATATGGATTTATGTGTCTGTCACGTCTTTAATGAAAAATCATTATTCTTATTGATATATGTTTTGTGGTCTTTTATGTTATTTAAAATCTTGAAGAAAAGTGAAAATAATTTATAAAATCGTTTTTGCTCATTATTCTCCCTTAGCAGTTGTTAGTAAAATCAAAAAAACAGAACCATACGATATTATTTAGATTACGTGCTTCAATGATTAACACCGTCATCTGTATGTCTACTCACAAGGGGTGACTTACGATGGTTCTCTCCCAACTTAATCAAAATGCGATATGTGGTAAAGAAACAAACAAAAAAAACACTGTATTAAGTGGCCCCAATTCGTATGTTTAGGGGTTTCAAAAGGCGTTTCAAATATTCCACAATTCTGTCATTTTTTCGGTTTTTGCTGTTTTTAGAGAAACTTAGAGAAAGGTTTGGGTTACCCAAACGAAAAAGCGTTTGAGGACGTGTAACTGATATCACACATCCAAATTTCTTTATCACATACCCAAATTTCATAAAGAACGGAGCGAAGCCCATTTGTCAATCGCTCATTAACTAAAAGCTGACATAAAACACGATTATGCAGAAAATGCGTTTAAAATGTCCATACATATCTGTCCCGTTCGACCATTTAGTGAGAGTTGTGTCTTGCATTGGGAGACTCCCCTTGTCAGTGTATTAAATGGTTATCAAATCGCTCATTAACTAAAGACTGACATAACTCAAAAAAACACTATTTGCAGAAAACGCGTTTAAAATGTTCCATACATATCTGTCTCGTTCGACCCTTAGTGAGAGTTGAGAGGGAATTGAATAATTACAGAGAGACCCGTGATTAGCACTGTTTCTCTATAAAGTCGCTCATTAACTAAAAGACTGACATAACTCAATAAACACGATTTTGAGGAAAACGCGTTTAAAATGTTCCATACATATCTGTCTCGTTCGACCCTTAGTGAGAGTTGAGAGGGAATTGAATAATTACAGAGAGACTCGTGATTAGCACTGTTTCTCTATAAAGTATAAACTCTTTGCATCCACTTTCCAGATAAAATACAATGTATTCTCCTCGAACTCGAAAAGTATACATGATATTAATATGAAATTTTCACACAATATGAAACATGATACAGCTGATAAATCTGCATCATTAACGCAGAAATAACATTTTTTGACTTATGACAGTCTTTTAGTAAATGAACGAAATGAGTTCGTTGTTATTTGCCACATCGCAAATGGCAGGAAAAGCAGTTCAGTAATGTTTCTTTTTTTGTTGAAATCGTTAAATAATTGAAAGCAAGAATACATTTCAGAAAAAACACAATTTTTAATGTATTGAAGTATTGGCATAGCAATGCAGTTACATTATAACAATGTAACAATTTTTTATAATTCTAAAAAGCAAATTCGCAAATTTATATCTTAATTCAAATTATATCTCAAATTAAATTGTGTGTTTTTTAAATGTGATATAACCTATGCCTACTAAGTAAATGGACAAATTTCAAATATAAATTACTGCTAAGTAGGCATTTTTTTTTTTTCAAAATACACTCTATTAGATGAGGCTGATGAAATCAGAAGACTTTTA
>CM037852.1:239407577-239439766 GCA_021234595.1 Delia radicum
TATATTTTTCTTCACAAAATTTAATCCATAATTCAGAACACTTAAATGATTAGAATTTCTAACTTTCAATTGATGTTGTGATAGATTCTGAATTTTAAATAAAAAATTTAAATTAAAATTAGATTTTTTAATTTCAAAAGAACAATCTTAAATACTATTAATGATTTCTAAATTTCAAATGGTATTCTTAATTTCAATCGATAGAAATATTATGAAGATTTATGAAACAAACTCTTCAAACTCTTCAGTATATGTATGAAAACTTCATAAATATGATGAATAATTGATGACCAACGATTTATGAATAACAGTTCAATTATATGATGAAAAATTTCCACTGAGTATGTTACCGAATAATGTGATAGTAGACATATCTACCCAAAATAATTCGTTTTTTAGTCGAACTATTCGTAATGTGGAACAAACTTCCCGCAGAAGTCTTCCCTGTTACTTATCAATTTAGAAAATTTAAATCAAATATCCACAAACACTACGCCCTCTTTGTCCTTCCCTCCCATACACTATTTTCCTGATCAATACAATGCACTGCAATGAGTAGGGGGCATCCCCTGAGTATTGGTTAAAATTAAAAAAAAAAAAAAAAAATAATAATTTAAGTTTTTTTTTATTTTTTTGTTTCCCGATAAATCCCGGCAGATCGCAGTTCTCATAATCCCGAATCCCGGAATTTAAAAAATCATTCCCATTTGGTATCCCCAGTTTAAACCAAATATTTACTAAACTCATTTTTGTATTAAAATTCCAAATCCATTAAAATTAATCGTAAAATATTGGAAAAGAAGAACGTTTTTATATGAAACAAAAAAATGGAGTATATAACGGATATATAAAAACGGCAATATTTCAAAAACTACAAATGACAAAAAAAAAAAAACTATGTTCTGTCAGATTTAGACTCAGCGTACCTAAATCTATTAGGCAACATGTATGCCAAACTTATGCTTCGACATGCTTCGACAGTCCACTGAAAGAAAATGTACCAAAAATTATCATTCGCCCTGCTTTTATTGCCGTATAATCGATACGACACTAAAAAATATGAGGTCAAGCTCGGATTTGAATTTTGATATATGGCCCCGCCTCCGATCTACATACAAAGGGACAAAGGAAATAATAAAGACAAAATAAAGACAGATACAACTCTGTATTTTATTTATCTTATACATACAGTGTATAAGATAAATAATTGTCTTAATATTTATAATAACAATAAAATGTAACTAAAATTTAGTAGATTTTACAGATGTCTTCTGCTGTTTTTTAGTTTACTACTATTTAGTAAATAGATTCTGCTAATTTGATTGCTTTTTCCTGCAACGGAATTTTTAACTAATTGTTGGTAGCTTTTTCTGCTATTTGCACATAATTATTTGTATGAGTGTACATTAGAGTGTCCCTTAAGTATAAATGTTGGATATGTTGATACGGTACCCTCTAATTTTTTAATATTGACTTGAATATAGCTCATGTGTAGGTTAAGGCCCTACGACAACGCCTTGCCTAAGCGACTAGGCCTATAAAGGCATTTATATGGGGAAAAATTACTTTTTCAGTTTTGCTAATTTTTTTAAATGTTGCTAATAGTTTTATCCTAAATGATATATTCTATCTACCGCGTTTGTAAAAAAAGGACTTAATATGTTTTGTTTAAATATATATAAATTCCCACAGTATTTCCTTTGATCTAATGCGTCACTGCAAGGGTTAACGTTGTTTAATTTATTCAAAACTGATGGCACAGAATCTTCAGATATTGTGCTATAATATTTTGATCACGTTCTTAAAATGCGATAGTAGTAAGCGAAGCTTTTGACTTTTTGTAAATTGAAATAAATAAGTCTGGGATCATTTGGGGTCACATGACCACATGGGTTAATGATGTTCGAAAATTGTTGTTCAAACCTTGAGTTGCTGTTATAAAAATAAACAACAAAAGTTACTGAAGTAGATAATTTTCGATTTTAAATATTTTATGACCGCAAATAAGTCTTGTTTTTACCAAAAAAAAACAATTTCCTCGAAATCCGTTAAAATCAAATCGTTGACCTACCAGTGTAGCAGGGAATATTTTTTTTTTTTTACTTTTATTTGCTAAGATGTTTTCAACAATTTTCTGAAGTGCAAATATCAATTTTTTCGCTTTGTTGAAGAAAACATTTAAAATTTGAAATCACAGATTTGAAAAGCACCCCAAAAATGTTGTCCGTTTTTTGAAATTACCTCACAATTTTGAGTCTTTTGAATCTGTTTTGTGTGTGCAAGTGAATCCTGTATTGTGTGTGCAGGTGTAGGACCACTTTAGGAAACATTCCCTTATATGTATGAAATATAAATCGATAACAAAAAGTCTTATCATTGAACAATAGCAAATGAGAATTACTTTGTAATTTTAAATATTTCCTATTCTTTTCTGTTTTCTGTTAAAACTCAAAAATATTGTTGAGCCCATTGGAAATTCGTCTGCTGTATTCCGATGGATACTCCCCGAATGTTATAAGAGGGAACAAAGGGTGGCATATATAATTTTGTCACATCCAAATAATAACAATTCCCTTAGCCTTTCGCTTTAACAAATGAATTGTTGTTTTAGGCTTTATACTTTTTTTTTTTAGATAAAATAGATCAAATAGCCATTTTCACAAATACACAAAAACTACGACTACACACAACTACAGTTTTTTGTAAGAATAAAACTTTTCACATATCTATGATAATTTTCCTCCAAAATAACAAACACAAAATTCACATAAAAAAAGTATTAAAATATAATATTCTAATGACAATAAATGAGTCCTTGATTACCTTTTTCCACTTTATACAAATTTATACACTTTAAATTATTTGTTTACAATCACTCGTGGTTATTCAATAAAACAAAAGGAATTTGAAATTGAAAAACTTAATCAATGATTTTTTATTACTACAGAGTGGCGACACCTTAGTATATTATCCTTGATGATAAGCATTTGAATACGAGGACATAATAAATAATAAACAATTTAAATGCAAAGTATTTTATATTTATCCTAAGGTTTCAAAAAAAAAAAAAAAAAAAAAAATCAACCAAATGGCAACAACACAAAATTCATCTATATACATTATGGCTTAAATATGGTGTACATGAAACTTTAACAAAAAAAAAAAATTATTTAAATTGTATCAAAAAATTACCATAAATAACATCGTTTCAATAGGGTCTTAGTTAGTTACATATTGAGTGTATGTATGTTAGGGTGTCCCTTAAAAATAATTTTATCATTACACCCCAGTTATATGCAAACTGTTCAAAATATAAGAAACCGATTTTTTTTGGAAAAACGTTAACCCATGCCGAAAAACTGGCCGAAAATGGCAAATTCTTTAAAAAAAAAAGTGTATTTTAATTAATATTCCCAAAATTTTAATTTTTAAAAATTTAATTGTTTTATTTCATTTATTCCTTTAATTACTCAAAATTATCCAAGTCTTGAATTCTGACTACATCTCATAGCATTGCCCACTTCAGCCTAGAATCAAAAATATATCGTGTGTTTGCAACTAAAATTCATTCTAATTACCAAATTAACAGAAATTGTGAAAACAAATATTTAATTGTTTCAACTGATTTCAGTTGTATTAACCGAATTTGAGTCCTATTAACGAATTTCTGTTGCCAAATCGCAAAATATTTCTTTGTGTGCACAAATTTAATATAAAATGCAAAAAATTTTTATTATTATTTAATTGAAATATTTTTAAGATGGCTTACTTGAAAATTATAATTGTGTTTGTGTGTGGAGCAACTCCTTTCTAAGACGTCTTTGGAAGTTTCTAATTTTGTCAAAAATTTGATAAAAATTTAATATTTTTATCAAAGTTTGCATAATTTTGGAAAAATATCTCAAAAATTTTATTAGACTATTATTATCTTTACTTTTATTTAAAAAAAATCTTTAACCGTTAGTGGCCTGTAGACAAAAAAGACCAATGGAACTTTATTTTAATTATGACTACCAGATTCTAAAGCCTTTAAATTTATCAAAAAAAATTATTTGTAAGTGTAAGTATTCTAATAATTGTATGGTATATATATATATATTTTTTTTTTTTTTTGTCTTTATAACTAATACTTGTTCATTAATATGTTCATGTCGTTGAAAGAGTTTAATAAAATATAAAAAAAAACTTCGCCGCGAATTAAATCGTATAAATTAAAAAAAAAAAAATTTACATCATTCAAATATTTTTTTTTTATGCAATTTAATCCATACAATGGGCACGTTTGACCAAAAAAATGTCCACCATTAAATACACAGAATGTTTTCTTTCAGATTTTACTTTCATATAATTTGGATATATGCACAATTAAAATTGGGGTCGAAAATGCCTAAAGTTTTTTTTTTTTTTTGGTTTTTTACATTTATTCTAAACAAAACTGTTGATACCCCGTTTTTTAAAGATTTATCCAACTATTTAGCAAAATTTACCAGGGGCCGTTTTGGACCCCACCTTTTTTAACCATTAATAGTATGATTGGTTCGATAAAGAATTTCGATTGTTCGTTAGTTTAGTAGCCTTTATCACATATCAAAATGTAATGAAAATCTGAAAGAAATCATTAATTATTTCCTTGTGAGTCTTGTATGCCTCAACAAGTGCAAATATTAACCCTGTGTGGATTAAATTACATAAAATAATTAGTTTTAACAAGTGAACAATTTTTTTTTTATCAATTAAAAGCTTTGCACTATTGAAGTCATAATTAAAATTACGTTTCATGGGTCTTTTTGCTCCCAGGTTACCAAGGGTTAAAGATTTTTTAAATAAATATAAAGATAGTTATGGTTTAGTAAAATTTGATTAAAGCAATTACAATTTTTTGAAATTATGGACACAATAATCAATGATATATAAATAATATAAATAATATCAATAATTATATATAATAATAATTATAAATAACCAATCACACAATCCCTAATTATTATTCTTTTCATTTACCTTTTTCCTTAGTTACAAACTATTATATTAAAAATATCAGTCGAAATTTTCAAATAGGCATTTTTAAAAATCTTTAAAACTAATTTTAAAAAATACGTGTTTGCCTTTTTATCAAATTTGTGTGTCATTTTTGATTTCAGACTAAAGTGGTTTAATAATATCTTTTGAACAACTCCATATCTGAATAAAAGTAATTTTAAAAGTTCCGATTTTTTGGGAATTTTTAATAAAAATATTACTTTATTCAGAAAGGGTAAATTTTTGTTCATTTTTTTTTTTTTTTAGTCGATTTCTTCCATTTGCAATCAAACTGGGAGTTGGGAATTAACGAAAATCGGTATATCGTTATATTAGTGGACAGCCTAATGTATGTATACAAAGATGTTAACATAGTATGTGTAAATGTCCTTGTTGTTAGTCCTTAACGTTTTGTTTAACATAACCACAGTCATGTAGGGATCATGGTTCACTTAAATTTGAATAATAGACTGGAAACTCGAACATCAAAATATTCATTGAAAATTTGTTAAAATTTTAGGAAAATTTTTGTTTGATTAATATTAAACTAATGAACCCAAATATGGAAAATTAAAAATGTTCAGAGAAACTCATATAAAAAACAAAATATGCATAATATAATTAATATTTATAAAATGTAATATCATGAAATACATATTATTATCATTGATTAAAAATTCTATATTATTACACTACTGAACGCAAAAAAAAAAAAAAAAAAACTGCCTTTGAAACAGATTTTTTTGATAGACCAAGATGTACGCTGAATCCAAATCTTGACAAATCTTTGGCGATGTCTCAACTTAAAACGCAAAAGTTGTTAACACTGAACGTAAAACCCATACGTCAATCTGGTAACATTGTGAAATAGAGACGGAGGAGATTAGAAAATAAACAAAAATTTAAATTTTGAATATTTGTGTTGTTAGTGTTGTCACTTCTGAGTATAATTAATATACAATAACAGAAAAGCTAATAGGAAAGAAAACTGCAATTTAGCTGCATTACATTTGAGGCCATACTTGGATGTGATCGCTAAACGGTCATGAATTGGTGTTGTAATGTAAGAATTACATTTTTAATGTAAGAAGAGCGCATGTTTGATTCTTACCAGCGCTGGTTGTTCAAAAGTGTATCATATAGAGACAATCTGACAATTATAAATACACAAATAGTAATACAATTTGAAAATGGAAAATCACTGATGACGCCTGTCCATAAAAAGGCAGAAACTAGTCTATTCTGATTTAAAAATTAATAGTGTTTATAATTTTTAGAACAAGAATATTCTTAACCTCAACATTTCTAATTTTTTTTCTTATTTGCCATTTTGTTGTATATTTTGCTTGGTTTTTCGTAATTTTATAGCAAAATGTCGAAATTTTTTTAATAATACAAGGTGGCGCAAAAATAACCTTCCGATGTTTTTTGGCTGTAATTTAAAAAAAAATGAAAAACTTTGATTCTTCTTGTGGATTATTTTTATTTGGTATTTTAGTTTTTTTACATCAAGTCGAGAATATGATGTAATGTAAATGGCCGCCGCCAGAGTTGATTGTCATGTGAGCCCTTTTTATGGCATTTTCCATCACTTTGGCCAAAACTTCCGGCGATAGGTCCTCACATTCTTGACGGATATTGTCTTTAAGAGCTGCAAGAGTCTGAGGCTTGTTGACATAAACCCGCGACTTCGAAAAGCCCCACAAAAAGAACTCTGGAGCGGTCAAGTCAGGCGATCTTGCTGGCCAGTGCAAATCGCCAAAACGGGAGATTAGGCGCCCGGGAAAATGCATCCTTCAGCATATCGGTTGTGGCACGTGCAGTGTGTGCCGTGGCACGGTCCTGTTGGAACCACATGTTTTCCAATCCGAATTCATCAAGTTGCGGCAAAAAGAACTCGTTGATCATTGCTCTGTAGCGCTCACCATTCACAGTAACCGTTTGTCCAGCGACGTCTTCGAAGAAAAAAGGTCCGATGACTCCTCCAGCGAAAACAGCACACCATACAGTGACTTTGAGCGGGTGTAATGGCTCTTCGTGGGTTACACGCGGATTTTCAGTGGCCCAGAAGCGTAAATTTTGCTTATTTACGTACCCGCTAAGATGGAAATGGGCCTCATCACTCATGATTATTTTTGATGAAAAATCATCTTCCTCTTGGTGGTGATTAAGGATGGCTTGAGCGTATGTTACACGCGATTGGCGGTCAGTAGCTAACAGCTGATGCACCGTCTGGACTTTTGTACGGAAACATCTTCAAATCTTGTACCAAAATTCGCTGTAAAGACAGTCGACTGATACCCATTTGCGTGGGACGTCGTCTGGTCGATGTCGACGGCGCTTCCATAACATCCTCGGCTACAGCAGCAATATTCTCTGCAGAACGGCTACTCCGGGGTCTGCCACGCCTGGCAGCATCTCGTGTTGTGCCAGTCTCTTCGAGGCCAGTCGCAGTGTTTCACCAGTAGGCGTTGGGCGGCCAGGAAATCTGCGACCGAAATTCACGTTGTGCCAAAGTCACCGACCGATTATTGGTCAAATAAATAGTCACGAATATTCCGCGTTCTGGAGCAGTGTAGCGTAACATTGTTTATTAACGTGTATTTCGCATGTGTTTACTACACAAATGTCAAAACAGAACTGACATTAGGGGCCAATCGCAAGATTTATAGCATTTTCTGATAGGAGGATATCACAGTGCTTATTGCAAGGAAGATGAAAATTTTAGCTTTTAGTTTTATTAATATTTAAATTTACTACCGTGATGGTAGGTAACTTAATGCCATATCTTTTAAACTCATTAAATTACTAAAAGTGGTGTAAACTTAAATATCTTCGAAATTTGTGTTTATAACATACTACAGGTGTGTAAATTTCATATGTATATGCTTAACAAAACACAAAAAAAAAGAGAATAGATTTAGATGTCCAGAAAAATGTTAATAATGTTTTTATCTACAATTTGGGTTTAAAACAGAGTTTTTCGAAAAAAAAACACTGCGAAATTCTGTGCACACTTATTTATCACTAATTAATTTATTAATCTGCGTTAGATTTAAATATTTACAAACGTGTTGAAGACTAGGCTTGAATAGAATTCTTGAATGGTATTACTTTGTTTTTTTGACCGCCTTTTACAAACTCTTTTTGCATCTCTAGAGGAAACTGAGAGAAAAGCTAAAACGTACTAATTAGAACCTAAACTGTTCTTCTCCTAATACATTAAACATACTTATTATTACTTATAATTTACAGGTTTAGATCTGATCAAGAAAATCCAGTTCGATTCAATGATGTTAGCGAAATTGAACTATATTTGTTAGCTCTTCTATTAAAATTTTAGTCTTTATATATTTTTTCAATAACAAATAATTTTTTGATAAATTTTTGAATTAAACACAAACTATTTTAGAATTAGTCACAATTGTGTAAAATTCAAATACAATACAAATTTGCTCTAAATCATTTGTATTTAAACTATCAAATATGTTTGTGAATAATTAAATTTGTGTAACTTTGTTACAAAAACATGTGTAAAATAATTTGTCAAACATGTTGTGCTTAATTTAAAGCATTATGTGTGATTTTAAATAAAATGTTACTCACAATATCGTTGTAAGTTTCAAGTCATTTTTTAGAGTGCATGTTAAAACAAATTTTAAATTTTATCATTGCGCACAAGCTAGACACTCCAATGAACAAATGTTTGTATTAAAATTGCAAATCCGTTGAAAATGTCCGGAAATATTTACCAAAAGCACTTCCAATTTAACAAGTTTTGCACATGCCTCAAATATCAAAGAAAAAAAATGTTCTTCATACAAAAATATATCGGCCTTTCCACCGAGGACCGATTACAATTAAATTTTGTATTCAGATAGTCTATTGAGCCACATCTTAGTTTTTCAAATTTCGAATTTAGTTTTATTGAAAATGAGAAATATACAGAAAACGGTCTATTTTTGAATATTCGTATAATTATTCTAATTATGTGGCGCTGTGGTGTAATGGTTAGCGCGTTGGACTGTTACACAGATGGTCCCGGGTTCGATTCCGGTGACGGCAATATCAATATAGAAATATGTATGAGTTTTCTATCCCTCATATGTATCGCCCCCTTCGGTGTTCCCATAGCACTTAACCCCACCGAAGTAAAATAATGAATCAGGGCTATGAACCAAAAAGCTTTCAATAAGTTCGTCAACTCTCCATCAGGTGGGGAGCAACAACTGTTCTAAGACTTATCATCTCGCGCAATTACAGTGTTGCCATGTTTGAAGCCCTTCATCTTTCCCCAACTTTGATCTCTCCACTATCCAATTTCCAAAGAAAGCAATACATTAATAAATGGTAAAAATTTCCTGAGTGTTGCTTCTCTTTAAAAAAAAAAAAAAAAACATATCAAAATATAGAAAATGCGAAACACAATTTTTGAATTTTTAATACAACATTTAAAAAAAATGTTGAATTCGTATTTTATTTAATATTTATGGAATTATCACCATTTAAATTGCATTAGAATGATACGCTTGCCTTCTTTTTTTGAGGAATGATTTTTTTTCAGCGTCAAAAATAAATTTTTTTAAAATGCAATTTTCACAAATTTGCCACTTTCGAATTGAAAAAAATGCATATTTGCGAAATATGGGGACTTTTACTTTGAAACCAACATTTTTGTTTTTTTCGGTTCCGTCCAATTTCACATTCAAGGATTAAAATTTGGGGGAAAAAAATATTACAATTTTCATGCTTTTTTCTAGAAACTATATACGAATTTGGTATCAAATGAAATACGAATTGGTGACTGTTCCAATGGAGTGCTAAAAATATTAAAAACTTTTAATACGAAAAAGTTTCGGGTAACTTTGAAATAACTTTACGATTTTAACTTTACGTTTCTTATAAATATTTTATTACTTTTTGTCTTCTACGAACTTTGTAGGAATGGCCCCAAAAAACAATTTCAAATATGAAAATGTTACGTTTCGATATTAAAAGTAACAGCCCACAATGCCTTGGGGTTACGCATCAAATCGCGAGTTGTAAAATAAATAAGATTCACCCTTATGGTACATATTTGATTCCCAAGGCGTAACATCGAACTCGATGTTACAAGTTTTGTTAATTCTATTGCTATCTAATTAATCAAGGTAATCAAATGTTCACACAGTGGAACGAGTCATTTGAAAGGAGTTATATTAGTAGGAAAAATGTTATTAATAAATTATTTTAAAAAAGCTTTCATCATGTTTCCATAGAAAAAATCTGTTATTTTTATTATTTTCAAAAAATTAAATTGATTAATAGATTATATTTGGAAATGCAGTTTTAAGGTTCCATTTAAATGTCTTAAAAACTAAACGTTCAATATTTAAGAATTTTTCTGTACTTGAAAGATAGACGTATCTACTAAAATATTATATTTTAAAAATGTAATTTCCCTTCCCACCCCATGTTTCTTTTTATAAAAACCATGTAATTTCGAGAAAATAAAACGTCAAACTTAAAGTGGCTCCATAGAGCTTGTGCGTGCAAAATATAATTTTAATCGGAAGACCCGAAATCAGATTTTGGCCGATCTATTGTGGAGTGGAAGATATTAATAACATTACCACTGAAGAACTTGCAACTTTTTGCAGAACCTGTCCTTGCAATACATACTTTCTAACAAGTTTATTTACACTGAGCTAAAATCGAATACAACAAGGGTTTTGCAACCTTGCGATGAAGGGATAATAAAAAATCTCAAACATCAATTCAGAACTAATATTTTAAGAAAATATATAGCTGCTATCGAGCTTAAACAAAAATTGGATGTTAACGTGTTGGAGGCGTAATACACTTTGAAAAACGCTTTTAGTAATGTCACACAAAGTACAATTAGAAATTGTTTTCATCATTGTGGATTTGAACAAGAATTTATAATCTTAGAAGAAGAAAGTGTGAAAGAAAACTCTTTATCCGTTTTATGGGTTAGAACTAATATGAATTCCATATCCGTGGATGACTTTCTAGATATAGATGCGAAGAAGCTGGCAATCATATTTTGGTAATAGAAAAGCTTATAACGAATAAAATCGTTAATTCAGTCATTCAGAAAAAAATAACGGATTTTTTTTTTTTTAATTAAGAATTTTAAATGAATTTTTAATTGTGAATGCATGAAATGCTAATTTTATTTTTTATTTATGTAAAAGTCTGAATAATATTGTTTTTGTTTAAATATAAAAACATATTTTTTATCGTTAAAAAAAACCCCCGCTTAATACGAACCTCGCTTAAGGCGAACTAATTTTTTTGGTCCCTCGGAGGTCGTCTTAACTGGGTTTTACGGTATCTCCTCGTATAAAAACCGTGATATTTTAAAAACTGCAAATGAGAAAAAACTGTTTGACACATTTGAATATGAATTTCATATACAGGTTCTGCAAAATGTTGAAATTTGTTAAGTAGTGTAATTAGCTCGGAACTATTTATGACTATTAGTTATTAAATTATAGGATTTTTGTTAAAAATTTATGGAAATAAATAAAAATGTGGCATGTGAATTTTATAATGGTAGTAAAATTACAAAGTAAAAAATATGTTAATTTATTCTTTTAGATAATCAAAACCATAAAAATAAAATACATAAATTTTGTTTGTTTGAACATTGATTGACATAGGAATGTGTATCCATAAAAAAGACATAATTATATGTTTTTGGTACCATACAGTGGGGAGCTTTTATGATTACATGTAAGTACTTTTCTTACCTAAAGATTGAGGCGTGCAAAATATTTGACCCCAGAACTAAACATACTTTTCTAAAAGTATGACATCAGGCAATCGAGCTATATTAACAGAAAAAGCTTTGATTTTGATATAAATGCTTTGATTTTCAACTTGCGGAAAATATATTTTCATAATACTTAACGACGCCTGAATTCACTCCTCGGCGCCTAAATATGCTACTCTTATCTTTTTTTAGATTTTTGAATTTTTTATTTCCTTACGAAGATATTGTCTATTGAAATTCAGTTAGTAACTAACAGCAAAGTTCCACAGAGTAAAATTAAAAAAAAAAAATTATAAGTAAGTTCAACTGCAGTAATTTCAAGAATATTTTCCGGAAGGTGAAAAATCGGAGTATTTTTTATCAAAATTAAGGCTTTTCCTGTAAATATAGCTCGAACGCGAGATGTCGGAATGTGATTTTGAGACCAGATTCCTATATTATATCTTTATAAAAGTTTGTTTTCGAACTGAATCTTACAAAAAGTACTAACATGTACTCAGAAGAGTTTCCCACTGTACATAAGTATGTACATTAGAGCGGCATTTTTTTTTTCAACTTTCGAATTTTATCAATTATTGTTGCGATTTTTTGGAACTAGGTCTAAAAGTTAGATGGTGCGAATTTGAGAAAAATCGGACAGCATTAACCAGTAGCGCCCCGCGTACAAAATTTTCGATTTTTTCAAATTTTTCTTAAACTGCTTTAATAATTTTTAATTAAGAATGTTTAAGAATGAAATCGAACTAAGGGTTTTCGAGATATTGCGGCTTGATTTTTACAAAAAATGTAGTTTTTTCCTTCACTCTACAAATTTTTTTGTTTTTGTACTAGCAAAGTAAACAAAACTACTCTTCATTTGTGGATAATAATGTCAATATTGATTAAATGAGAACTTGGAAATTTACCTACAAATATCTCGGAAAAACATTTCATTAATAGGCCAATAGTTTTATGGTGCGAAATCTAAGAAAAATCTGAGTACTTAACCATACAGTGACCTGCGCAAAAAATCTTTGAAATGTACACAAAAAATTAAAATTAAATTTTAAAAATATGTTTTGTTATACACCATCTCTAATTTCGGACAAAATTACGATCAAATGAAAGCATGTTTCGTGAAGTATTTGAGTGCAGAAACAAAAAATTGTAAGATAATAAAAATGAAAATTATTCAAATTCGAGGCCATACTCTATATTTCTTTATTAGGATATTGTCCTTACCAATAATCTATGGAGTTTTTGTTTTCAAATTTATTATTTGACCCTTTCAGGAATGTGTTGATAGATCTATTTCGGGAAACAAAAACGTGTATTGAATATTTACCAAAGGTAGACATACACACAAAAAAACAAGTTTTCAATTTATTTTTTGATCAATGGTGATAATCTTTAACTTCGAGCTCATATATTAGTTCTCATGTAGTGAGTAAACTAGGTTATATGAATGTTTTGATGTTTGACATGGGATTGTTACCTCTTTCAAAACGTGTTCTGATGATGGGAACCTAGAAAATTCCCGAAATAGATCTATCAATACATTCCTGAAGGGTCAAATAATAAATTTGAAAACAAAAACTCTATAGATTATTTGTTAGGACAATATCCTAATAATGAAATATAGAGTATGGCCTCGAACTTGAGTAATTTTCATTTTCATTGCACAATTAAATGTCGAAAAAGCATAATTTTTATTTTTAATAATAATTATATCAAACTTGAAAAAAAATTCTAAGATAATTTTTGAAAATTTTTCTAGAATAGAGGAAAAAGATGCAATTTTTAGTGAAACTCAAATTGCAATGTCTCAAAACCGTTAGTCCGAACTCAAAAAATTTAAAAATGTTGTGTTCAGCATGTTAAAATTAAATATTAAAATGACATTGACATATTTTTATTAAAGTAATTTACAAAAAATTTTTTAAAATCGAAAATTTTGGTTAGCGGGGCGGGTAAGGGTTAAAGCTATCCGATTTTTCTCAAATTTTAAACCAAATAACTTTTAGACCTAACAATCTGAACAATAGAAATATTTAAAAAAAAAATTTTTCTTCACACAAAAAAAATGCCGCTCTAATGTACATATTTTCATTTCCGTTTTTTAACTGACATGAAATGAATTTCAACGACACCAGTTTGATTTTTAGCAAATCAAACAAAATTTATCTTAAATTCCTAGGAATATGTGTAATATATTATGATATGGATTTATGTGTCTGTCACGTCTTTAATGAAAAATCATTATTCTTATTGATATATGTTTTGTGGTCTTTTATGTTATTTAAAATCTTGAAGAAAAATGAAAATAATTTATAAAATCGTTTTTGCTCGTTATTCTCCCTTAGCAGTTCGTATAAAATCAAAAAACAGAACCATACGATATTATTTAGATTACGTGCTTCAATGATTAACACCGTCATCTGTATGTGTGTGAGCGTATGTCTACTCACAAGGGGTGACTTCCGATGGGTTCTCTCCGAACTTAATCAAATTGCGATATGTGGTAAAGAAACAACAAAAAAAAATCACGTATTAAGTGGCCCAATCGTATGTTTAGGGTTTCAAAAGGCGTTTCAAATATTTCACAATTATTCATTTTTTCGGCTTTACTGTTTTAGAGAAACTTTAGAGAAACGTTGGTACCAAACGAAAAAGAGTTTGAGGACGTGTAACTGATATCACACATCCAAATTTCTTTATCACATACCCAAATTTCATAAAGAACGGAGAGAGCCCATTTGTCAAATCGCTCATTAACTAAAAGACTGACATAAAACACGATTATGCAGAAAATGCGTTTAAAATATTCCATACATATCTGTATCGTTCGACCATTTAGTGAGAGTTGTGTCTTGCATTGGGAGACTCCCCTTGTCAGTGTATTAAATCGTTATCAAATCTCTCATTAACTAAAAGACTGACATAACTCAAAAAAACACTATTTTGCAGAAAACGCGTTTAAAAATGTTCCATACATATCTGTCTCGTTCGACCCTTAGTGAGAGTTGAGAGGGAATTGAATAATTACAGAGAGACCCGTGATTAGCACTGTTTCTCTATAAAGTCGCTCATTAACTAAAAGACTGACATAACTCAATAAACACGATTTTGAGGAAAACGCGTTTAAAATGTTCCATACATATCTGTCTCGTTCGACCCTTAGTGAGAGTTGAGAGGGAATTGAATAATTACAGACGTGATTAGCACTGTATCTCTATAAAGTATAAACTCTTTGCATCCACTTTCCAGATAAATACAATATATTCTCCTCGAACTGGAAAAGTATACATGATATTAATATGAAATTTTTACACAATATGAAACATGATACAGCTGATAAATCTGCATCATTAAAGCTGTTATGACATTGTATAGTTTTTTGTATAGTTTCAAGATGTATTGGGAGAAAGAAACAACATTAATGTGCGAATGAAACATATATACAATTTGTAAACAAACAGTTTTGTTTTTTTTTTTAAACTGACAGTTCCAAAAAGAAACTGACAACAAACTTATTTGCCTGTGAGAAATGTCAAGATAAAGTTCAAAATTTTCGTTTGCACTTTTGACAGATACCCCAATTTTTCGCTGATTTATCGATAACAAAAGTATTTGTTTTGACATTTACTACAATTTGGCGCTATGTGTTCGTACTCTTTACACTACTTAAAAAATTGAGTAACAATATATTTGTACTGCTTTAATTTAGATTGTCAATACAAAAACTATACAGTGTCATACGGGCTCTTAACGCAAAAATAGCATTTAAATAAATAAAAGCAAAGAATACATTTCAGAAAAAAACACAATTTTTAAAGTTTTGAAGCATTGGCATAGCAATGTAACAATATTTTTATAATTCTAAAAAACAAATTCGCAAATTTATATCTTAAATTCAAAATCATATCTCAAATTAAATTGTGTGTTTTTTTAAATGTGATATAACCTATGCCTACTAAGTAAATGGACAAAATTCATATATAAATTACTGCAAAGTAGGCATTTTTTTTTTCAAAATACATGATTAGATGAGATTAATGAAATCAGAAACTTTTAGATATCCCATTTATATAAAATGAATTTTATATATAAATAATTAATATTATATATTATATTATTAAATAACATAATTACATATGTTAAATTTTTTCATAATACATACATATTTTATTAATAACATAGTAATTATCACTATTTATGTACACTTATATATACATATTTTACATTGTTGCTTCCGATGGAAATCAATAAGGCATGTTTATATAAATATTTTATTCAAATTTGCTTATTATTGTAAAATAAATTGCAAATAAAATTGGAGAACAAAAAAAAAATACATGCCAATAAAATCTTTGATTATTATAATTATTCAAAAGTTAAAAACTCAAAATAAAAGTGGTTGAACAAAAAAGTTAAAGAAAAAATGTACCACGTAGCACAATATATTTCATATTCAAACGGTTTACAAAAAGAGTAACATCGACCAGGATAAAAAAGAATGGACGTGCTAAAAATTTACCGCAGCTGAACTTGTTAATTGAAAAAATCGGCGGTTAATCATATTGGGGTAGAAAATTTCGCGTTTTCGAGGAAACAATTCGCAAAAACTTACTGCAAATGAAAATGAAACACTGCCATAGGAAGACAGTATCCAAATATAGTAAAAAACAATTGGCAGAGGTAACAACAAAATGCAGACAACTTAGAAAAAACTTCTTAAAAAAAAAAGTTAAGATAATTTTGGATGATGAAAAATACTTTTCTTTTGCTTAGAACAACGGAAGTATAAATTCTGGATTTTATTCTGATGAATAAAATCCAAAACTAAAAGTTTGAATTAAAAGTACTATTGTGGGCAACCATTTCGGCAAAAGATAGATCACAACTTTACATTAACTATTCGGATGTTTACATTAATAAATGTTTAGTAAAACTGTATAAATTTATCAGAGGCGACATATTATTTTGGCCAGATTTAGCAAGCTGTCATTATGCCAAAAAGATGTTAGAATGGCTTAATACAAAAAACATACAATTTGTACCAAAATACGCATATCCACCAAACGCCGCAGAAGCACGTGAAATTGAGGGCTTTTGGGATCTTTTATGCCAAAAACAGGGACCGAAAATAACAGTTATCCCGAAAACTATAACTCAAAAACTCTCTTTGTTAGAGTCAACGGAGACGTATACTATTATATACCAAACGATTCGTATTGAAGTGCTCTTTCAGAATCTATTGTGATCTTAAGGAAACGATCTCAACTCCACAGTTAAGACTTATTTTTCAACGAAAAAATAAAAGATCGGATGAAACACTTAAGAAGAGAGTTTTATTTCGCCTTCATTAAATAAAACTGTTTTGAGGAGTTTTAATTTTTTCCGTCTGCAATAAAACTCTTTTGAGGAGTTTTATTTTTCCCGTCAGAAAATAAAGCTCATTTGAGGAGTTTTATTTTGAAACTCATTTAAGGAGTTTTATTTTTCCGTCTAAAATAAAACTCATGTTGTTTATTTTCTTCTTTTTTTATTGACTTTATTTGCTATAATGTGTGTAGTAATTTATTTATTTAATTTAACGAACTTTTTCCAAATTTTCTGCGGAAAGATTTGAACGCAGGTCGCTCAATACCAATTTAAGAGCAGAGAATGCTCTTTCCACGCTTACCTGGGTTGCAGGTACACACTGTATAGTTTTTGCCAATGTATACAAGTACGGATAGTGTATTCTTTTAGCCTCCCAGAACTCAAAAAGAGGTTTATCAATCGACATAGAAAGCTTTTTTTCATACTCATTATCACTTCCTTCGCTTTCTTCTTCAATATCTACATACACATTTAAGAAATAAAACAACAACCATTTAATAATAGGAATCCAACAATAACAAATTAAAAAACCCACATGTTTTCATTTTAATGACGATTTTTTCAATTGCAATGCAAGTGATAAGATTACACTGCCTCACAAATTGTAATGATCTGGCAAGCAGCAAGCTTTGAGTGTCAATCTACATAAAATGAGTTTTATTCTCTGACTGAAAAATAAAACTCCTCAAATGAGTTTTAAAATAAAACTCCTCAAATGAGTTTTAAAATAAAACTCCTCAAATGAGTTTTATTTTAGACGGAAAAAATAAAACTCCTCAAAAGAGTTTTATTTAATGAAGGCGAAATAAAACTCTCTTCTTAAGAATTTCATCCGATCTTTTATTTTTACGTTGAAAAATAACTGTTTCGAATGTTTTTTTTTCTTTTTAAGCCACAAATTAACTGTTATAAAGGAACTTTTTTGATATCACTTATAACCGTTACGGTCCCTGACCAAAAAGTATATAATGGTTGGGAAGCCAAATGTACATAATAATTGAAGAAAAAAAAATGAAAAGCAGTCCAAAACAAATGACATGAATGTCGTCCAAAGCATGATTGCAGGTATCAAGCAAAATACGCAAATAGATGATCGCGGTCCGTTGGCTCTCTACAAAAAGTGAATTAATATTCCTATAGTCTATACTGTGTTATAAATAAATATACTTTTCCAAAAAAATAATTAGTTTTTTTATAAAAAGCATTTTAAATATACTATATTGTATTTAGCAATGTCTGTGTATATTGGGGTGTCCTTAAAAACAGATTTGTCATTACACCCCCAGTTTTATTACAAATGGTTCCAAATAGAAGAAACCAATTTTTTTTGAAAACGTTAACGCGTGCCAAAAGTCGGCTGCAAATTGCCCATTTTGGAAAATAGTGTATTATTATTAAAAATTCACAAAATTCGAAGTTTCGAAAAAAAATGTATTTTTTATTTCATTTATTCATTTAATGTACTCAAAATTATTCAGATATGGAATTCTGACTTCATGTGATATCATTAACCCACTTTAGGCTGGACTCCAAAACGAACCACGAATTTAATATTAATGCAAAAACGTATTTCATTTCCGTTAATTTCAAAGGTTTTATAAAATTCCTAATTTGAAGCTGTCGATTGCTATTTTTTTACTAATATAACGGTTATTAAAGAAAAAATGAAAATTGCTTATTTTGTCAAAAATTTAACAAATATTATTGTTTCTATTTTAGTTTGCATAATTTTTGGAAAAATTTCACTTAAATTTGTTAAGATAATGAATGTTGATGACGATAGTAGTGGGTCAGAAAATGCATTCCATTCATGCTAGTGTCTAATAACTTTTTCTGTGTTTTTTTCTAAAAGTCAAAGTAAATTATCATATAAAAATTATAATTGTTCTGTTAATTTAGAGAAAATTTGTCATGATCTAAAACCGAACGAATAAAATCTCACACATAATGATTATCTTCACTTTTATCTTAAAAAAACATTTACACTTAGTCTAGGGACAAAAAGACCCATGAAACTTAATTACGAATATAAGATTGTAAAGCCTCTTAAAGCTGTCTGCTTAATAAAAATAATTATTTTATGTAACTTTATAGTTGAGGAAAATTTTTTCACTTTTATAGAATAACACCTTTCATAGTTTTCGGAAAAATATCACTAAATTAAATAAATTATGTATGATTTATAAAGCATCACATAAATTCTTTTGTAATCTGGTTATTTTAAAAGCAAAATCAATAATTGTATGGATTTAATAGTTGGTCGCATTATTTACAAAACTCAATTTATCAAATCTTTGCACCCGAAAAAAAGTATAAAGAAGGATAAAAAATCAATTGATTTTTTTACGATAATATTTATCATTTTCACTACATATGCGTGTTATACAAAGACTTCTATAAATATTTCATTCAATGTTTAAAAATAATATTGAAATATATTTCACTTGGAACATACTTATGAATGTCGTTTAATGTCCTCATGTTATATATTTAAAAAAAAATTGTTCTTTGTATAAAACTTAAATTCTTACATCCAATTTCATAGACATTTTGTTGATCAATATAAATCAAATTTGCTGTGAAAAACAACAACAAATTATAAAAAAATTGTACATCAATTGTTGTCCAAATAAGATACGATAATTTTTACTATTTCAAAATTTAACGATAAACTCAAATTTTACAAAGTTTTGATAAAAAATAATTTTTTTGCTTTGAAACCTAGATACATAATTTTTTACTAAAAAGTTTTATACTGTGGCTATTTTTCATAAAATAAATGTGAAGTGGAGCAAAAGAAGTTATAATTTTTTTAACACGAACTTAATAGGTACGGTTATAACTAAATTAGATTTAAGAATTCATAGATTTTATTTTAGACTTTCAAATACTTGAAAAAACAGCATACAAAACCTAGTTTAAATGAGAAAAAAATAATAATTTTTAATAATTTATTGAGTGCCATTTTAATTAATTTTCTAGGATTTTAAACTTAAGTATTATCCTTCATTAAAATAACGATTTACTTATCTAAAAATAACCAAAGAGTGAAAAACATGTCAACATGTTGCAATGATTAATTTTGTAAACAAAATGTTTTCATTACCTCGCCCGAGTTCAGTTGGAAAGCATAAAAAATGCTTTGTACTGTAGCTTCTCTAATTCCATATACTATTTTTATAGAATTGACATGTTTTCGCTCCATAGCATGGGTGCGCATTTCATAGCACACAGAGAAAAATGTTGGCATGTTTGCCAACTAAAATTCGCTACGGCTTGAAATCGGTTGGTACAACTGAATATTGGTTTTTTCCAAAGAAATTGGTTAATACAACTTATTTTGAATATAGTTGCCCTTAACGTATTTATTGGTTGTAGCCAAAAGCACAATTTTCTATTCGTGTTGAGCTTTATTTTTCAGTGTGTGTTTATGGTCATCAATTATGATAATATGATCCATATAGTATTGGATTAATGAATTCTTAAAAAAAAATCAAACGAGATCAATTAGGAATTAATTTGATTTTTAATATTACCATAAGCGTTTTTGGTAACGACGCCGAACAGGCCTATTGTAGTTTGCAAGTTTAATCATTCCATAGTCAATAGTAATTTTAAATCGATAAAATGTTTAGAAGCTTTGAGGAATTTCAAAAGTTTTCGACACTTTTCAAACACGTTTTTTCGCAATGCATAGGTTATACAAAAATACAAGCGGAAAAACGTCGTCGACCTGTCGGTTATGCGTTCGCAGAACATGGGACTAACAATATTGACAGCATTCATGAACAAGTATAAAGAGGGTAGATTGAGAGAGATTGAGATGGATAGAAACCCACTGTCCAGAGTTAAATCAGATACTATATACACTCAGAATATTATGTAGTTTATTGTTGTAGTTTAAAAAGAAAAGTTGTCAGTTGAGTTAAAAATAAAGGAACATGCATTTATTTCTTTTTTTTTAATATTTATTTCAACTTTTTTATGCATTTGTGCAAAATAATTTACTATCATTTACCGAATATTTGAGTTCTATTTATTATTTTCGTCTATTTAAAGTTTCATTCAAATTTAACCACAAAAACGGAATATTGTAGTTTGTTTGTTTCTGTTACAGTTATTTTAAATAAGGTTTTTGTTTCAAAAAAATATCAAAAATTCGTGTTTGTTTTATTATTAAATGGTTTGTTTATATACAACATTATTTCAATTCATATTACAAGAAATTAAAAATTTTCATACAAATACTATAGCCATACAAACAAAATGTGTATGTAGTGTTGTGTGTCTACATTTTGTAGAAAAAAAAAAAAAAACACAAACAAAAACAAAAACAAAAACAAACAAATCTGAAATAGTTTCAAATAACTGAATATAACTCTTACTGGTCTGTAGTTAAAATTTGAACATTTATTTTTAACTTACTATTTATTTGTTTTTACGTATTTCTTAGTTATTTAAACGATATTTAAGAATAAATAATAACAAACATTGATTTAAATTAAAAGTAAGTAGATCGGCTTTTAAGTGATTTATCACTTATTTTAAGTTTAATTTTCAGTTAATTTAAACTACAAACTATTCTGAGTGTACTTTTAAATATGACATTCACATTCATAGTTAAGCTATTAACTAACAAGCGAAGAATCCCGCAGGACCGGCAGATCTTAATCAGCTTCGAATATGTTGTATCGAATAAAAATTTAAGGGAGCAAAGTTTTTTTTTAGCTGCCCAATCCATGTTTAGGCGTTTACTAAGTGTTGTCAAAAATTACACCGTTTTTAAACTTTTTTCGGTTTATTTAGGTAAATTTAAAGTAATGTAGACAAATTTGGTATCAAATATAATGACATTTGAAGACACATTCAATGGTATACAAATTATGTTCAATGACTTTTAATTATATTTGTAATCCATAAAAATGTGTTTTGAGTAACATTAAATTTGGCGTTTTATTAAGGAATTATAGTTGTGTTAAGCTAAAAATAATGCATAGTAATGCATATTTAATATAATCGAGGAGAGGTGTCTGAGCTTTTTCCGACGTTCGAAATCTTTTTTTTTTTTTTTTTTTTTTTAACCAACACTCAGCGGATGCCCCCTACTCATGCAGTGGAAAATAGGGTATGGGAGAGAGGAAAGAGGGAGTAGTGTTAGTGGATATCTGATTTAAATTTTACTAAATTGTAAGTAACAGTAAAGACTTCTGCAGGAAGTTTGTTCCACATACCAATCGTTCGACTAAAAAACGAATTTTCTCTGTAATGCGTTGTGCACACAAAGGACAATCAACTACAACGGATGTGATCTACTTGATAAGCTAGTATTACGAATAAAAACTCGGGCTCGAGGAATAAGTTCACTTATCTCAGATGAGCACCTGCCATGGTAATATCGATAGAAAAGTGTCACACAACCCACATTCCGACGATGCACCAATGAATCAATAGAGTTTGATACACTAATGTCATTGATAAGCTTCACCGCCCTCCCCTGAACACGGTCCAGAAGCTTCAGAATAGACACGGAAGCCCCTGCCCATATATGAGAGTTGTATTGGTTTTTATGCGACTTTTCACGAAGAGCCTTTTTCCGCTAAATTTCAAATAATTCAAAAATTTGGCAACGGTCCGCTATATAGGCAATATGGGTATAAAAATTGTTGTCCTCATTTTACTTTAACCCTATGTACAAATAAATCTAGTTGTCATCAATTAAAAACGTTAGATTGGACAATTATTTCGTTTGCTCCTTTACAATATATCCAAAGTGTATTAAAACCTCCCTTGTAAGGTTATTTCGCTATAAGTTAGCAAATCGAAAATAATAACAATTTCTTAAACAAACTTGTAATTTGCACTCAACATTAACTAGATTTATTTAATGAGATCCTGTTAGGTTTTTATTTTGATTAGTATAAATGCTATAAGCCAATATTGTTATTAACATAAATCTCATTTTGGGTATAAATTTATGTCAATACTAATTGACTATTTGTTTTATTTCATATAATGACAGCTATAATGAATGTCCATAATGAATGTCCATAGTAGTGATGGACACGCTCACACAGCATGAGCCACTTAACCTTTAGACCCAACATCCATGTTATATTAGTTTGTACTATGACTTTACGGATACTAAAAGGAACATGTATAAATTGTATAAATTATATAAATGTAAATTATATAAATTGTATAAATGTAAAAGTTTTGTTAGTTTCATTTTCTAAAGAATGGAATTAGATTTGGTGAATTTTATTCGCAAACACTAATACCGGGGCAACCTCTAGTCAAGAAGTCAGAAATAATTTCAAATTTCATAAACCATCAAACCAGAAAGCCGGCCTCCAAACTTGGTATTTTAAATTTGCCATAAAAGCCCCAAATAATAAGAAATTAATTCTACAACACTAACGTTAGTCGATTCGACTAACAACAGTGGGTTCCCATACTACTCAGTGTCGCTTAATTTTCTCTTTTTTATTTCTTCGTAAATTCGCAGCGAGCAATGGAAACATGTTACAGAAATTTAAATTTGTTTTTATCAGCTTCTGAAACAATAATTTAGTAAAATGTTTAATTATTTCAAATATCAATGATAAAATCAGCAAAATAAAATTGAAATATATTAATTTTTATAGAAAATAACAAAATAAAGGCAAAATAAGGGTGAGTATTTTAAGCAACAATTTTTTTTAACATGTTGCAATCATTATTTATTTTTTTTTTTTTTTTTTTAAGAGAAGCAACACTCAGGAAATTCTTCCTATTAATTAATTTGTTGTTTTCTTTGGAAAGGGGATAGTGGTAAGATGAAAGGTGGTGAAAGATGAAGGGCTTCAAACATGGCAAGACTGTAATTGCGCGAGTAAATAAGTCTTAGAACAGTGTTGCTCGCCACCTGATGTAGAGTTGGCGAATTTATTGAAGCTTTTTGTTTCATATCCCTGATTCATTATTTTACTTCGGTGGGGTTAAGTGCTATGGGAACACCGAAGATGGGCGCAGAGATACATATAAGTAATACAAAACTCATACATATTTTTTTTTTCTAAATTGATGTTGTTGTCACCGGGAAACGAACCCGGGACCATCTGTGTAACAGTCCAACGCGCTAACCATTACACCACAACGCAAATAATAGTGGCGTGGGAGGTGTAGTCTCTCTATTTGTATATACTCTTTGGTATCTCGTGTTGATGTGCCCTTTACAGATAAAGAGTTGATAAACATCAAAAATGTTGATAAACATGAACGTGAATTATGTACAAAAAGCAGTTATGTACAAAAAGCAGTAAATAGGCAAGTTTTTTTGTGTGAACTGAGTTTTTTCATATTCCAAAACACAAAATCAAAGGAGAAAGTAAAAAAATTTATATGGAGTTTTATAAAATGTGCAAAATTGCATAATTTGTTTTTGCTTTTTTTATATACACTGAGAGAATTACCATCGCTTTAGTATTGTATTTCTTCATAGCTTTAATAAAAATTCTCACTGAAACTCGTCCATTGTAACTTTTCATAGAATCTATGAAACATTTTTCATTAATGTCAATGTTTATGAAATGTTTGTTGAATTCAAAAACTGTCTTATAGAATCAGTTAACGACACTAGTAATTAGATCTCTTTCGATAGCCCAATTACGATGGATGAATAAGAAAGTGGCAGTTACGGTGGTCGTTACACAACCTTGGAAAGAAACGGAAGAACTTAAAAAGGGCATTAAATTATCAAAATTACTGGATTGTTCTGATCTTATTTCAATGGGACTACTAAGTAAGAAATGGCCGAATTATTTCCAAATATTTTTTAATATATCCACATCACAGCCCCCAGATTTTAAAGTGGTCCTGTATTTTATACTATCCGATATAAACAACGCCACACCCCGGCCTCTGGTCTCATCAATTCTATAATTCCTACATATACTATAGCCAGGGACAAAATGTGCATATACCATTTATATCCTGCGACAAAATGACAGGCTTTAGTTCCCCCAAAACCCCAAATTATCTAATTATGTAATGCTCTCTAAAATATGCATTATCTTATCAGTCCTACCACGATTCGAAGAGAAACATAAACTGTTATATACCAAAACTAATACAGCCTAAATATAAACATAAATTGCGTAATATTATATTGTACACATTTTTGTTTAATAAAATGCAGACTGTATTTACAAAAAACAATATATTGTAAGAAAAATTTTAATTTTATGCCTAATATTTGTAAAATTTCGTAATAATTGTGAATTTTTTTATTTAAAGTTTTGTGCCCTACGTATAGACATTTTGCTGATGAATAAAATTTGCTCATGAAACAACAAACTTTGCTTACAAGACTGTTATGAGAATCAACAAAATAATTTTCATATACGCATTTGTGTGTAAAATTACATCTAAAATTATTATAACTGAAAGAAATTTATCTAATTTTTAGTACAAAACTGCTTTATTAATATAGATTGTTAAATTTCAATAAAAAAAATATCGTGTATGAGGGGTTGGGTAAATAGTCACCTTTCTGCAACAGCTTAGCTAACGAAAAACATACTCATTAAGAATTTGGTAGCATTTATGCAATTCAACACTCATATGGCCACAACATTTAGTATTTTTGTTTTTAATTGCAACGTAATGTAAGTTTGGTTTTACAAAGCAACACTTACATACTTACATTTGTACCCAGTGTAGAAATGCCCAGCAAAAACATGGCAATAGGAGGTCAGTGCCGTATATATTATCAAGTAAAGATAGGGCATAACCTGTTACATTACTTTAAATACAAAATAATGACTTATTGATAGTGAGTTATAGAAGTAATTATATGTAATTGCAAATAATGAGTTACTGGTAATTGGTTACATAAGTATCGGTTTGTTATTTTGGATTATAATATTTTATTAATTTGGTTTTTAAAAATTTTACTGATAAATTTCCACGATAAAGTTATTTTAAAATTTTTTCTCAAGATAACTTAAAGATAACCATTTATTTTGTAGACCCTTGGTATTGATTTATTCTATCATTGTGCGTAACTAGTTATTCCTAATATAAAAGTAATTGCTCATTCTTTCACTATGAGTTACCAAGCGAGAGCGTCATCGCGAACATTAGTTATTAAGCAAGTAAATAGCCTGGTAAACAGCGAATCTCTTTGTGCACAATACTCGCTAATTACTTGGTAATGTCTGTTTTTTGATGGGTGGTAATGAAATATCAATATATTTTGGTTCTACCCGTACTGACACCAGCTTACCCTCTGCATTACTTTATACAAATAATAATGAGTAACTAATAAGTTTTTATTGTTCTCATTAGTTCAATGCTGCAAATAATGCATTACCCATCCGTACTTATTTCTACATTATTTTGAAAATCTATTTTTAAATTCATTATTTTGTCAACTCTAGTAAATACATACACTCAAAATAATTTGTATATTCAATTAACTGAAAATGTAATTTAATATAAATTATAAATCACCTCAAATACGGTTCTACTTATTTTTCATGTAAATCAAATGTTTATTGCTATTTATTTTTAAATACCGTTTAAATAACTAACAAATCCATAAGAGCAAATGAATAGTAAATTAAAATAAATGTTTTCAAATTGTAACTACAGATCAGTAACAATAAAAGTTATGTTCAGTTATTTGGAATTATTTCAGTTTTTTTTTTGTTTTATTTGCTTTCTACAAAATGTATACACACACCACAAATTTGTGTAAACTTTTTTAAATTTCTTGTAATTTGAATTTAAATAATTTTGTATACAATATAAACAAACCATTTTGTGAATATTTTTTTTTTTTGGAAAATAATAATTTAAATTTATAATAACTGTAACTGAAACGAATAAATGATAAGATCATGTTTTTGTAGTTAAATTTGAATGAAACTTAAAATAAATGAAAATAATAAATGAAACTAAATCATAAATTTTTTTAGTCATTTATTTATTTATTATTCTTCAATTAAATAACCGAGCCCAATGAGCCATTATAGGGCTAAGAAATAACTACAACACAAGACTACTGTATTATATAAAGCAAAAATAAAAATAACAATACAATATTAAAAAAAGAGAAATAAACATATATTATAAAATAGTAAAAACATTAGAAGTTAAAAGAATGAAGAGAAAAACAATATAAAGTCACTGTAAACCAATGAATAATTACAATCACACGTTCCATTAAAATGTCAAAAATATTATAACTCATTACCTTGAGCATAGATCAAAATTTTGCGTTTTAAAAGTGTAGAATGGTAATTCTAAGGACTTGAGCTCTGTAGGCAAGTGATTAAAAATATGAGATACCCGCACATGAAATGATTGTTCTAAGAGTGAGGTTAATCTAGGGATTTGAATTTGACGACTTCGTGTAGAATGCCAAAAGAAAAAAATGAATTCAAATACACAAGGTCATCATTATGATTAATCTATAAAAATAAAGTATAGTCCTTGCTTTAACATAATTCGAAATGGACAACCTAAGAATCTAGAAACATACGGCGTCATATGGGTACGATTAAGTCTCCTTAAACAAAATAGATAACGGATTACTCTATTAAACAACACTGACAAACATTTTCATAATGTAGCCAAAAGTGCCACTATATACTTCAATGCCGTATAAAAATAAAGGCATAATTAAAGAATGTATAAGCATAACCTTGATTCTCATAGGTAAAATTAAATTAACATTATAGAGCCTTCGCAAGAGTAGTTGACCCTAGAAATAACATAATTTACATGTCTTTCGAAATTTGAACTATTGTCAACCACAAACCAAGACACTTTATTTGATCGACAAACTCCAATATTAGTACCATTAATATTTATTACCAAATCCAGTAAGGGTGATCCAACAACATAGCCTTTGTCTTATCCGCATTAATATATATGTTTGTGTTTCCAACATCCAATCCGTAATATTAGAGACACCGTAATTTAAACTGTTGTTGCAAAACATCCGAGAATTGCCTCTCGCCAATAAATAAAAAAAAAACAAATCATCTGCATATGCAAATGAAACACATGAAGAAAAATGAATACAGTTAAATAAATCGTTGAGATATATATTAAATAACAATGGTCCAAGTACGGACCCCTGTGGTACTCCACTTATAACGGGTAGTACATGAGAACATTTATTCCCAATAGATACGTATTGGCCTCTATTTCTGAGATAAGATGAAATAAGCCTACAAGAAGAAAACGAAATACCTAAATTACGATATAGTTTAGAAATTAATATACTATGATCGATCTTTTCAAAAGCCTTCTGAAGGTCAATGGATAAAAGAACATTGACATGGCCAATACTTTGAGACCTTCTAATCGTATCAGTAAGTCCTAAAAGAAGCGACGTGGTTGTTTCTACCACATCTAAATCCATATTGAGAATCACTAAAAAAAGAACATTAGCAATGTGATCCTCTAATTGGTTCTTAAGTAGGATCTCCAAAATTTTAGAAAGTACTGGAAGTATAGAAATGGTACGCAAATTATCCATGTCCCTAGACTAACCAACTTTTTTAAGAGGTACTATCCTACCAGTTTTCCAGCAAGATGGAAAGATTGATTTGGTAATTACATTATTGACAAGATAAAGAATATATTTACTAACATAAGGTAAATCAATTTCAAATATTTTAAGGAGAGCTCATCACAACCAACGGCATTCGATTTAATTGAATATATTCGATTTAATTGAATATATATCAGCAAGACCGTACACGAAGTGTATTCCAAATCTGTCCTGAGCTTTTATTACAAAAAAGTTTAGCATGCGCACTACGTTTAGCATTACGGTATTACCAACGATTTCTCAAAAACTAAAGATCTTAAATAAATTCAATTTGCGTGAATTACAAGTTGCATAAGTCTTCGGTTTACATCATTATTAAGCAAGAAGTTTCATTAAAAAAGTTCGTACGTACAACAGAAAGTGGCCCTGTCAAACGTTGCACCTTAAAGAAAGCTGAGTACCCAAGAATGGAAAAATGCTTTATAAGTGCTTTGTAAAACAAAGGGGAAAAAATATTCCAATATCAGCAGAGATTTTACGATCAAAGCCAGTCATTTGTATTCCAAAATTTATCAAATCAATTCAGGTTTCAATGCCAGTGAAGGATGGTTGAAGAAATTTAAGCGTCGACATGGAATAAGATTTTTAAAAATTACGGGTGAGAAATTGACTTCGAAACCTTATCTTATTGATCCATTTGTGAAAGAGTTTGATGATTAAGTTGATGAGCACGGGTTGGCTCTTCACCAAATCTACAATGCTGACGAATACGGTTTATATTATAGGATGCTTCCAAATCACATTCTTGTCACATGTAATGAGAAAACGGCTCCGGAAGCCGAATAACTTAATGCTTGTTTGCCCTGCTTCAATGCCCTGTTCAAATGCGAATGGCACAGACAAACTGAAATAGTTGGTTATTGGAAAATCGAAAAACCACTGCGCTTTTAAATGCTTTTTCAATAATCCTGTAATGTACAAGTCCAGTATAATAATGCCTGGATGACATCATTTATATTCAAGGACTGGTTCCATCACGAATTTGTTCCCCACGTAAGTTAATTTCTCCAATTAGTAAAAGTAAGTTGTTCATAAGTAAAAATTTTTTTGGTCCGATAATTTTTGGCTTCAAAAGGTCTACGTGATTCAGTCAGTTATTTTAAAAATAATTTGCCAAAAAAGCAACTCAAAATCTCCAATTTCTTTAAAATGTTAAATGAAATATATCAGTAAAAAACAATTCTAATTTTAAAATTACATACAATTTTTTCAATAAAATTTTGGGTTCTGTTATCGTGAAAATTCAGTTTTTGCGACAGGTCAGGTTTTTAATTAGTTACGAAAATCGAGCTTGCACTGTTATTTATTTTTCACAAATAAAAATAAAATAAAAAAGTTGAAAAAATAATTATTTGAAAAATAAATTTAATTCAACTGATTTTTAACTCAATTACTAAGGCTCTAGCTTTTCTAAAACTTCGCGTTCTGATGAGATCTTTAGCCAGATCGAAATAATAGTATCCATCTATTTAATATATTTGATGTGCTTTATTTTGTAAAATACGGAGGTTGAAAGATCGTTATAAATTAAAATTAAGCAACAAACAGTAAACAGTAAACTACATAATATTCTGAGTGTATAAAATTCATATTTTTGATCTTTTTTTAAACTGGAAGTAATGATATTTTGTGCATGCAGGTCATTTATGTTTTATCTATCAAGTATTAATATGTCGAGACAACTCAGATGTTAGAGCGGTTGACTAAAACCTATAGTCCCAGATATTCAAATCCCGCGTGGCACATTTTATTAAAAATATTTTCAATTAAAAAAAAAAATATTTTTTAATTAAATTTAGTTTTGTTTGATTTATTTTTAAACTCACTACTTTTGTCCTTACTAGACAGCATGTAAGTAAACACATATTTTTTGATTTTTCGCAAGAGTTCAGTAATAACAATGACACAGAGAGAACTTCTTGAACGAGTTTTAAAGATTTTTTTTACTAATCTGATGAAGTTTTATTCACAATGAATGAAAAATTCTTAAACTGTATGAAAAGCTTTATAGTTTTAATGACAATGTTTTTAATGAAACTTTTTCATGGTCGCATGAATTTTTAATAAATAAATTAAATTTTTTCATTGAACTTTATGAAAAAACTGCATTAATTTAATGAAAAGTTTCAATGGGCGGTAGTTTCAATGACATTTCATAGATCTAATGAAAAAATGCATTGGTATCATTGCAGAGCAATCTCTTAACGTAAGAAAAATCAATAATGAGATTTTGTAATGACAATGTAATTACTTGCCATTACCAGATGGGTATTTAAATAACCACTTATATGATAATGTTTTCTACACTGGGTACTTGTGATGTTACTCATAAACTCTATATGAACCCTTTTTAAACTGAAAATTATTTATATCAATGTCATTGTTTGGATATATGTATATCAAGTGGGTCGAAACATCAAAAATTTTTTAGTGACCCCCCTAAAAATTAAATTTGACATTTTTTATAAGGATACACAAAATATTTCTTCACTTATACACCACCGTTAGTAAGCTGGGCCATTTTTGAAAAGTGCATATTTTTATTTTTTATTTTTTTTTAAATACGTCTTTAAAAACTCTTTCATTTGATACCCCTTTGTATGCAGTTTCTTGGAACAAAAAAAAAATATCTTGAAAAAACTAAAAGTAGACCTTTTTTAAAAATGTCCCATCTCATTAACTCTTATCGCAAAACACGAAATGTTTTAGGAATATTTTTTTAAAGTTACCAACGTTTATTTTCAGGGCTCCACTAAATTTTTTTTTTCTGAAAACGACCCACCCTTAATGTCCATAACTAGATAAATGAATGTCTGGTTGAAATGGGTGGATGAATAGATAGTTGCTGGGTTAAATTATATACATATGTCCAGTACATTTTAATTGTTATGACATTTATCATCACATGTTGAGAAAATAAGACGAAATACCTAAGATAAATCAAATCGTACCATAAAAAATATTAATGGATTTCTTATACACTCGAGGAAATATTTATAGTGTCACTACTAAAATTTTAATTTTATTGCGAAGTGTTAAGCAAATTAAAATATGATGTTATTTATCTTTAGTAGCCACTAGGTAGCAAATGCAAAATCAATATGCCATTGCAAATAATAGAAGAAATATAAGATCGAAGGCAATAATTACACGGCCAACAAATGAAATTACTTATTTGAAACAAATAGGACTTGTATGTCCATAATTTTATATCTTAATTGTTTAGTTTGCGGGAAGCCTATTTATTAAATTTTAAATTGTCTACTCTTAAATAGTGAAAATCCGATACGATTGTATCGAATTGGATACAATTTGATGTTTTTTAGATACAATTATATGTTCTCATTTTTCGGATAAAATTTGATATCATCGCATACCTAATTTTATAAAATTTTATGTTGCCTCATATCATTTTTTTTTTTT